>JBBPCX010000154.1:10321938-10335871 GCA_037974365.1 Hydrocynus forskahlii | reverse complement strand
CCCTTTTCTGCTCAGTATCCAAATGTTATATTGGACATTTCTTTATACGGGAGGTCATGGAAATTCTGCTTTTTGGTTAGGGAAAGTCATGGAAAAGTCAGGGAATTTTAAGTCTGACTTAGGGTGGGAACCCTGAATATGCCATGTCTTTATGAAGTCTTTAGTAATATACCTTGCTCCAAATTTACTCGAAGGTTTAAAGGAGAATCCTATTGGTGGCCATTTCAGTAAAAATCTTGAGGACCTTTTCCCTGTCAATTTCCATTTCCCTTTCTATGGCCAGCAAGAGGAGGTCAGACAGCCGCTCTTGACCACACTGGTTTTGGAGCCTTGGTAAAAGGGAAACAGACCGACTAAGCTTTCAGAAACTAGCTACATCCACTCGCTTTGCCTGTAAGTTTATAGAGTGGAAGTGAATAGCTTGATGGCGAAGTAACTAGCCTTAGAATGAGTCTGTAATGTTAATGTTACAGCCATATGCATTTCTCTCTACCTTACATGAAGTGTTTCGGGTGGCGTTTTTTAAAAATGCACGCAGTTTACCACTGTTCATCTCAGTGCAAGGGAATGGGCCGTTCAGGGACCAGGGAAGCTGTTAAGTTGCTGCTGTATGTGACTGAGCTCCGCCCAGCACGGCAAATTAAAAAGCATTTTCCTGATGAAGATGACTCTCTTTTCCTCTGTGCGTGGCGAAAGCTTGCGACAATATATACAGTATGTATATAATATATATTTCTAAGAGGGGCAGCTTGAGTCAAACAGGGCAGGTGGGTAGTTGCCCGGGCAACCTTAGCCATGCCCTGTGCACGTCCCTGGTTCATAATGGCGTTCTACAGTGGCATAACTTTTTCCTTCCTGGAGCATATCCAGTAGTTCAACCTTCTCCTGGAGTGTCTTACACTTTCTCTTGCACTTAGGTGCATTGCCAGCAGTTGCAGGGCATTTGGGCAGCATCTTTTAGAAGAACAACACGAAAAAACAAGAACAGGAGGGCAGCAGCCAATAACTTAAATTATATTTTCCTTAATAATTTAGAACTAAAATGCATTAAAAAAAAACATTGCCACAAAAAAGCAAAAAAAAAAAATGCAGAGACTGTTACTATGTACTATGTTACTATGTAATCCTGGGCTTAACTCCTGCTAGCCATACCCTGCCATTTCGCATTTTATCATGCAATTACTGAATAATCACTTATTTACCAAAACACCCAAGGAATTTAAGGAGTTAAACTATATTTGGGAGACCAGTTTTGTTAGCCAGTATGTGTTTGAACTATGAATCAATTTATTTCTGGTAGACTCGCATTTAAGCACACTCTCAGTGCATGGCTGGTGCATGATGCATGTTTTGATTTGTTTCAATATCTTGGTGTGCCTTGTCTATGGTAAATTCAAATGTTTTATAGCAAAGGCTAATCCAGACTATCCCCTATAGTTTCAAATTAATTTTATCTCTCTTAGTCTGTGCCCCTCTCTCGTTGCCCCTCTCTCGTTAACCCTGACTCTATCTGGTTGCTTATGAATAATTCAGGGTTCTTGAAGGGTGGCATGGGAACTATGAAACCCCAGCCCCATGATGTCTCCCCACAAGCACACACTCTCAGAGCTCAGGTTGTTGAATGCCATGCATGTTCTCTCCTTTTCCAGAGTCTGACATTGACGCTGCCACTGCTATGATGCTCTTAAACTCTGCCCCTGGTCACCATGTCAACCCATGTAAGAGAAATCTAACAACACTTTTTTCCTCCCTTATTTTTCCAGTTCCTTATTCCCTGGTATTTGCACTTGCTTGTATGAGTTTTGATGAATCCCACCATTTCTCTCCATCTAATAGCATCATATGCACATAGTATTGCAGCCCTTCATCAGTCTCCTCTTCCATTTATTCATTTATTTGTGTACATGTATGGACTGTTTTGAATATTTGGATTGCATGCAGCTTGTGAAAAAATGGGAGCTAAAACCAAGAAAGAACCTATGCAGCTGCTTTTGTCTTTGCTGTTATGAACAGTTGATTAAACTCATTGCTGTTAGGGATGCATTGAGAGACTTTAGTGTTAACACTACAAATGTCATGTGGTCATATGCATCTTTCACTACCTAAAAATGGTTTACATTACAATGTGTCAGATCCTGTTCACACCTGTACATAGCACTATCCTCTCATGATTGGATTACCCATGATGCATATTATAGATTAATGAGGCTTTAGGCTCTTTAGAAAACTGTTTAACGTTTAGTGTGTCTACAGTAAAATGTAACAAGACATTTTTGTTTTTAAAGAAGCTAATGGTGAGAAGAATATAGTTAGAAAAATACAAGTTTTCATTCCAGATTTCTCGATACACTCCATTGTGTTAAATCTCATCATCAGTACACAGTTTAATAATGAAGAGTGGATTAACCCACTAGGTATTGTTGTGTAATCACAATGTTTTATTTCTTTGAATTTGATCTAATATTATTGTTTTTTTAACAGATAAATCCTTGATGCTGATTTAAAATTGTAATTTCACATTACTGGTTATACCTCAGTTTACAGAGCAATGGAAGAGGCTATTATATATCTCCAACTTTGTCAAATATGCAGCCACAGATCTTGGGTACAGGCTGCAGCCTTTAAAATCACTTTGCCTAATTACTGAGCATTGATCTTTCTTTACACATTTTTATCCTCATTAGTTATTTCACTGTACTCTTCTGGAGCTCTAATGAACCTTAATCACTCTTACAGCCTGGTCTGCTATCAAAGGAGCGTTAAATCGAGGGGCCTTGAAGTGTCTTTGCGCCCTTGTTTTCTGCAATTTTCTAGTCTTTTTGCTGAAAGTTATGGAGATGTTATTATATTGTTTGGCGAATATGTATTCTGTTAATTATGACATCTAACACAACTTCATTGATTAAACTCCCTGCCTCAAGCAGCAACCCAGTCAAGAATGTTCATGCCACGAGCCACAGCCCTCTTGCCACCCAGATGCCTCATTAAGCTGAGGTTACACTAAACAAATTTTAACTGATTTCCGTTTCTTCATTAAGCAAAGTCTGTGCTGGTTACAGATTTCAGGGCAGTCATGGTTGACACCTGAGACTGGTTTAGTCTGGACAGAGTTAAATGTAAGAGCATGAATTTTTTTTTTGTATATTAAGAAAAATGGTGAACAGACATTCATATGTGTAGCATTTTTTTTAATTAAATGAGTTTACAGTGGGAGCATAATTCGGGTCTGTAAAAATTGTCACGTGCTGATCATGTCTCCCCGCCACAATCTTCTTTATCCCCTCTCAAAATTCTTTAATTTATCAGCGTAAATGACAGCAAAATAGACATTAGCAGCCACCTGCTTTCTATTTTTGCCTATATCTCCTAGTTATCCACGCAAATTAGTTGGTGGTATTCAGATGACTCAGCATGGCTCCAAAAAGTTGGAATTTGAAAACACCAAATCAGCAAAGACCTACAGTTAAATCTATGAAACTATGTAGATTTTGTTGTGTAATAATTTATTTAAAGCCCCCCTTTCTACTTCAAGCGGATCATGATGAGAGTTAGTGAGGAACACGACTACTTAATAACCTCTGCATAGCAAGTAAGTGAGGAAAACGATATTGTTTTGATGGAAGTGAGATTTAACCTGTCCTGAGTGTGGACCGCTCTCTGTGTATTATATATAAATATAAGTAAAGTAAAATGTGCAGTGATTGAAAACATTTTTAAAGTATTAGAGGTTTGTGCTAACAGTGTAACCAGTATAGGCAGTATAGCCCATGTAAACAGTGTAGACAGTGTAACTAGTATAACAGTAAAAAATAAATGAAAATAGCAGCTTAAGTATGCATTCTTAAAGAATTGTGCAAACAATATAGCAGTATAGACAATATAACCAGTATACACAATATAACAGTATGACCAAGTATAAATAGCTGCTTAAGTATGGATTCTTAGGTGTTTGTGCATTCTAAAGAATTTATGCAAACAGTATAGACAATAAATATTGGAGAGTTATTGTTTTATGTTGTTTTAATTAATTAATTAATTTATTTATTTATTTTACTTAATGTCCTCTCTAACTGTTAATGTGGAATGTTGATGTGTGTGTGGTCTAAAGTCTTAACTGCATTTATCACCATTGTTTTCTTTGGCTCAAAGTTGTCTTTAAAGATTGATCATTTTACATCAAATGTGGAGTTGCCAATCTGCTTTTGCAACAAAAAAACAACTTTAAATTAAAAAATCAATACAGTTTAATTTTGTTACTTGTATTAGGTTATTTTTCCTTAATCATAACAACCCAACTACTCACTGGGTTGGTGGTGGCCTAGTGGGTAGGATACTTACCTCTGGACCAAGAGGTCATGGGTTTGAATCCTACCTTCAGCATACCACCACGGGGTTCCTGAGCAAAATACCACCACTGGGTTCCGTCTGCTAAATGCCATAAATGTAAATGTACTCTTTGATTAATAATTCCTGGAATGCAAAATAAAAAAAGGTGATTTATGAAAATTAATAAAAAGTGAGATGTCTATTTTTGCCGTTGTTTTGTTTTTGTTTTTAATTAGCATTGTAATTTATTTTAACATGTTCAAATGTTGTCAGGCAAACGTTCAGTTCTATGTCCAGATTCAGAGATGATAAAACAGCTGTGCTGATGCTTAAAACTTGTGTAGACCTTTTTACCCCACATAGAAAATTAATCAGAAATTGATGAGCGAACTTATAAAGAATTGGACCAATAAACAAGGTTGATAATGGCATCAGTATAAAAATTTTATAAATTTTATACTGTATAAATTTTTATTCCTACTCACAGTCTGCCAAATCTGTAGAATATGTGATTACCACACAAATTTCAGCCAATTTTTCTTTACTTAAGAACCATAAAACTATAAATTTGAAACACCTGTGGGCAAACCCTGATGCATGTAAATGTTTTACTTTGTAGTGCATTACACTGTTTTGGAATTTCCTTATACATCATGAGTTTTTCACTCTTCTTGATTTTAGGTGACCCAGACAGTCCCATGGATCTGTCCCAGCCTGACTCAGTCCTGGTGAGCAGTGACCCCAAGCAGGACCACAACTACAGCAGCTCTAACTTTCAGTGCTGCTCCTCCCGTTCTTCCTCCTCCTGCTCTTCATCCTCTCCCTCGCTCTCCTCCATAGAAGAGGGTGGCGGTATTGTTGGTGACTCAGCTCAGGTCCAGCGGGCTGGAAGCGAGGGCTTCCACAGTGACGAGGACTCAGAGGAGGACAACAGCTCTTATCCTTCTGCACTGGGTTCCCCCCACTTGGCTGTCCTTAAGTGTCCATCTCCCTATAAGAAGGCACGCCATGATGTCAGGCCCGAGGTGGATGAGGAGCTGAAGGAGGCTGCCGGGTCTCTCCTGCACCTGGCTGGAATCCGCTCCTGTCTGGACTTGTCCAGACGTGCTGCCAAAAGCAAAAAAAATGAAAAGCATCAGAAATGAGGCGAGTGAATGTCCAGACTTTGTGCTCCTCTTACCCATTCTCCCAACCTCTAGACTGTGTCACGGTGATTGTGCCTCTTCCCCTTTTTCCTGATCAGTGACACCCCCTTTTATGTTGGACACATTGTTATTCACTTAAGAACATGTCTATACCCAGCTCAAGCTATGGCAATAGTACCATTCATACAGGAGAACTAAGCCATATGAAGCCTTTTGTGTGAGGGCAGATAAAAGTGAAATTTTCATATCTGTCCTGTTTGTGTGCGTGTGTCACAAAGGAAAACATGCACACTCTTTCCTGAAAGTCAAGGATCAAGATTCTCACAATAGAAGGAACTTTTTTCTTCACTGTAACTTCTTTGCATGCTTCCTCTTCAAATCAGTGTCCTCCTCCAAGTGAACCTGTGGTGTTTATAGAGAGAATGTGTGCATGTCTAAAACGTACATGGAACTAACCACTCCTTAGTCCTACTTTTGAATTACTAAGCATTAGTAAACAACTCAGTTTTTTTTTGCTAGACCTCAGCCCAAGTGTCCTGTCATCTTTTGTGATACAAAGAGAGATGCAATAATTAATCATCTTCTTACCTGCTGATATTGATAATTGAGATCCAAGGATGTTCTGTTTTGATTCCCCTGCCAGTGTTAGGAATCAGAGGTGAGTGAGGGAAGTGGTGTAAATCAAGGGTGGCCTTTTTTGTAGTTCCATGTTGGCTGTAAAGCCTGTTCAATTTCAGTCTTGATGGCTATGTATCACACTTCAAGAAGAAGTTGAAGAAGACATGTTTTATTGTAGAGCCTGTTACCTTAAGGGAAAGAATTCCAACGAAGTTGTCACATGAACTTGCCACTGACACTTCCACTGCCTTTTGACCGCTGATATTTTCTCTTCCTGTTTTCAGTGTTTTGTGCACAAACTGAAGCTGATCTTAGCAGTAAAGCTTTTCTTTTTTCTTTGTTTACAACCTATGCAAAACCGGCAGCCATGGTAGCTATGTTTGAACGTTTGTATGTATTTGTGTGTGCATGCTTGTTCAATGTGTTCTTGACTGCACATCCTAACCAATGCACTGTTGGCATCTCATACATCTGAATCCAGCTGAGCTATTGATTAAACAGAAAGAGAGCGGTTCAGACACATGATAGGCATAGTAGAGTTCCTGTTATCAGGTTCCATTTCAAACCCATGTTTTAGAAATGGAAAAATTCACATTGGTTTTAGCAATCTCATTTGTAGCACTTATCATTGTTTTTCTGCCTCATGGCAGTGCACAGTGCAACAGAGCCTCAAAGAGGAACTCATTTGCCCATCTGAGGATAATCATTGTTTGGTGATTTCTCTGCTCTTTATTTAAATAATCAGTTTATACTGAAGGAAGGGAAGCACAATAGACCTCTGAAGTGTTGTCACTTTGTTCACCATTAGCATGCAGATGAGCATGCAGAGTCTAAGCTGTTTCTGCCTGTGGAAAAAATGAATAATGTTTTGAAATATGGATCTCTTTCATGCTGTGTGTTTAAATGAACTGCCATAAAATGTGTGCTATAGGAGTATTCTGTATACATGCAACCTACAAACTACCACTCCTGTGCATTTAGACTGACAGCTGTATCCAGTACCACAGACAAACCAACCAGCATTAGTGTGGTAAACTTGGTGATGGTAAACTAAAATGCCCATGAGTGTTTGCTTTGTTGTTGCCATTGGGGCGCCCCTAGTCAAATTAAATGTTTTGTGGATTTTCTTAAAGAGATCAGCACCTATGCAGAATACACTTCTGCACATTTTAAGGCACACTTATTCTTTCTTTGCTGAATTCAACATGAAAGTTATATTCAGAGGCCCAGTGACATTCTGTCTTGATAACATGGGGTTGAAACACCATTAATTTTCTTATAGCGACAAAAAGCTTACACCCAGAGTCTTGACTACAAAATGTCACACAAACAAAAAAGTCTATGCTGTAATGTTGCAAGTAGAATTGCTCTTTCTGACTCACAGGATTCCCTGCTGGAAGTACCACTTTTTTTGTTTGCCCCCACAGGAAAAAGCCCTTCTAAAGAGAATAGTACAGGATTGCAGCATTGTTAAAGCCTAAGGGCAGTTCATCTGAAAATGCATGACCTGAACCAAAACAATTTGATCACCGCCACAAAAATAGCCTATTTAGTTAATGATAGCTGTAAAGGTGTTTCCACAAAAACCTCTTACATCACAGACAATTTTTTAAATGGGTGTGTGGTTAAGTGTAAAGTGGTCTTTTAATTACTGCCAAATCTTTTGGCAATCTTTCTAAGTAACTATAACAGACTGCGTATGGGAAGGTGACATTTAGTCAAAAATGTCTGATTAAATGTTCAGAATCACCCCAATGTTTTTATGTAAGTTATTTTTGTTTTTGTAGACCATGAACTGCCAAGAGCATAGGAAGTCACAGCCAGAAGTAGGAATTGTTTTTCATTCAGAAGTGCCAGATGTTAAAGTTGTTTTTTGATTGAATTTGGATGAAAAAATATGTTTATGAGAACAAATTGCCAATTGAAACATGGACATGACTTCTAACATGGGGTACAAAGACAGACTGCCATTCAGGGTCTTTGTGATCTTTACTCATACTTAGGGAGAAGTCAGCATGTCTTAGCCTGGAGTGCTGTAAAAGGTGACCACATTGATCACAATGCCCCCACTCTTTCCTCATATATGCATCAGTTGTCTGTATTCTCTCATGATTTTGAAAGTATTTGGAGTTCTCTCTTTTTGTCAATAATTGAAAGGAAATTGCTTCATTTTGTTTCATTTCATGAAATGTAACTTGTGGCATTGCTCCCGTTTTGCTAACTCAAGCTGCCAGCTCAGTATCAGTTTGTTACTGTCTCTCCTGTCTGTCAGACAGACATGACCTTTGTTGTTTTTGTATGCTAACCTCTGTTCATAAAATGTTTATAAAATTTATTTTCGCCAAAGATATGCAATTGCATTATATATAGTATTACAGAATAAAATATGTGCTTGATTTACATGCATTGTTCCCACATTTATTAATAAATCTTGCGTCATCTTCTTGTCCTATGAATACATGAGATTACTTTCATGAGTTTACTTTCTTTGTTGCTGAACACTGAATTTTGATGGTACTCCTAATTCATTCTGTAATCAGATTTAATGTGTTTGTGTAAACTTGGGCAGTGGCGCCACCGCCTGGTTTCAATATGAAATCTAACTAATTTTGTCATGTTATAGAGATGTCTTCTGAACCTTAGATTAGACAGGAAGGGAGGCATTACTGTTATCATTTATAATCTAAAACATTTACAGGATTAATGACTCCTTGCTTTCTCAGCCTCTCATATTCTCTCCCTTTCTGTCTGTCCTGTCACATACATCATAATTTGTTTCTTATTTGTTTCTTACATCACTTATTTGTTTAGGCTTTTTTACATTCTATAGTCTTTCTTGGTCAAACCTAAGCTGCCACAACATTGGACTGAAACTTTCATACTGATGGGAGATCTGTTTTTAGCTATACACAGGGAATGTACCTTAAAAAAGTGTTTTATTAGAAAAAATTTATGGTCTTGAAAATCACAGGGTTTCTTAAAACATTATAAATGCCATTGGATGTTCTACGTCTGATGTATTTATTCAGAGTTTGTTACCAGTATTGTCGCCTCATTAAGTGCAGTTTTTAAATCTCAGTGTTGTTGTTCACTACACAAAATGTGCTTTTTGTTAATCGTCTCACTAGTTTTTCCTTTGAGATTATCAGTGTTTTGCCATTAATAACTGGTATACATTTCTGAAAGTCTTTGAAACTCAGAGACCCTGTCTTTAGATACAAGCTCCATTAGTGCTGTTTGAGTGGAGTGAACACTCCTCTGTCCAAGTCTACCAGACTTAGCATGAAATCTGAGCAGATTTGTACAGCCCTGGCATCTACTCCTCACCAGTTACCAAGCAACCAGACATTGCGGAAATCTCAGGAATACTATATGAATGAGAAAGAGAGTCGGCTTTTACTCAAATAATGTATGTTATATTTAGACTTACATATCACTACATCTAGCCTCACTGTGGCTTTGTTGATATTTTTTGTTTGTATATGTTCTCTCACAAAAACAACTTGTCCATGGTGCAAATAAATGACCAAAGAGGGCCTTGAAACAAAATCAGTATCTGGGCACACATGTGCAAAATAAACCAAAAAGTACTCATCAAACAGTTCATGGTCCAAAAATTGATCACTGATGAATCCAGGCTTTGTACATAAGTGGATAGTGAAGTACATAGCACATGACCTCCTATTTTTTTCTGCATACTTCAATCAGTGAGATGAAAACAACATTATAAATGAAATATAAAGTAATTCAGAGTGGTTAAATGTAAAGTTGTAGAGATCTCTTGTAAAGAAAAACTTATAAAAAGCATTATGGAATTACCAGCGTGGATGGTAGTGGTGGTGATTTAACACTGAAGTGCTTTACAATTTACTTTCAATAACTTTTAGCTAAGTTTCTTACCCCACCAGTCTTTATCCAGCCCAAACCATTTAAAAGGACAAAAATGAGTTTTGAGCTGGGATTTAAAACTGTAGACTGGTAGACTGTTCCAAAGCCTTGGTGAAGCAACATCAAAAGCACAATCTCCGCTTAATTTAAGTTGAGCTCACAGAACACAATGACGTAAATGCGAAGCTTACTTAGAGGTCCTGAAGGAGGACACAGAGCATGTTTGTGTGCCAGTTTTCATAAACAAACAAAGATACTGAATACTGTAATAAGCTGGGAGTCAGTGTTGACATGCTAGAACTGGTGTAATGTCATCTCTCATTTTGTACAACTTAATAACAAGGAGTTTTGAACCAATGGTAAGCCCGCAAGAGTTTTTTCACTCCAAGATCCAATGCAATGAATGGTGAATTTACATGTTCTCATTTCTGTACTTCTGCAGCTGTAAAAATGCAAATTTGGTTGGGCTGTAGGTGAAACAAAAATAAATCTATCTGAGGCATATGGATTTAAACATTCCTTGTCTAAATTGTCAGAACAAGTGTGTCAGTAAGGCTGTTCACAGGGTGAACAGGATATGCTTGCACTTGTGATGGCATGCTAAACAGCTGACTCTTTTGACTGACAGGTGAAACAGGTGAGGGCCTGCTTCCAGCTGTCCAATAAGATTCGATAAAGCCCAGACCACTGGCACTCTGTACAATGGCTGCTATTGGCTAGTTTGGTAACAGTATTCCTGGCTGATGTCAGCTGTGGTGTATTCATACAATAGTGATATTGTGTTGTGTGCTCGCAGCAGCTGTGCTTAGCTGCTCTGCTCATGTATTGTTGTCAGGAAGCCTCATCCACCCACTCCAGTGCAGGGGGGTGCTGCCTGATATGGCATTGTTTGCACAGGCCTCAATTGTATAGAATGCTTTAACCACATGGGTTTATATTAATATATTTTCACAAAAGAGCACAGATAAAATATTACATAGAAAATCAATAATGATAAACAGTACTATTGACAGATGGTTACTGAATATGGGATTTAACAAATGCAGATATACTGTGTGCTTGCATCCTGCAGAGGAATAAATAAATAAACTTACATTAAAACTGTTTTGAGTTCACCACAGGGTAAAACTGGAGTACTTGGCTGAATTGTTATGATATGAGTCAAAAGAGAGGCCATGCATGTGAACTGGTCCAAATCCTGATGAAATGACCACCACTGTTCCTGTCTGGTATGCCATCTGCTGGTTGCATGCTGATCCAAGCAAGAGCCACCTGTCAAGTCTTTCAAGTGACACATGGCAAGACACATGCTGAACAATCTCACACATTCACACACAAATACATAAAAGGCGAGGTTGAGGTCCCACCCAAATCCCAGACCTTCTGTTCTTCTCATACCAAAGCCAAATGCTCTTAAAAAGTACAAGTAAATACCAGCAACTGAAAGCCACCAGTTGCTCTTAAATGTGGGACTGCCGGGTTGGGCTGGGCCATGGAAGGAAGAGTACTGATATACACTGTGTTGAAAAAAATACAAGCTGTCTCTAAGCATGGTTAGTTATCTCACCAATGTATAGATGTCAATTACTTTGTTTCTCATCTGTTCCTGAATTTCTTTAGATCGTGGCATGATGTTTCCCCTTTTCTGGGATCTTTTAACCTACTTTTTAAGTGATCTCATGGTTCAGCAGGTGTGGCAGTAATCAGGCCTGGGTGTGGCTAGTGAAATTGCACTCAGTTTTCCAAACAATGTGATTAACCAAAGTTACTTTGTGATTTTGCAAGGGGGGGGATTACTTTTTCTCATAGAGCCATGTAGATTTGGATAATTGGATAAATAAAATCATCACTTAAAAACTGCATTTTGTGTTTACTTGGCTTATCTTTGTCTATTATTTAAATTTGTTTGATAATGTGAAACATTTAAGTGTGACAAACATGCAAAAAAATAAGAAATCAGAAAGGGGGTAAATACTTTTTCACATCACTGTGTAACCCTTTTGTAATGCAGCATGTTAGCCTTCATTGCTCCACCTGCAGTAATTGGTGTGTTTCAGAGTCTTTACAAAGATACAAACAGACACACACACACACACACACAATATCAGGCAATACACTGAAGAGAGGGTCCACTTAGAAAAGCTTTGATGGTTCTTTGTTTGTTTATCTCTAATTTCTGGTTTGTCTCCCATCAAACACCTTTCTATTATGATACAAGCTGGGCTCTGCTATAGTTTTCATCTTCCCAGAAAGATGTCCTACACTAACAGTTTTCTTGTCTTTACATCTGTCTTTTTGTGTTACCAAAATGGTAACATGGCCAACAATATATGAAAACAATTTGCATTAGATGTTCCACAAAAATACTAACTGGACTTTACTTGCTTAGATTCCCATCTGGCAGCATTCGTGCTTTGGGTGGCCTTTAACATGGTGTTTATAGACAGGGGAATGAGGCCACAGCTTATTGCGGGTCATTACATCAGCCTAGAGTTTGATGGAATATTAGAGTTCTGTGATTGGAGCTAATGGGCTGTTAGGAATAAAACAAGAGGAGCCTGCAGGCCTCACATCGTTTCTGTTGAGAACATGTGGCCAAGCCATCAGCAGTGTCCATGCATATAATTAAAGCTATTTATGTTTCTAATAAACTTCACTGCTCTTAGCTATATTCTGGTATATATACTCTAGTGTTTTATTACTTTACTGTCTGAGATATTCTTTAACTGTAAAGAATAATCATCGAGGAAGAGCCAAATTGACAGGTGATGCAAAAAGTTTTTACACTGTTTTTTCCACACTTTGTGCTCAGTTGTTATAGTGTGACCATGTATGTGAAAAGTAAAAAAAACAACAAAGTAGTTTAATTTGCTATTTTAGAGAACATAACATTATCAAAATTATTCAGTATGGTGGTGATAGCAGCCAGATGTACATTTGTAGGTTCACTTACTCTTAAATTTACTTTGACTTTTAATTAATTGCAGACAGAGATGTTTAATGTTTTGTCTGGTAATTTCAATTGTTAATATACCTCAATTCCTGCATTTCAAGGCTTCAACACATTTCACTAAAAGTTGTGATGGTAAAGCATATACCACTTTGTAATGTTGCTATTCCTTCTCATATTGCTTAAAAGACGTTTTGCCGCTGAGGATAACAAGCAATTAAACATTTCAAATGTTATTTATGTCCCAATCCTCCTGCAAACACTGTGCAATAGTCGGGGGTCAGCATTTTGTCCTATTTTTTGTTTCAAAATTCTCCACACATTCTCTGTAGGCAGGCCAGTCCAGCACATGTGCCCCCTTCTTCCACAGCCATTCCTTTGTAATGTGTGCAGAACATGGTTTTTACATAGTCTTGTTGAAAAATGCATGGGCGTCCCTGGAAAAGATATTTTCCTTGTTCCTGGAATTGTTTAATAATATAGTGCATAATAAAGTGAGAAATATGCAAATCTCTTCCAATATTTTTTTTGATGAATATTGTTTTTAAACCTTTCAATAATTTTTTTCTCATGCATTTGTTGACAAACTGGAGATCTTTTCTCCTCAAAGCCTTACATTGATACTGCTTTTGTACCAAATCATGCAATCACTTGTTGGCATCACCTTTTTGAAATCACATCATTATTCAATTTTTTGCCTCGTTGCTACCCCTAAATTTCAATTTTTTGGAATTTGTTACAGGCCTGAAATGCAGGAATGGATGCATAATAACAAATGTAATTAAGTTAACCAGCCAAAAAGTGAAATATCTTGGGTTCATATAAAACTCAACATAAATTTAAGACTATGTTTTTTTATCTATATTATCCTTTGAAATAGACCCATGGTCGTATTCGGAATAAGAGATGAAACAAGAGAAGAATCAGTTTGTTTCAACGGCACTATGATATGACGGTGGTGCGGTTGGTGCAGTTGGAGTTGGGCGATGTGAGTGAGGCTCATGGT
>JBBPCX010000154.1:10301547-10314884 GCA_037974365.1 Hydrocynus forskahlii | reverse complement strand
GGGGGTGCGGGGGGGTTGCGCTTGATATCAGCAGTACTGATGAGCACCATCACTGGTGCGTGCCGACTGTGGGGGGGATGGAATCGCCTTTCAGCAAAAGTGGAGGTGTTGAAAGCCCCCCCCCCCGTGTGATACGCCCCTGCTGGACAGTAATTTTGTGTAGCATTGACACGCCTTTTTTTAAGAATTTGAACTTCACTTCACAATAGACATGCCTTTAGTAAGATCACATTCACTTGCTAGAGAGATGCTGCTTTACTTGTGTTCAGATTTGGGCATATGTTTATGAATGGGGTCATTTTAACTGATGTCAATTTAGCTAGAAAATTTCTGATTATATTTTTAAAGTAGTGAAAGTATTGGGTTGCTGTCTGGTGATCATATACACATCAACAAACCTGCTCCTTTAACATAGCCAGTCGCATTGTGAAGGACTGTCCGCACCTGTTTTACGGTCTCTTCTCTCTTCTACCTTCTGGTAAACGCTATCGAAGCATCCGCTCTGGTTCAGCATGGCTGTGCAACAGTTTCATACCACAGGCCTCAGAACTCTGAATGCACATGAATGTTAACCAGGTAGATTCCAGTGAACTACCCCACCATGTACCTTAAATACATCTCATAATACACTCTGGATTTTAATAGCAACTTTAAGCATGCTTATGTTTACTGCCAACTGTCTTCTAAGAAATAATATAAAAATGGTGCAATATCATTATTAATTCTGGAAGGTTTTCATTCCTTTCCCACTTTAATGTTACACTGCAGTATTGTCTGCTCACTGTTTTTTTTAATTTACATCCCATTCACACGACATATATTGTATTGTCTATTCATTGTAGTGTCTTGGATTTACAACCCATTTACATTGCTGTTACGCTGCTATACTGTGTATTTATTGTATTGTTTCTGTTGTCCCCTGCACTAACTGCCTCCTGTGCAATAATCATACTTATGGTGATATCTATTCTGGAAGGTTCACATAGTGTCCACAATATACTGTTAATTACATTATTATTACATTGTTGTGGTGCCTGTTTATTATGTTGTTTTTTATTGTTTCTGTTGTTACTTGCACTCTGTTGAATGTCGAACATTGCACTGTGTTCCATGGAGAAACATTGTCTCATCAGGCTATGTACATGTACAAAGCTGCTGATGACAATAAAGTAACCTTGAACTAGTGCTGGACGGTATACCAGTTCATACCCAAAACCGTTTTTTATTATTGTTATGATATTCATTTTCTTATACCGCAGTACTGGTTTAAATAGCCTAAAGAATGTTCGGAAAGTGGCGCAGCTTGGAACAGTGTAAGGGTGACTTTTTTCACTGCTGTACCGCTAGGGGAACGTAACTTTTGATTTGAGTGAGTGGCGAAGCTCTGTGTGAGAGTCAAGATATGTCAGATAAACAGTGTGTGGATTATAGGGTGTAAAATATTACTTTTAGGTAGTGCGTTTTTTTCTGCAATGTCTTATTTTTAGCTTTTTTGTGCATGTCATTTCTCAAAAATCCTTTCATATACAGTAATATTAATATACCTGACATTTAGTTCGAGGTCGTCTAATTTTGATGATATCCATATGATTTTGTACATCAGGGGTATCAAACGGGACAAACATAGTCCTAAATAATCCCTAAAGTACGTTTTTATCTCAGCAGTACAAACAAACATGCATGTGTATAGCCTTTAGTGTTTAGCTCTTCATGTCATGGCATGGACATATATAGCATTTAGTCTGACAGAGTGGATACATTAGGAAAAAATATTTTAGCCAAGTAATAATAATAACTTTATTTATACAGCAGATACCATGGATCAGAATGCAGTTCAGAGTACTTCACATGGACCCCATTCCAATGTAGTACACAGCAAACCATACAAAGAATGTTAAAAAACAGAAACTACTGACACACACTCCTTGGTTCAGCTCCTGTTTCCCCCCTCTCTCTCTGTCCTAATCTTTCATTGTTCTTCATCTTTCATTGGGAAAAACAGCTCAAACCCTTCCCAGACTCATTCAGGGTTTTAGACTCATTTTCGCTGAGTTACATTTGATTTTAGGAGTAGAAACAGTGCTAAACCAGCTCGTGCGTGCTGCTTTAGCAGAAGGAGTCTCGGTGCTGTGTGCTCTGAGACTCTTTCTGCTTCTCTGCGTCTCTCCCCCTCCTTCTGCACAGGAAATAAAAGTCCCCCCAGCTTCACATTACTTTTATTTTGTTTATATTACCTAAAATATAAGACATGTTTTGTTGTGTAGTTGTGCATGTGTGCAACACCATCTTTAAATCATGCCTTTGTTGTTCACAAAAAATGGCGTAACTTCCATGAAAGGAGTTGTTTTGCTGTGCAACAACCATTTATGAAAGATCCATGGTGCTGGAGTTCTAATACCGTCCTATACCGTGAAACCAGTATAATTTTGAAAAATACCATAGTAATTTTGAAAAATACAAGCTCTACCTTGAACATTTTCTCTCTGATAAGCACTGTGAGCAACCTTAGACAGCTGGAAAATACATGAGTATGTTAAACTGCTAGCAGGAAGCCTTTATCAGGAAGGGAGTGAGTCTCCTCCAAGGCAAAAAACACTTTCCAAAGCATTTACTATCAGTGAAGCAAAGGGCCTGGAAGGTTACAGGCCTGACATTTTTTTATTATGCCTTTAGGGTGCTTAAATTCAGCATCTTCAGCCGGCTTCTATTTTCCCCTCAGCTTTATTGATCAAAGTTTACATCATTTATCATAATGAGACGCAATAAATCCTGCAATAAATCTCTGACTAGACATGCAGCAGTACAGACTCAGACTCAATATAGGTTTGTATTTATTTATTTATGTATTATTTTGAAAAATCTAACTAAACTCCTTTAATCAAAAAAATACAGTATAAACATACTATTTGTTTTTGGGCAATTCTAGGAAATTTTCTAAATAGGACTACAAAAGTGAAGTATATACATTATATATACATTAGCTTCATCACTGAGAATTCCTTAAGGAACCTCCAACTCCTCTTGAACTTCTTACCTACCATATACTCATGTAATAATGATGTGTTTAGCAATAATCATTGTGCTGCATAAACAAATTCAGAGTTGCATGTGTCCTTCCAAGATCTTGTTTTTATAAACATTTAGTTCTTCGTGCCCTAAAGCACCTTACTTTTTAAGTGTTGTGCTCTTTTACACTAGTAAATGTACTCAAGCCACAGGATTTAGTACACTGTTAATTGTGCACAGACCACATGCCAATCACTGTTAAATGTGCTCAAATCATGCTATTAAAGAGCACCTCATTTCAACACGTTTTATAGTTAAACATGCATCCAAACCTAACACTGGCATGGTAACATAACATGAGTAGAACTGATTGAAAAAAATAATATAAATATAACATGAACCAAAGAAACATAAAGAATAATGGGAGACACAGTCCCCTGTGCCTCTGTACTGTTTAAGACTTGGGTTTTTGATATTTTAAAAATATGATAAGTGAGACCTGACTATCCTTTATTACTATTCCCTGTTGACAAATGACCATCATAATTCTATAGCCAAAACAAATGGATGTAACAAATATAAATTTATTGATTAGTCAGATAATCAGTAATCTAAATTTTTGCTTAAATTACATTTAGTGTCTGTCACAAAAGGTTAATATTGGTCATCCTTTTAAAAAATGTAGTCACAGTTGTTGCCAGTGTGTTGCCTCAGGCTCTTGTGAAGCACAGATGTCACAATAGTACCTTGGAGCTTGATGGGTGCACAAATACACAGTGATGTCACTTAAAGCCTGAGATGGCATTATGTAAAGCACTTGACGGAGAGAGATGGTGTCCTTTGTCGTTTTTTTCCTAGCCTCTATGTCAGTTTATCTTTCCATATCCCTCCATTCTCTCAACCCTCTCACCCTACTTTACTCTCTCTTGTCACATCTGCTCAGTCTCTTACTGTGAGGGTCATGCAGGGCTGTGATGAGGTTATAAGAAAACAAAGAGAGGATAAAGAGCTTTGTGTGTGAGGCTGGGGGGAGTGGGGGTTCGTAACCATAATTTGTTGTTTGTGCTCATTTTGTAAAATATTTCTCCAGTCCAATACCATAAGGGAATTTAGGTCAGAACTAGTTAGGCCAAAGCCAGTTGAAAGACAGGAATTAGCTGACTGTATTCTTTCCCACCAAGGCTGTCAAATTCAAAAGGCAGCATCAGGGAAAACGAAACAAATAGTGACAGATTATGTTATCACTGTTTACCACGCTTGCTTCAGAATTCTGTTTAGTTCTGCTTATGTCAGTTGTATCTGTATAGCACGTCTTGCAGTAGACATTGCCATAGCAATGAGTAAGATGAGGATGACAGTGACAAGGACTTGTGACAGACTCTTTTTTTTTTTGCATCCCCTTGTGTCTGGTGACTGAGATATCAGATTATTCATTTCAATGGTGGCAAGAATGAGAAGCTTTAACAGAACTATTCTGAACATGTAGCTATTGTCTGTGTATTTTTCTTTTGCTAAAAGCTTGTTATATCATCTTCTTGGGCATCTTAGCTGCAATGCATTAGCTGTGCATGGGTAGCCATTAGTGGAGTCAATGACTTCTCGTTAATCCACAGCAGTTCATAGTGGGTTTTGTTGCGTAAGGTGACAATGACCATGGTTCCATGCTGGGTACATTTGGCTCATGAAAGAGAGCAGAGTTGATTCTTGGACTAAGAATCCCTTTGGAAGCGTGTACTGTCTGAAATTTGCATGATGAACAAATGTATTTCCAGCATTTTTTTGGATACACAATCTCTCTACTGTTTTAAAGTACACAAATCAAGCCATGGTTTTTCAAACAAGGCAACAATATCTTTGTATTAATACTGCTTCAAGTGTTATTTAGCATGCATCTAAAGCATCATCTTTCTACCTTATTCCAGTGAAAAATGTGTTTTGACCACAAATTCAGTTGTAAAACTCCAAGTCACTGAAATTTCAGCAAATTAGTCCAAATTGTGGTATTTTAATTTGACTTCCAATGATTTTGGACTTCATGCATGACCCTCAGGTTTCATACAGATGACCCAAATCTGTTGCAAAAAAATCAAGGCTGCCTTGCGCCTAATTCAGTGCGATACATTATGCACGTACTTGACATGAGCACTTTACTGCAGCATTTTAGTAGCTTGCATCTTCACCTAGCTTATAAATTTGATCAGTTTTACTAACTGTTGATATATTTGAGGTGTACACTGTGTGGCTGTAATATCTGGGTAAATATAAATATTAACTCTGACTTGGAACTAATACTCTGTATTAAATAAAATGGATCAGGATCAAGGGTATGAATATATTAATGGATTAAACATACTTGACATACTTTCAAAATTGATATAAATGAAATATTCAGACTGCATAATGCTCTTTAAAGTAATTAATATGCAACATACAATATGCAACACACAACAACTTGCAGCCCTGTTTATCATTCGAATCGCAAACAAATCAAGACAATTCATTGAGCCAGCTAACTTGGAAGAACTAAACAACCTCAACTATGCAACATAGAATGCAATATTACAGTGATGCTTAAATGTTGTTTCAATTAAATGGATGAGCTAACATTTTAGTTCAAATTTAAATCCAGTTCATTCCAAGGGGTTCATAAACTTTTCTGTCAGCTGTCAACTGGGAATATTTTATTGTCTATAATGGTTTAATATTATTTAATATTTTCTGAACAACATTTACACACACACAAACATCTTGAACCTCTTCTTTTTAAAGCTGTGTGTGTGTGTGTGTGTGTGTGTTTGTTTCTCTGTTTTTGCAGCTGAGTTTCCAGCACAAAGTTGGTGTGTTGTACTGTAAGGTGGGTCAGAGCACAGAGGAGGAAATGTACAATAACGAGAGTGCCGGGCCTGCAATGGACGAATTCCTGGACCTGCTAGGCCAGAGAGTGCGACTGAAGGGCTTCACCAAGTACAGAGCACAGCTAGATAATACAAGTGTGTACACAAAAATAAAGTTTCATGAAACTTACAAAATACATACAAAATACAAAATACAATACAAAATACATACTTTTCTCAAATTTATTAAAGTAAACTTTCCACTATTTTAAAAATAATATAAAAAGTGATGCACTGTGAAACATTTATAAGCGAGCTGTTAATGCAACCTCTTAAAAATAGTCATTTAAGTGTTCACTTTTAACTTTTCCCAGTTTAACTAAAAACTGTGACCTGTTTAAAAAGTGTTAGAGATTACCTAAACATTTGGATTTACAGTGATAGAAAGCAGACTGCATAACAGCAAATCTCACAGCGACAGATGACATTACAAAATACCAATATTTTAATTACAAATTGCTTTTTTGATTCATTAAGGAGGATTGCATGAATATCTTTTATCCCTAGTCCCTTTTTGCCTAGACCATTTTACCTCTGAGCTAAGTATTAGTGCACTAAAAGATCTTTTTTTTGGGTCAGTTTTGTTGTATGCCTCCTTATGTTTATATTTACTCTGCCTTAATTTTTTAACTTTCACTGGCTTTTTTCTTCTAGATGGCTTAGACATATGTAGTGTGCTCACCTACACTTTAGATTCTTGGTGTTAGTGCATGGATGGAAGTGAAAGAGAAGCAGTTGTCTTGGCTTGCTGTCACTATAGCTAACTGCCTGGCTAGGACAACAACCAATAAACCTTGACTTGCCTTTGTATATATTAAAAGTCAACAGATGGCAGAACCTTGAATCTCTGTATATATTCATGAGCATGTTTGTAGTCTTTTTGCTGTCTCTTTGTTTCTACCTCTGTCACTATTACTGTGCAGTTCATGTCCTGTTTACTCTTATTCTACATCAATGTCAAGTACAGGGATGTTTTGGACCTGTCAAGTTTGTATTGTACCATGTCTACCTAACTGAGCCTCTTATGTCACCTTCTATTACAGCGGATTCCACTGGCACCCACTCCCTCTACACTACCTACAAAGACTATGAGCTGATGTTTCATGTGTCCACTCTCCTCCCATATACTCCCAATAACAGACAGCAGGTTAGTGTCATTATAGGTCTTTGACATCTCAAAGTGGCCACATAATACATTGTTGTTTTGTTTGGCTGTTTTGGTGTTGGTTTACGTGCAACAAAGAAACAAGAATATATGTCACCCTGTAGTTTTCCTCCTTTCTTTCCTTCTATCTAATTTTTTTGTGTATTTTGGCAATGCTGTCAAAGATTCCAGTCATGGATTAATGTGGAGGTTTTTTTTATAATCACTTTTCTATGGAGGATTTGCAATGTTTTAAGTACTGAGGCCTTACCTTGAGTGCAGAGAGGCTACAGGTTGGATAATTAGTTGGATTCTTGGTAGCATAGGATTACTATAAAATATAATATAAATATAAAAATCTAAAAATATTTATATGCGGAGAGGCAAAACTGGCATGTGTCCTCAGAACTGAGCTCATGGCTCCCCCCTAGATGCGAGCCAGCTGACCGACATCAAGGAAGGAGCCAGGACTCGGGCTCTCCAGCGAGTGAAAGAGAGAACAAAGAGTAGGACAGTGAGAAGGAGTGGAGTACAGAGTGGAGTAAAGTGGTGATGGTTTTGTTTGGTGTTTTTCTTTTGTATACTGTGTCCAATCACACACTGGGAGGTGTGCTTAAGCATCCCAGCCTGTGGGCGTCGCCATTTCGCAGGCTGTGCTTTAGAGGTCTACAATAGGGCTGGATGCCCGCGGGATGCGGTGCAAAGGTATGCGGAGCGGGTCTACATTTGAGAGTTTCTTGCGGGAGTGGGCGGGAATAGAGAGATGTGTTCGCGGGAGCGGGACAAAGACATTGTTCTCTGGACTCTCGCAAAGTATACATTTGCCTTGAATACATTTTACAGTTTGTTTTTATGTGGGGAACAACATATGTGGTAGGCGACCTAACCTGCGGATGTTTGCGCTGCGCGGGAATCTCTGGGACATCGGCAGAATGGAGGCTCAATGAGCGCCCTGACTGAGGTTGGAATAAACACAGAGCCGCATCACAAATTTCAATGTTTCCCTATATTTGACTGTGAAATGTTTCTTTTGAGACAGTTTAGATATTTTTTTAATTCAGGTCTGTAGCCTTTTTAGAAACATTGGTTGTATTTTTTGTGGGAGACTGGTTAGCCAAATCTACCCTTATATAAAAGACATCTTTAATTCGCAGCCGGAGTCGTGCCCACATAATATAGCCTGTGTTTCATAAATTCCTGTATGTCAGTTAGGCAACAAATACATTTGGTACCTTATTTAATTTTTATAAGCCAAGCTATTATAGCATTTAAAATGTGTCTTGAGTTTTTGGCCCACCCTATACTCCACCAGCCTTGCTTGCGGGATTCAGTGGGCGGGAGCAGGACAAACCATAACAGATGCGAGTGGGAGCGGGTCAAAATATTACACATTTCTGCGGGAGCGAGCAGGAGCAGGACAGAAACTTGCGGGAGCAGGATGAAAAATCAGTCCTGTGCAGACCTCTACCGTGCTTACAATGTACATGTATCCACTATACTTTTTGTATTGCTGTCTTATTAAAAGAACTTTTAAATGCACGCCTTATTGTTTCACTATTTATTTTACAAAATACTACTTTTACTATTTATTTTACTTTATTCTGCTTAAGTGAAAATGTACATGTTATTTTACCTTACGGGGCCTCTGGCCCCAAGAAATTTAATTACTTGTAATGGTCATCTATCAACTAGCACCTTTAAGACACCTCGGTAACGTCTCTGTGGTGGTGATGGCTTGTTCTTATTCCATGAAGCAGAGATTCAGTTCATGCTAACTGATAGCGCCTTGACCTTAAATGATACCTGTCTCAGCAAAGAGTTTACTTAACCCTTCTGCATCAAAGTATTTATGAAATATTCAAAATATCCTGTCATACAAAATATACTAACATCCTAGAGTTTCCTAAAATTCATGTGTGTTGTGGCTCGGTTTTGAATACCTTTATGAGGCACTGAATAATCTGTGCATGAAATATGCAATTATGTCTCTGGCTGGCCATTTATTTGAAAAAGTGGCCTGGTCCGCCTTGAAAATGGTACTTTACTAAAACTGCTTGTAGACCCGGCCACTAACTGCATGCTCTTTTGGTGCAAAGTTTAAGACTGCAGAATTATAGAGTTGTCCAGGAGAAAAGAATCTGTGAAATGAGAACATGAACTGCACATGCAAATTCTGGCTGCATCACAGTATGTTCTGCATTGCATGTAATATCTCAACCAACATTTTTTTGCACAGTCCTATCACATTTTGTGCAGCCCTCAAATGCACATGCTTGAGGGAGATTTGCGCCTGAAACAGATACAGAACACTTGTACCTCATTGTACAACATCTATGGATGGACTTAATTGCTGTAGGATGCAAATGTGCTGGTTTTTTTAATCACAAACTTTTTGCCATGTAAACACAGATTAAATTTTTACCTTTTACCATTAAATTAATATGTTTTTCTATCATATCACTAACCTGGCAAACATTTACATCAAACAATTGTCACAACAGTGTCAGTTACAGTTAGTTTCAAAAAAGGATAATAAATTGTCAATCTTTTGCTACAACAGGTGAAATGGGATTCTATTGGGTCTGATAAGACTTTGATAAAGGAAGAATGCAAGTTCCTAAAAATATACCTGCAGGACAGAGTGAGGAGCTGGAGCTAAAACAAAAATAATAATAAATAAAATTGCCGGCTCATAAATCAAGTAGGAGCCTTCTATCTGTGTTCTCTCCGTGGCCTACTTTCCTGTCAGGAAGCTCTAGTTAAAAACAGCAGAGGGCCTCTTGTATTCCATGTGTTTCCTTTTTTGGATGGGGCAACATGCAGCAATTGTTACATGTCACAAATATAGTCAAGTGACAGCATTAGGATATTTTCTTTCTCTTTTTCTAAAGCTCTTTTTGATTACATGGGATTAGTTCACATTAAATCCTTGGTGGTAATCTTTCAGAAGTAAGGCTCACCTCTTGCCGCTCTTCATCAGCCCTATTTCTCAACAATCTGGTTTGTTTCTTGGCTTATGTTGGGGCCCAGATCTAGGCACCCCTTTAAAGCCATGAACTCTAGTGTAATCGTATTTTGGAATCCCATCCAACCTGCATCTGTAAGCGGTGATGTTAGCCCTGTTAAAACTCTGTGGAACACTCACTTTGCCATATAGAACATATCAAGAATATAATTCCTGTCTCTAACAAAGCCATCGGTGATTTGCAGTGTATATTTGTGTCTGTATATTTGTTGTTGGTTTAGTTTGGTGACAAAAGTGTTTGGCTCTTGGCTCATTTTGAACGAGTTTGGTTTCTTGGCTATCCATCACAAAGTCTTTGTTCATATCCATAACTGGAGCTTAACATCTGTTTTCTATTTTTTTCTTTTCCTGATGAAAAATCTTTTTGCTGTTTCTTTTCTTTTTCTTTTTTCTTTTTTTAAAAATTTAATTTATTAATTTTTTTTAATTGCAGTCATAGTCACTATTTGTGCATTCAGGGGCAAGACTATGCACTATGGGTCACACTGAAGCCAAGAGCTTCCAAATAATCTTAGTGTAAGCATATTTCTAGTGCTTACTTCCTCATCAAATGATAATTGTTAATGATGTAATGTTTCACTTCTGTAACCTCTCTTTCTGTCTCTCTCTCTAGCTACTCAGAAAAAGGCACATAGGAAATGATATTGTCACCATCGTGTTTCAGGAACCAGGAGCCCTTCCCTTCACCCCTAAAAACATTCGTTCTCACTTCCAGCATGTATTTGTCATTGTCAAAGTCCACAATCCATGCACTGAAAATGTCTGCTACAGGTAAGTTCGCATTATTATTTTTTTTTACTTAACTGGTTTCTTTGGAGCAGTGTTTCCTAGCCTCTGTACTGGAAGCCCCCTGGCCTGAGCATTGTAGTGTATGTCCTGCTCATACACATCCACTTGTTAATTAGTTAGTTACATTAATCAAGTGTGTTGGAAGCATAGAAAACTCTAAAATAACAGTTTGGTGATTTACCTGTTCAAGGGGGTTTACCAAACTGTGCTGAACATTTGCCCTCCAGGACTGACTTTGCACACTTCTTGTTCTAAACTTTGCAGTGCAGGGAGGTGAAACAAGGACTGTGAAACACTGCTAAAGAGGAAGAGGCTTTCAGAACAAAATGGCCTTGATTCAGGAATCTAGCTACTGCAGTTGGTTGCAGAAATATTCTTGAAGGATATTCTTGAAATAATATTTCTCAAAGATTTTCTATATTCAAAAAAAATTTGTAACTTAAAGTCCTCAGACAATAGAAGTGAAAGAATTTACCATTAACTATAACTACAATGGCCAACTTAATTAAGCTCTTGAATAAATCTGGAGAAACAATTGATTAAAGTCTTTTCAACTTGAGTGTACTTGTACAAAATACAATGATGTGGAACAATGCTTATTTCTGAATTCCACTTAAACATGGATTTGTTAGATAATAAGCTTTAATGGTTGCCATACAGCTTTCACCTTGTGTTCCCAGTTTGATTCATCAGTATTTACAGGGTTATCCCTGTGTGATCTTTTTCCCTCCAATATTCCTTGCAGCGTTGCTGTATCTAGATCCAAAGATGTGCCTCCATTTGGTCCTCCTATCCCTAAAGGTGTGACCTTCCCCAAATCAGCAGTCTTTAGGGACTTCCTGCTGGCCAAGGTGATTAATGGTGAGAATGCAGCACACAAGTCAGAGAAGTTTCGTGCCATGGCAACACGTACACGCCAAGAATACCTTAAGGATCTAGCGGAGAACTTTGTGAGCACAGCCACTGTTGATTCTGCTGTGAAGTTTAGCTTCATCACGCTTGGTGCCAAAAAGAAGGAACGTGCCAAGCCAAGGAAGGATGCACACGTCCACAGTATAGGAGCCATCACGTGGAGTGTGGTGGCACGGGATTTTGGCCAGTCCACAGATGTGGAGTGTCTGCTAGGCATCTCCAATGAGTTCCTTGTGCTTATTGAAGAACAGTCCAAAAATGTGGTCTTCAACTGCTCCTGCCGGGATGTCATTGGCTGGACCTCTAGCACCTTGAGCATCAAGATTTTCTATGAACGTGGTGAATGTGTAATGCTTTCGGTACAGGACACCTGTGGAGAGGACATCAGGGAAATTGTCCAACGTCTTGAGGTGAGCATTGCACCTCATATACATTTAGCACAGCACTAATCTTGGCTGGAGGAAAAGTCTTGTGTCACTACCAAACAAGAATGTGGTTATGTAATTTTTGTTTGTATTATTAATGTCTCTCTCAAATTTGCTCTCTGATTATTTAACCTCTAGTTATGTGAAGCATAGATTTCCTTCAATCATAACCCATGTACTTTTTATCAGGTTAAATTAAAACACTCCATTCCTTTTCCTCCCTGAAGGAAAATTTTGGTTAGCTTATTTTGGGTAAGATCTAATCATCCTCACACTGGCAGTTCGCTGTTTTTAACTTGGTCTCAAGGATTTATTTAAGCAGAAGTTAGATGAGGCTATAATTAAGGATTAACTTTGTTTCTTATGGGTATGTTCAATGTGACTGCCATACCTGTAACTTGTGAACTTCTTAGAGTGCAACCAAATCATAACTGTATTTTCAGTTTGGTTCACAAATTTACCACAATATTTTTACAAGATTTCCCAGCAGGATCATATAGCATAAAGGCCTAATGTGTTTGACTTGGTGTAACAGTAAACCTGGCGGTGCTCTTGATATCTCTTGTTGTGACTTTTATAAATGCCATAAACCATTTACACTCTTTAAGCTCCAGACTGCCAGCAACGAGCTGCTTCTTCTCTGGCTTTTAGAAAGCAAAACCTGAATCTTAGGAATCTTTCAAAGATGTAATTTTCTTTTAAAGGGGTAATTTTCAAATTCTGTGGTATTTCCTGAATAATGGCTTGTCAGAAACTGTTTGTATGATAATTATTTTATATTATTTTTTATATCTGAATTTGTATTGTGCATTATTGCATGGACTGACTTTAATGTTAAGTTGGAGCTTTGGCTGAGAAACTAAACTTATCCTATCAGCAAAATAGTAACAGCCCTCTCTTTCTTACTTTTGTAGCAGATTTCATGTATTCTAGGATAGCTTGTTCTTGTGTGTGTATATATTTACATTTACATTTACGGCATTTAGCTGACGCCTTTATCCAGAGCGACGTACATCAGTGCTCAAGTAATCCACGTCTGTAGCTTAGGCCATGTAAGCTAAACTTAAGTCAATCATCCACAATTCAACCACGATACTGCATGCTCAGTACACCTAGGTAATACCTGTCAAGAATACTTAAGC
>JBBPCX010000154.1:10283370-10301447 GCA_037974365.1 Hydrocynus forskahlii | reverse complement strand
TGGCTGCCCGCTGCTTCACTTGGTGAATGGGTTAAATGCAGAGGAAGAATTTCGTGCTGTTCACACTGTGTGCTGTGTTGTGTTCACATATGACAGAATGGTCACTTTCACTTGTTTCCTACCCAACAGATCTGTTGTTTGTTACACCATAGCAACTGTGCAATCACACATTTTCTTACAGAAATGCATTCTGATGCAACCACACTAATGTTCTTAAGGTTTTAATTTTATTAAATTTTTTTATAGCCCAAAGTGCGGCGTATCAATCATTCTCTTCTTAGACTTGCATTCATGGAACATTGGCCATTGTGTCAACATGTTAGTCTGCAAACTGCAGGCAGACCTGCATAAACTGCATAACTGAACCATATGTTTTTTGCTCAAGAAGACATTTTTCTCTGCTCTTTTAATCACTTTTGCAGCTGCACATGCATTTCCCACTCATTTCACGGTTCACGCCACACTTTGGCCTGGTAATAGGGATTGATTTAATGCCCCTCGCTGAAGGTGAGCAGTGGTGTGACGTGCACTGAGTAAGAGGACTAGAACATTGCTGGTTTAATCCCTGCAGAATTTTTTTACACAGATTTTCTTTGTCATAAAATCAGTGTTTAGGTGCCTCTCTGTCTGCGCAAAAGTTTGGATAGTGTCAGCATCATTAGGTGCACCATCTACCGTAGAGGAGTGTGCACAGGTGGAAACACCTCTCTGCCTGTTCAGCCGAGCATAAGGCATAATTGATTGATCGCAAGTGGTGTTTGGCCCGATGCAATGGGCAGCCTAGATCCAATAGATAAAATAGATTTTCAGCAAGAGAAATCGTAGGCAAGGCGTGAGAGCGTGAGATGACAGTCAGATGCGTGTGTCTCATGTTCAATGCGTGAGAGTTGGCAACCCTGAAGTTGTTAGCCAGCTCAGTTAGCCAAGGACATATTTGAACTTTTCTGAGTGAAAAGCTGTTCATTTTGAGCCTGAAGTACAGTAAAGTGTGATAGTTAGCCAGCAGTTTTTGTGCTGAATGGAGTTTTTTCCTCTGTTTACCCGAGATGTATGTCTCTATGCCCAGCCTAGTAGCACGCCACACACCCCCTGCGGTCTCCAAGTTTTTGTCTGTGCATATCAGAAAAAAGCTTTTGTGAGCGCTGGACCACAATCATACTTTGCATTTTCTTGCGCAAATGCATTCTGGTTCTAAACTGATAATGTGTTAACCTTTTTAATAGTGATGTAACTTTCATAATCAAAACTGCACAAAACACTTTAGACATCATCAAAGAGATTGGCTATCATCTTTTTATGTGTATTTTGGGACATACATATCTATTATCTAGTAAAAGACACTGCTGTCTAACATCTGGAAAAGGACCGAGATACAGATATGAAAACTTCCTCGTTACCTAGTGAGGTGGTAGCAAGAGTAGCTGTGGTAACAAGAAATATGCAGCTCTGGGGGAAAAAAGAGAAATCATCTCTGAGTATGACCATTTCATGCTAGTGTCTGGTAAATTCCTACACAAGCACACCTCATTCTGCTTTATGAGGTACTGATTAGGTGAAAAGCATAGAGGAAATGTATAAAAAAAACACTGCTGTAATCAACACTCTCCTCTTGCAATGTGACCAGCTGGATGGCAAAACACTACTAGAAGTACGTCAAAGGTGTGTGAACAAGAGATTTGTTTTCTTTGAGTTATTCAAGTTCTGTAAACACTGCATCATTTCTCTTATTTTGATGTATTGTCATTTCCTTTAAAGAACAATATTTTTATTTGGAAATTAGAAGAAATATTCTCAGCAGTAAGGCAAAGCTGTTCAGTTCAGTACTTGCACCTACAAAAGATAAGGTCTCTTATTTTTTTCCAGAGCTGTATTTAAGAGCAGCAAAACAGTGACCACATTTCCAACCACAACCAAGTTGATCTGCCTACCACCAGAATCTGTGTTTAAGGGTGTTGAAAAAAATCATGGTTTACTGTAACAGAATTTTAAATTTAAGTGCAAACACACCAGTCATTTGTAAAATAATATGTAAAATAATGACCTTCAAATGAAACTATTTAAAAACAATGTATTGGCCACACCTGTGTCACATTGTACATGATGTGAATTACATACTTGTGTGTTGTATTTGAGTTTCTTAAAAATGATTTTTTTTTTATATAAACAAATGTATAACACACTGTCTTGATTTTTACAGCAGATATTTTTGGACCACTGTATGCACATATACACACTTCTCACCTAGTCTAGCTGTCAGTGTGTATTGACTTCACTCTGATGAATGAAAGGAGATAAGGTCAGCCTGCCCTTGGTGCAACTGTTTGGTTGTGCAATCAGAGGCACTATACAGTCTAAACTGGTATTGAGCTTCAATATTTCAATAAGTGGATTACTTTAATGTAAGGTGCTCACATATTTTTTATTTACTAACTGCAGATTTATTAATTATTTCACAGTAATTTGTTATGGTGGACTTTGTTAGTAATTTGTTATGCTGGTGAAAATACAAAAAAGAATGTCATTAAGTTGGAATATAAGGCTAATAAGAAAGTTTACATTAAATATAGGGCCTCAGTTTCAAAACTATGGTAATCTGGTATGGTAAAATAACACATTTAGATAACTAAGTATATCTTAAAAGTCATAACATATATATAACTCTGTTTATTTCGTTATGTATGTATTTAATTAACGTGTTTGTGCGCGCGTGTGTGTGTGTCTCTAACAGGGTGGAGATCACTCTAGCAGCAACACTCTGTCCAGCAGTGCCTCTAGCAGCAACAGTGATGAGAAGCACTTTGGTTCAGGTGACTTGATGGACCCAGAGATGCTTGGACTAACATACATTAAAGGGGCTTCCACAGACAGCGGCATAGACACTGCACCATGCTGTGGGCCTCCTCCACCCCCAGGTGTGACAACTGCCGCCGTGGCCCGTATGGTGCTGCAGGCCCGGGGAGTAGTGGAGGCCGGACACTCCTGGACTTCAGAACATCTGAAGGACAGTGGCACGGACGCGGAGCACACAAAACTATACCTGCCACAGAGTTATGCTGCAGCACTAGCAGTTGGACACACAGCGATGGATGCCAGCATAGAAGATCTGAATGAGATTTCTTCGGAATCTAGGTAAAGCAAGATATCAGCCTAATAGGCATTGTAATCCGAATTGTAAGTGAAGGGCAGAAAGGGCTTGTTATACTGGATGCCTGTAATTTTTTTGTGGGTTTTTCTGCTGATAAGTAGGCTTTAAACAGATCATTACTATATATTGCAAAGAATCAAGCAAGGCCAGAGACAAAATTTACACTGGTCTAGCTGACCTCAGCTCTGTATGACAAGGAAACACTAGCTAATTTTCAATTTAGTGTACACTGAGTTGGCAGTTTATTACCTTCTTGTATCTTCCTTTTACGGTCATTACATTGTTAATACACTTTTTCAAGTACTGCCACATAGGGGCAATATGTAGATATACAATTATTAACCGCAGCCCATCTGTCCCTGCATAATTTATCACTCTCCCCTTCTCCAACAGTGGAAAGGGACACCATAGTGACACCAGCATAGTGATCTCCTACAGTGATATCAGTGTAGTAATTGAAGAGGAAAGAGCTTCTAGCCATGAGTGGTCATTTCACATTCCCCAGCCCAGTAGACTGTTTCTTAAATTAGCCCCTGAATCAAGATAAGCAAGTAGTTTGCATGAGCAACACAATTTTTATGTGTTTGCATGTCTGTGTATCTGCAAAGGATTAACATTGCCTAGAATATTGACCAGATATACATTTTAGTTAATTGTGTATTAAATCACTTTATTTATAATAACTTTCATATGTTCAAATGAATAATATGTTTATTTAGATTAATGCAATTTTGTTTATTTAGATATTTGGTGAATTGTCAAGCTTCATGATGTCGATGAGGCTTAGAACACAATATGGCAGACAGGTTTTGGGGTGACGTTTCTGAGTCCTTTTTGAAGTGAGCAGGACAGACAGGCCAGACATCCCATCACATCTGCAGTGTGCTCTAATTGGCAGGGCTTTGTTTAGGGGCATTTTGTTCTGAATGCTGTGTGTTCTTTTTGCATGCATGCCTACACAGTGATCCACAAATTAGAGGGCAAACAAAGCAAGCAACCTCTGTACTATACAAAGTAAAATAATTTGAGTTCAGTTCAGTTTTAGTTGCATAGTGTTTTTTACAACCGGTGTTGTCACAAAGCTACTTCACAGAATTCAGGTCAGAGACTGTAGTGAGCAAGCCAAGGGCAACTGAGGTGAGGAAAAACTCCCTGAAGGTGGAGGAACAAACCGTGGGAGCAATCAAGACAAAAAGGGAACCCATCCTCCTCTGGTCAACCCGGAGAGGAAGAGAGAAAGAGAGTCTCTATTTGGAAAACTAACAACAGAAGGACTTACAGCTTAATCACTGTTGGACAGATTGGCCATCTATGGCTGATAGAGTTGGCACAGTTAAGAGTCAGGAGAGGTAGTTTTTGTTAGAAGAGTAGCTTGAGAGCCTCTGGTAAACAACAACAGGAACAACAATCTCCGCCTGAACTTTGAACCGCAGTTGCTGTCTTAAATTATTGCACTTTATTATGACATTAGTGATGTACCAATAGGGTCACATTTTCGTTTTTCTGCCCTGCAAAATGAATTAAAGGAGTAGAAGTTGTAGATGGAGTTAGAGGTGGAATTGGAGGTTTGAGATTTGGACTGTATTTGGTAAGAGTTTCTTTCCCCTCAAAATGACTCTGAATATATGATAAAATGTCATACAGCTTTCGTTAATGTTAAATCTCTTTACACCGAGAATAGGTTAAAAAGTTCATGTAATACTGCAGCTGTCTCATGTAGTACTGTTCCCTGGTCTGGACTGGCCAGTGCTTCTCACCACTCCTGGCTCAGGGCTCCAAACACTGCTCTTCTCCAGAGTCATTCAACCCTGGTCCCAGCACTGAAGCTTATATGCATGCCTGCTGCAGTACAGCACAAGATGAACTCAACTCAGACAAACTACCAAATCCTCCTGTGATAAATCCTAGCAAAAAATAATGAATTGACATTAGAGCATTAAAAGAAAAAACGGGTTCCGATTTTGCCCATTTGTATATCTTTTTTGGCAGAGATCACAGAAAGCTGTAGAAATCATTTTCTTAAAAGCTATAATGTTCTGTTCAGGGAAACAGTATATCATTTTTAATATGATGTTTTATCAAATTTTTTCATATGTCTGTAACTGTCTCCATATGTCCTATAATACCTATATAACTGTAAGTGAAAGCTCTTTCAGTTCAGAGTCAATTTGCTTATCCTATAAAATTAAATTAATGAAAACGTAATAACAGTAGAACCTACCTTGATTCTCATCTATACATGCAAGTTGCTGTTGGCCCTGATTAAAGTAGCCCATTTCAATTTCATTCCAAATCAGCTCCATAGCATGCCAGTCAGAATAAATATGATGAATGTCACTTCACATTATTGATGGGCTGTGATAGCCTCAGGCACAGTACCTGCCTCTACCCTACTCAGAACACAAAGAATCAAAAGCTGCTTTTTTTCCAGATGTACTTGTTCTGATTTGTACCTGACTCCCTGCATATTGTACTGTGGATTAGGAGTGGCCATTATTATTGTTAATATTATTATTATTAGTAGTAGTAGTATTAGGATTAAAGTAACTTCTAAGTGTTTAAAACAAATGTAAAGCTTTATTTTACAGATGCTACTGTCTCACACACACTCCAATAGCTTTTTCAAATTGCTTACTTTTCTGCCTTTTTGTGGGCTTCTTTTCAAAAGAGGATCTGAAAACTTCTGTATTCTTCTAATTTCTTCTATATCACTTTTGCCGTTCCGTCACTTCTCTGCTCACAGAATTGAAATCTTATGTCCTCTCTGAGTCAGCTATGGCACCTTTGACTCATTGAGTGTGATTTTTCAGTGAGTTTGTATCCACACTTCCCCTCCCTTCCAGCACTGTTTCCACCCATGTAGTTTTGTCAGCCCTGGATATGCCAACGCACACACATATCCCCGCATGGGCTAGTAGGTCAGAATGCGAGTCGTGGTTGTAGCTGTGCTAGACAAGGAGAGAACTGCCAAGGCTAAACAGATCCCAGGGGCATAGAGTAAATTTCAGTTTCACCTCACTGTAACCCACATAGTCATGACTTTGAATTTCACTGTTCTTGTGCCTAAGATGTTCTAAGATGTTATATATGGCTGTCCTTGAGATCCTTAAGCATGTGTCATATTTTCTCATCTAAAGAGAACTTTTTCAATAATGAGTGGAACAATTAAGATAAATATTCATATAAACATGTTCAAATATGACACTCTAAACAGATATGTTTGAACAAGTAGTGTAATATTTTAAGACAGTATATTTTGTCTTATGTTTAACACATATTTATTAGGGCCTGACAAATATATCAGTTTGCCATTATTGTCAGTCAATACTGAAGTTCCAGAAAAATTCACGGTGACAAAGCAACAGTAATTGTAACACATTAATGATGTGAAGAAAACTTTAAAAAGCTGCTCAAGTTTAAATTTAATACTCTCCTGCAACTTTTTACATCTACTCATTTGTTTCACAATATAGGTTGAACTGGTAAATTTACAAAACATAAGAGACCACTACAATTTATTTTTAAATCAGCATCTCTATGAGTATGACAGCCACTCCATGCCGATGTCTGTTAAATTCCAACACAAGCACACCTCATTCTGCTTTATGAGGGACATATTAGGTGATCACCTGAATCAAATTTTATTTAATGAGGAAAAGTATAAAAAAAAAAAAAACACTGCTGTAATCAACATGCTCCTCTTGCAGTGTGACCCGTTGGAAAGAAAAACACAACTAGAGGTACGTCAAAGGTAATTATTGCCATTTTGTTTAAGAATGAACAAGAAATTTGTTTTTTTAATTATTCAAGTTCTGTAAACACTGCATCATTTCTCTTATTCTGATGTATCGTTGTTTCCTTTAAAATAATGCTTTAAAGAACAATATTTTTATTTAGAAATTAGGAGAAATATTGTCAGCAGTTCTTAAAAACTTAACCATAACACAGCTGTTCTACAGTTCTGTAAATAGCCTAAAATGAATTAATATAGGGGAATACTCTATATGTCCAAAGGTTTATAGACACTTGTTTATCCAGTGCTTTTTCAGAAATCAAGGGTACTGATTAATAGCAGGTTTGCCACCCAGAATCATTTAAATTTTATTTATATAGCACTTTTTAGAACCAGTGTTGTCACAAAGCAGCTTTACAGAGTCCAGCAATAAAAAACTCCCTAAAGCTGGAGGGAGAATCCTCGAGAGTAACCAAGGTTCCAAAAGGGGGACACGTCCGCCCCTGGTCAACCTGGAGAAAGAAAAAGAGAGTTTATATGAAGATAAATAACAGTAAAAGGCCTTTGTGTACAGACTTCACCACTATTAAATAGATTGACCACCTATGGCTAACAGAGTAGGTATTGTTAAGAATCAGTAGAGGTAGTTTGTGTTGGAGGAGGGGTTTGAGAGTCTCAATAACAGTAGCAATAATTTCCGCCAGAGCTTTTGAACGGTTGTCTTTGGATGGGGGAGGAGCACATGAGGAGTCGAAAGGAGCTGAACCTGTCAAAGACACCTTGGGCAAAGGACCACACCGATTGCAGTATCGAGATGAGGTGTTGACCTGGAGCCCTACACTGCTCCAGTGACAGCCTCTTCTGTAATAAGAATGCATAAAACTGTATGTTTGAACATTTCTGTGAGAAATTGAATACATTCATCTTCGAGTGTTAGTTTGGTGAGGTGCTGACGTTGGATGATTAAGTACCACTTCAACTCCTAGCAAAGTTATCGGATGTGCTCTGTCACTCCAGAGAATTCAGTTTCACTGCTCCACAGTCCAATATGGGGGACGTTGTATTCCTGCATGCACTGGGCATAGCAGGCTGACTACTCTTTCTTTTGAAAATGCTTTTCTGTAGAGATTGTAAAAATGTTATCTTTGCAGTTGACTGCCTGTGATCAGTGGTGGGTGTCCCTTAAAATTGACAAATTTACTATTTACAAGTAGTTTCATGGTACATTTGGGGCAAATAGTGTTGTTTTTCAGACTGTGACATCAAGCTCTCTTGATAAGCATATATTTGATATGCATATATTGATGAGATTCTCTCCTCACAATCTCTTTCAAATGCCCCTTTCTCCCCTGCATCTCCCTTTGTCTCCTTTTGCTGAAGTGTGAGGGCAGCAAAGATGACACTCAAATTGTTGTATTAATATAATTTCATGTGCCCCCGATTAAACCTTATTTTTCACCCTTTGTCATCTCCAGACAGCTCTACCTGGCAGAGGAAGCATGCCGGCTGCAGGAAGTAGAAAGGGATAGAGAGGGAGGGCTACAGCTGGGCATGTCGAAGGAAGAGTACATGAAGATGATGCTGCCAGACAGCCTAACCAGAGAGGGAGTACGCAGGAAGGTAAAGTGTAGTATCTACTAGGGTGGTTTTATTAGTGCGCTGTTTTTAGTTACATGTTCTTTTTTTGTAACAACTTGGGCTTTGTTAAAACAAGCAGGTGAAATCCATTTTCTGTGATCTAATTGGCAAAATGACATATCTCCATTTCCAACTAGATTTATGCCACATTTGTGTGTGGTTTCAGATTTAATTCACATGGAATCCCTGGACATGCTGTGCATGTTATGTCATCCATTCTTTTGTCAGTGAACTTATTTTGTCAGATTTTGGCCATCAACATATGAACATTATCCTCAGTTTACTTTGTAAAGCAGATTTGTAAAATACAGATTAGTGTTATTTGTGTAGTGTCAGAAGCTTTATGACTGGGTATAAAACAAATGTATGTCATTGTCATATGACCATTTTAAAGTAAATGTAAAAGCAGTGATGGCCTCAAGTCTATTTTGATCTAGCAACACACATACACTCACACAGAAGCCTTTAGAACTGTGACTAACAGATAAACATAGTATAAATTAACTGCAAACTCTGTGCTCTGAGAACACATTCACTCAATTTTCTAGACACTTCAGTGATCTCAACACTTTGCTGAATCTGATTTATTTTCAGCTTTTGAATTTACTTTCTTTGCGTCCGTGGGTTACCATGAAGTGAAAAGAGTAGGTATTTTTGTTGTCATTAAGACTATTCGGACTTTCCTCTGATTCTCCCTGCTGCCCAATATCCACGAGGAAGGATATACAATAACCTATTTTTAGATGTCAAGTCACCCTCAAGTCAAAAGAGCATGCAGAGTACTGAAAAGGAGGAGAGACAACTAATGCTCAGTGCTATTGCACAAATGAAAAGAGTTAACCACACTGTGACAAGGTCTATTCCAGCATTTTCCCAATCTTTATCCGCTTCATATGGGTCATACCGACCAGTTATCATGGACAGCAATTTTGAAGAATCGTTTACTCAACTTCATTCAGAACTGACTAACCAATGAAAGATATGTAAAACTGACTAACTAATGCGTAGATGTAGCAGATATTCAAATTCAAATATATACAAACAAATATTAGATGCTTAGATAAGGAGTGATCTAAATGTTTGCATGTCCAGATCTACCTTAATAGTGTGGCCAGTGTTGGCCTGGGCCATGTTTTAATTGCACTTTGTCAGATTTTGGTCAGACCAGTTAAAAGCCCTGTTTACACTATCATATCTCATACGTGTGATTGCGTCAGCTATCGAGACACATCTGAAACACATTTCGGGAGAGAGAAAATGGTCAAGTGAGAAAAGATCCTAAGTACTCAAGAGGGGACCATTATGTGTGCGTGTGTATGCGGGTGTGTGCGCATGTGTGCACGCGTGCATGTGTGTTTCTGCGCGTGCATGTGTTTAGCGCAGGGACATCCTTATTTGAAGCTTCTGTGTATTTGGGTCTACAGTAGAGGCTCTTCTTAAGTTTTAGTTTTATTATTATTCTTCTATAGCTAAAATAGGCACTGCTTCTTGTCGGATCTCATGCTGAATTTCGGAAACTCTCCAATGTAAAAAAAAAACGTTTAATATCAGTTCAGAGCGCTTGTATAAAATGTTGTGATCGGTTGATCAGGGGCAAGCACTAGTAAAGACACATCTGAATCACGTGGTGTGATTAATCAGCGTAGATTTTTTAATGCATAATTTTTTCTGTGATTAATTGATCAAAATTAACCCGTCAATTCTACACCCCTAGTCTAAACATGCCAAAACTTCTTACTGTTATGATGGGTCTGGAGAAGGACACACTGAGGGAGTCACTTTGAGTAGATAAGGTTTCTTTACTGAAATAACTCAGAAGGCAAACACAAATTCTCTCCAGGTTAAAACACAACACAAAGTCCGGAGAGGAAATCTGCCAGGGAACCCCCTTCGCTTGTTAGATACGTTTTCCGTGAGCCGCGGCTGCGTTCTCCCCTTTCTTGGGAAGCTCCTCGGCTGCATACAGTCTTGTGGTCACACCTGTGAACATAAATGAGACAAGTTCATAGGCAGGGACCTTCACGACCTTGGTCCAAGCTTGTTCCTCCTGTCAGCACCCCATCGCATGTGCCAACTGCCTCCTGGTGTCCTTCTCCTGGTAGAGATGTGTGAACACGCACTGATTTCGGGCACCGTCCAACTTATAAGCCCCCCAGCTCTCCCTTCGCACCAATCACACGACGCAAGACAAGACAACACATCAGGATTACACACAACACAGGTGGACTTGTCGCTTGGCACCTAGCAACCCCGTAATCAGCCTATTGAGCATCATTACTCGCATCTGGGTTGACTAGCTGCCAAGCAACCATACATACCTTGACATCATCTGACAGCCCAGAGCCATATATCCCCTAATATTCAGGCGAGTGACTCTGTTGGGGGCGTGACCGAGCGGGCACAGCTGTCACACTAACGAGGTTGAGAGCAGTAGTACTTTGTATTGGCCGTCATTGTAGATGGAAACCTAATGTAAACATGGCACATACTGTGACATCACGGGTGGCGCACAGTATTACGTGAAACGATCTTTTTTTCCAAAATCTTTGTTTTTCTTGTCCACACATAAACGCAGAAACAGTTTTCAAAAATCGCGACTTTGGCCAGAGTTTTCAAAAACCTCCATTTTCAAACGGCACTTACTTGTGGAAGAAAGGCCAAAAATACCCGAAAGGCCAAAAATACCAATTTTCAGAAATACCCGTGTACGTGTGGACATGGCCTTAGAGAGAGAGAAAACGGCCGCGTGAGATATGATCCTAAGTACTAGAGAGAGTACCAGAGAGTACTTGGCAGCTTTCCTGGAAATCCTTGGATCTGACACCTGCTGCTCTCAAGGAGTCTCTCAGAGCACCTTGTGTGTGTGTGTGTGTGTGTGTGTTTGTGTGCGTGCGTGCCTGCATGTGTTTAGTGCAGGGACGCCCTTATTTGGCGATTCTGTGTGTTTAGGTCCACTTTGGAGACATCATTAGATTTTTTTTGTACATTTTTTTCCACAAATGATGTTATAATACTCATGTGTGCACAAGCTTAAGTTTTCCTAAATCTTACATTTAAAAAGAGACATATTCTGAAAGACACCATAGCAACCACCTAGCAACACCCCAGTTACCATAGTAACCATACACTTCACATTTTTTTGCATCTAAATGCATCTATTTTTTTGCAGACATAATTAGCAGGGGTTGACATAAGTGGTATGCACATACACGTTGACATAAGTGGTACGCAAATGTGTGGCAGTTTTTAGTCTTCACAGCGCAAATGCGTACCTAATTTGTGACTTCATATTGCGTGCCCTGCCAAAATTCCCACCCCCCACCCAGGTGTCACGTGACAATCCGATTCGGACCGAGAGGGAGAGAGGTAGGCGCACGCGTGGATTTCCATCACCAGGGTTTTATTGATAAACACCAAAACAAGGCACGGGGGTCAGACAAGAAGACGAGGAGGTAGTTGAGGAGAGATGGGTGGGGGAGAAGACAGAAAGGAGAGAACATAACCAAACATAACATTAATGCGTCCACGCCACAGCTGAGGAGGGAGCCCCTTAATATACCCCTGACCAGGCTCTGGAGGCTGGACGGCCGGTGCGGGAAAGGCGGGCTCTAGGATCTGGGCGGTCGGCAAGGAGATGGGTTCTAGGACCTGGGCAGCCGGCGAGAAGACGGGCTCTAGGACCTGGGCGGCCGGCAAGGAGACGGGCTCTTGGAGGGTTGAGACCGGTGCGGGAACTGGCTCTTGGACAACTGAGGCCGGTGTGGAAACTGGCTCTTGGAAAGTCGAAGCCCGCGCTGGGAACTCCGGTGGGGCGGGGCGCGGCGCGCTGGGACCTCCAGCAGGACACTGCGCGCTGGGACCTCCGGCATGGAGCGGTGCGGGGACCTCCGGCATGGAGCGGGGCGCTGGGACCTCCGGCGTGGAGCGGGGCGCTGGGACGTCCGGCGTGGAGCGGCGCGCTGGGACCTCAGGCGTGGAGCGGCGCGCTCCCTCTGACGAATGTAAAACATCCAGGGGAGTGAAGGCTCACCGGAGGGAGGGGAGAAATGAGCCGGGTGAGGATCGGGGAAAATCTGCTGCGCCTTGCTGCTGGGGGTGGACGCATTCTGTCACGGGATGATCCGGTTCAGACCGAGAGGGAGAGAGGTAGGTGCAGATTTCCATCACCAGGGTTTTATTGATAAACACCAAAACAGGACACTGTGAAATGAAAACAAGGCATGGAGGCCAGATTAGAAGACGAGTAGGTAGTTGAGGAGAGATGGGCGGGGGAGAAGACAGACAGAAGAGAACATAACCAAACATAACATTAATGTGTCCACGCCTCAGCTGAGGAGGGAGCCCCTTAATATACCCCCGACCAGGGCTAATCAGTCCTTTAGAATAACCAGCCACAGCTGAGGCTGGTGGAAAGTCCCTAGTCCTGCAGCGACCTCTAGCGGTCGCTGACTGGCACTGTGACACCAGGACCACGACCGAGACATTTTTAATTTTGGTGCGCACCAGTTAATTCATGTACGTCCTCATTGGAGTACTAGAGCAAAAAAATATGTCAGCCCCTGATAATTAGGCTAATGATAAACTAGTGTTGTACATGTAAACATAGTGACAGTTCCAAATACTTATACAAACAAGTTTATTGATTCTATTTGAAATGTCAATGTTTCCAATAATTTTATGCAGTATTGTGACATATGTCTACATATAAAATGATTCTAATATGCAGATTCTGTCTAATAAAAATAAAACCATCCCATTACATATAGATAAAATGACAGCTATAATGATAATTATTTTTCATTATAGCCGTCTTTTTATCTACGAGTCAGCCAACGTACCTTTTGGTCGCATTAATGGCAATACCGAACTAGCCGACACCCTCAAGCAGTGCCGCATTGACATTGCATGTGTCCAAGGAACCAAATGGAAGGGGGCCAGTGCCAGAGACATCGGTGACAGCTTCAAGCTCTACTATGGAAACCAACCCCAAAACGGCGTTGGTATAGTGGTCAACCAACAACTGCAGGACAGTGTGGTCAAGGTGGCGCGAATCACCGACCATCTTATGTCACGTAGGATCGACACTGGCACCATCATCATGAGAGTGGTTTCATGTTACGACTCCCAAACAAACTGCACAGAAGCAGAAAAGAACGATTTCTGGGATAGTCTCGACAGGCACATGCAGGCATTTGGCCCAGAAGAGTACATTGTCATCGGCGGAGTGGTAACCTAGTGGTATCGGCGGAGTGGTAACATAGTGGTAACCAACACCTTCTTCAAGAAGAGGTTAGCACACATCGTCACGTACCCAGAGGCACCATCTGAACCTGGTGACCAACGTCAAAGTGATCCCGTCGACTAACATCACACCCCAGCACCAACTGATTGATACCAACCAGTCAGTGGCGAGCATCTGGGATAAGGCGGCTGAACAGATCCATGGAACAGCGACCACTATCCTTGGAAAGACCAAGCCAGGAAGACACTTCATTGACAAGCAGATCTGGAGGTGGAACCCAGAGGTGCAACAAGTGGTCAAAGAGAAGAAACTGGCATTGAAGGCATGGCGTCAATCTCAGACGAGGACCATCAGCAGTATCGGAACCTGAAAATGACAGTGAATAAAGCAGTAGCAGCAGAGAGAGCTGTGCACTATGACCAGCTCTACCACGATCTGGATACCCCCGAAGGTGCGAACAATCTACTGCTTGGCAAGCAGCCATCACCGCTCCACGCTGGACATCGGGGAAGTGAAGCACATCAAAGATGCCAACCAGCAAGTGCTATGTGACCCACCTGCCATCCTTCGAACGCTGGAGTGAATACTTCGCTAAAATCAGCAACGAGGAGTTCCCCCACCCGCCAATCCTTAGCACTGACCCCACATATGGCCCAGTACTGCCAACTGCACCTAGAGATGTCAAAATCACCATAAGGAAAATGAAGAATGAAAAAGCCCCCGGACCTGATGATATCCCTGCTGAAGTACGGAAGATCCTTGGACACCATGGCATCATTATACTTGCAACCCTGTTCAATTGCATCATCACAGAGAACAAATCCCCAGCAGTCTGGTCCACCAGCATCACCATCCCTATCTGGAAGTCCAAAGGCAACATGGCCGACTGCTCGAATTACCGCCCGATCCGACTTCTATGCCACACCATGAAGATATTTGAGTGGATCATCAACTCCTGACCGTATAACCTCATCACCATCATGCCTAATCAAAGCAGTTTTGTCAAGGGCAGTGGAACAACAGATGCCATCCATGCAGCACGGCTACTAATGGAGAAGCACTGGGAGAAAAAGCTGACACTCCATATGAGAGCAGACCCTGCAATCACATGGGATTAATGCCAGGAGGAAGAGACAGCTGTAATGATAACTGTATCTTGACAACAAAAAAAACCCCACAATTACAAGCCCCTATATGTGTGGGTGTATGTATATATATATGTATACATCCTTCCCGGCCCCTGCGTCCCACTGGCCTCTGCCTCTACCGCCATTGGCCGTCTGCATTTCATCATTGTCAAGACGAGACTGTCCAAGTTGGTCTTGGATTTTCTTCCTTGTCGTCCTTTTTCTTGGTGGTTGTTCTTCGGAATGTTTGGTGTGGTGTTTGATGGCGGCTAGGCGTTCCATTTTCCAAACCACGCAGGACTGTTCTACCCCCTTGCGGACTTCTGGTGAGAAAGGTGTTCTTGAAGTGACATTCCCACGTGCCAGCTTGGTGTCCCTGATCTGTGGGTTCCTCTATCCCGGAGCACTGTATGAAGATCACATATAACCGGCCATAATAATCAGCCATGGTCTCAATCAGGCCTTGTTTGCAGCTTTCTGTCTTTTCTGTGTTGACAATCATGGGGAGGACGGCCGTCAGTTGGATCTGTAGGGTGGTCAGTGTTTGTAGTCGGCATTGGAGCCGTGGTCCCAGTTGACATGCTTCAACTGGTTGACCAGGGTCCCCTCTAGTATTGCCCCATTCACCTTTACTCAGTCTGCCGGTCCCAGGTGTATGAGCAGCAGTTCTGAGATGGTGGTGTGATATTTCCTGCAGAAATTCAAAAGGTGGTCACCGAATTTCTTTTCCCCCCACATCAGAGGGTTTTGGCAGGAAGCGAAGTGCTTCCCTCATTTTGTGTTCTGTCCATGGTCTGTAAACTAGCATTGGTTGTTCTGGTCCAGACACTTCGATCATGGGGCACGTCAAGTTTGGGTTCGGCTCATCCTTTTTGTAACTTCGCAGGGTCATGGTTAGAGGGGTTGGTGGAGGCTTCGATATCTTCTGCCGGAAATCAGGGGGATGAAGGGGAACATCATCCTTGTGGCCTTCAGCCTCGTCTTTACGGTTTGTTTACTCATCTTTACGGTCTGTGGGCTCCGGATAAATCATGGTTTCAGAAACTCCCACCTCGGCCTGTTATTCATCCATTGAGCTTGATTGGGGCGACAGGTGCTCTGGAATACTGGGTAGTGCCGCGGGGTATATTGCACGTCGTCGGAGTGGGGCAGAATCCAGGTCATCCCTCGGGAGCAAAGGCATGGCCGGGCTTGGATAGAGAGGAGAAGGAGAGAGAGAATTAAAATGCAGTGGAACATTAGTGTGATATTGTGGTGGTGCAGTGGGTGGCGGGTAGTATGTCTGTCTATCCTTTTTAGAGCCCTGAGGGGTCAGTTCCACTCACTTTTAACAGACGCAGACATGTAGACAACTTGACCCTGAAGTCTGGAGTTACAGTCTGTGCCTCTGCATTGACAGTCAGGAAACCACCTCTCTTTGTTTTTGTGCCTCAAAATTGCTTTCAGCAAAATGATACCCATGAAATGCTTGTCTAAGGCACATCAGAATCACTGGAACGTTGACTGAGCAGAAAAGTGTGACCATTTAGCTGTGATGAGTGATTTCCACAGAATTCAAGATCCAAGATTCTTTGTTTGTCACATAAACAGTTATACAAGTACAATGTGTAGTGAAATGTGCCCCTGAAAGTCTGTAAGACCACAAAAAAATTAAAGAGAAAATTAAAGGCTATAACTAATAAAAAATATGAATACAAATATTCAAATAAACATTAGAAGTGTAAATAAGTCTAAGCAAACATTTACAGGTGTAAAGAAGATCTGAAGTCTGCAAATGTACAGAATCAACTATGTACTGTGAAGTTCAGTGTGCTAGTTGTGGTTGATGGATATAGACATAAATAACAGATGGCAGGTTAGGTACAATGAGGTAGAGAATTCAGTTTGGGTTTGATAAACGTTTTAAAGTTGTGATGGTATGTTCTGGTTAAGTAGTCTTATGGCTCTTCCTAAGCCTTGTAATCTGTGTTCTGGCTTTAATACTCTTGAAGCATCTACCTTATTTCAGCAGTTCAAACAGTTACTGTAGTGAGACGAGTCTCTCATGATCCTTGTTGTTCTCGTTCTGCAACTACTGGTTAAAATGTTCTGCAGAGATGATATAGCTCATCTGGTACACATCCTTAATGCTGCTCACCCCCTCTGCCACAGTCCTATTGTTGAAGGAGGTGTAGGACTCCTGTTGTCTCCTACATTTGTATATTTTAAAGCACATGGACCAGACCCTACACACATTACGTCGTGCAGTGGTGATGGTCAATGCGCTCTATTAGCAGGCTTTATCTGTCACTAGCTGCCTGGCCAGCGTTAGCACAATAAGCCTCAAAATGCTTGTAGAATGCATTGAGTTTATTTGCAAATGCAGAGTGAAGCTCACAGCCACAAAATAACCACCTTTATCATGCAAATTGATCTTTTTTGTCTTCCTCTTAGGCATCACATGAAACCTCAATGAAAAATCACATTAAAGTGAAAGATTAATTGTGTAAAAAATCACTTTTATCCCTATCATACTGAGCTCTGCATCCATACAGCAAAAGAGAAAAAATATGTACTTAGAATAATCACATCCTGTGCTGAGAGTGTGCTGGATGGAGTTTAGGAATATTGACCTAAAAAACTTTTCATAATAATCAGTTATTATGTGTATGTTCTACACCCTCAGTTATAGTTTGTGCCTTTTTGTGTTTGATAGACATTGTACCTTTACGAAAGACCATTTTCTACATTTATTGTTTTGGGCTGTACCATGTTTAGCCACCTGTGGTGTATGTAATAAAAAATAAAGGACACACATTTGTGTCATCAACGAGAGACTTTGTTTGTTTACTTTTAAAATAAATATGGGGAAACTACAAAACTGCAAAATAATTCAATAACAAATGTTGCAAATCGGATTATAAAGTTTGTAGCTATGTGGTTCTCTTTCAAGCATTTCTTGGGTATCTTACATATGGGTACGCCTTACCTCGCATGTCCCTCAGAAGCACAATCACTACGCCAGCCATGATTAGCTGGCCACGCCTGGCGCACCAGGGCCAGCCCCCTATATAAGATAAGATAAGAAAGAACTTTATATATCCCGAAGGAAATTCTTTTGTCCTATACATGCTCCATGCAACAAGAGGAACAGGAGTAGATAAAGATATACAGTAGAAGTTAAAAAAGAACAGAACAGTAGAATAGTGCAAA
>JBBPCX010000154.1:10270169-10283270 GCA_037974365.1 Hydrocynus forskahlii | reverse complement strand
AATTTTTGTGTGATTTTGTTGTCAGCACATTCAACTATGTAAAGAACAAAGTATTTAATGAGAATATTTCATTCATTTAGATCTATTATTATTTTTTCAGATTTATTATTGTTATATCATTTTTGTGTTCCCTTTATTTTTTGAGCAGTGTATTAAGCCCTGAATTGCCTCACACCAGCAAACTGTAATACTGATGATTTAATTGACTTTTTCGACACTAAAATTGAAGTTATTAGACAATAATTTCAAATTAATTTTACTCCTCCATGTCTGCTGCCTGATATGACCAATGCAGATAAAGTTAAAAATTTATCTGTAGTAGAGGGGAAGAAATTTGACCAAGAAATCTGACCACATTTAGTCCAATATTGTCAAGACTTCTTTGGCTTCCGATAAAATTTTGAACTGATTATAAAATTCTGCTACTGACATATTAAGCCCTGAATGGCCTCACACCTGATTACCTACATGAAGTTCCAAGAATTTCTTGTTATGAACCTCAATGTTCACTTAGATCTCAAAGTGCTGTATATCTACTCATTCTCGGAAGTATTGAGAACTACAGCAGGGGAAGAGCCTTTTCATATGAAGTCCCCCAGCTCTGGAATACCCAAATAACATGTGAGACTCAGACACGGTCCCAGTGTTTATGTCTAAGCAGAAAACCTACTTATTTAATTAGGCTTTCCAGTGATTAAGTTTTCTTTTTAGATGAAGGGTGTAGAGCTGGGGAGGTGATGGGCATAGAGAATTCTAGCAAACTGGCATGCTGGTGCTGTTGTTCCAGCACTCCTCATGTTCAATCAGGTTTGTTGATGATGGAATCAGGGGGCACCAGTGTCTCAGGGTGCTCCCATATCTATATTTCACTTCAGCTCAACTTGCACTTGTTAGAGTTATAAATTGTGCCCTGTAAACTTAAGCAGAACAAAAGTTTTATGTTTGTCTACAATAACTTTACTGAGGGGAACCACTGCCCACCTGTCTAGCCTGATAGATGATCATAGGGGCTCCAGGTCACCACCTCATCCCGGATCTGCAATCCCCTTGACCAAGTGTCCTTTACTGTTCTGGCTGCTTTTAACTGCTGTACAAAAGCTCAGGCGGAGACTGTTGTAGTTGTTGCAGTGGACTAGAGACTCTCAAACTACTCCAACAAAAGCTACTTCTACTGACTGTACCTACTCTGTTAGCCATAGACTGTAAGTCTGTACATATAGGCCTTCTATGGTTAGTTATCTCCACTCAGACTCTCTTTCTCATCCCCCATTCCCCTTTTGAGTCATGTTTCCTCCAGAGGCTTCCTCCTCCACCTTTAGAGTCACCCTTGGCTTGCTCACTAGGGGCTCAGACCTGATTCTGTAAAGCTGCTTTGCGACAACGTCAGCTGTAAAATGCACTACATAAATAAAATGAAACTTAATTTAATTGAATGGGATGGACAGAAAGAAAGGAGTCCCGCATCTGGGCATAGGCAGGAGGATTTATGGAAATGCGGGCTTTCAGGGCAGACACAGATGAGGTCAAGGGTGAATGGTGTCTAGGGGTTCATACAAATGGGTTATGAGATGTGCAGGACCTAATGATAAAATGTCCAAGATTCACTGATATTCAAGCTTTTTTCCTTCTCTTGAAATGTGAACAGCAGAAGAGAGCCAATCAGCAGCAAAGGAGAAGGTGAGAAACCTCATAGGACGGAGTCAGCGACAGGTATGAAGTAACACAACATGCCAAAGTCTCTTACTCATAGTTTCAGCATAGCCAAGGTCAGAGAACACACAAATTAACTGAAACAAATGATTGTTGACCTTCCTTCTGTTAAATATCAAGTGGTTCTTAGACAAATACTGGTGCAGTTGGGCAGAAAGCTAAAACAAGGTCACTGTTGGATTGTACACATGAGGCAGAGACCATTTTTAAATGACTAAATACAACCACAGTCACCCATCACATGTTCTTTTGCTGTGTTTGAAGTGAACAGAAACATAATCTGTTATAGCCATGGGTGCTATAGGTGTGGCAAAATCAAAGACATGATCATGATATATGAGGCTTCAACAGTCAGGAGCATGCAGCCTGTGTGAACATGCTGTTTGCAGTTTCCAAATAACAATGGATGTGTAAGTCAACTTGCATGGTCTGCGCACTCTGGAGGCCTGCACTTATTATTTACTGGACCCACAAAGTGACAACAGGCGGATCAGCACTGTCAGAGCACTGTCACTGTCAGAGAATTGTGAAAGTGGTGCTGTAGGGCATGAACTACTTTACCTTTTGCTCTCTGCTCCACAAACAGACCTGTACTGACACATGAGACAGATTGAATGCTGTGTTGCAATGGTTGATCATATGGTGCTACAGAGGTGTGACCAGAACATCATGTGTGGGTGGGGATTTGGCTTATCTGGGGGGTCAAAAATGATCTATCCTTCCATCCATCCATTTTTTTGGGGGGTGTGGCGGGGTTGTGCCGTGCTCCGTGTTTGTAGCAGTGGTGCTAGGCTGCTAGCGACAGAGGTTGAAGATGTCTGCTTTTTAATAAGCCACCTATGCAGTTTTTGGTCTTACCAAGCAGAAAATAAAATAAGAATGGAACTTATGCATTGTTTTAATTAAAGAATGGCGTCAGCAGCACAGTGAGCCAATTGGAAAGCAGCTCAGTTTTGAAAAACTTTTTTTTTTCATTGGACAGACGGAGCATGTCGCAGGGTGGGCATGGCTTGTCTCTGGGGGGGCAGTGCCCACCACAGCCCCCCCCATGTCTATGTGTATGAAGAAACTTCATGAAGAAAATTTGATAACTGTCATCAGTCTTGGTAGTTGGTATCAAGTCATTCCTACCTCATAAATGCCTTCAGCCTGACATCTATCCATAAATACAATGTAGCTTGTGTGATGTGACACCTGTCATGTGACACCTGACAACATTATGCAATATGCAAAGCACCTGCAATCATGTCCTGCAAAAACCAAAATCTCACAAAAACTAGAGAAAATATAGTGATTAAAAATGAGGTATTAAGCAAAAAACTGAATGGGTTAACCAAAATGTACTTTTAATGCAAAATCAAATTAAGCAAAAATATCTAGACCAGCGAAAAAACATTGCCCATAGAATAGGCCATTTTGGGTGCTAAGGTGTTTGTAACAGTGTACAGTAGAAAATTAGACATATTTGTTTAATTTTGGCTTATTTTCCTTCAAGATCTGCAATCCTACTGAGTGAATATTGCTTGTCCCACTGGCAAGCTTTATTAATAGCGTCCTTTTTTCTCTAGATTTTGAAACTGCTATGTTTAGCAGTGTGTTACTGATGTTGTGTAATGCGTACAGAGGCTCCGTTACAGTGCAGACATTAATGTAATAAAGCAAAGAAACGGTCTCCAGTCCAGTTCTCTAAGCAATTATTAGCCTGTGATTTTGTGGAACAGCCAGCGTGACCAAATGTAGGGAAACTGTTTACGTAAGTGGTACTTTACTTCATATTTCCAGGGTTTAAAAAGTGTGAAAGTCAGCAGCTGAGTGAATATGGAGTGGTCTGTTTCCGTTGACCATGTATACGCCCCGAGCGATACTAGCAACACTTTTTTCCGTTCTTTTTTTTTTTTTTTTGCCTCTACAGGGAGGTGGTCGAGTGCTTTCGGAGCGCATGAAAACAGACTGAAAACGGGGCCAGAGGTTTCTCCTCTTTCTCTGACACACTGCGACTGGGTTGCCGAGAAAAAAACTGGTTTTGGCACAGCGACTGAAACGTGTTTTCCTCAAGACGAGTCCTGCCTGCCACGGGAATGTAGCATTTCGTCAGACGATGGGACTATAACCCGGAATAAGCAGAACATCGCCCCCGTGGTAAGTCACGAGCTTTAAATTTTTACCCCCATACTTTTACAAAAGCTCTTCGTGGTGGTTTAGGCTGTACTAAATGTGGCGTGTGCTCTAGCAGACTGTGCTTTGGGTTAAGTAGGCTAAGTTTGCTTTTAAAAGCAAAGTCCAACGTACGTTGCCGTTAAATGTTGGAGTTTAGATATTTGCTGAAAGTTTCCAGGCTAATGTACTGTCAGCGGCTCATTCTTGGGGGAATCACTGTGGGGGGGTCCTGTTTTAGAGTGTTCAAAGTGGCTCATATTCATATGTCCAAACATAAAGTTAGAGAAGGCATTATGGGCTTCTTTGTTTTTTACTGAGGACACACCCATTATCCTCCAGCTAGCCACCTCAATGTAATTTACAGAATTCCTGAAGAGTGCTAGGGTGAGTTTGAAAGAAGATAATTGTCCTTGTCTTTCATTTTAACTCAAAATGTTTGGAATATTTTACCATTTCACTAAAACTCTGCTTTTCTTTTTTCTTGGTTTTCTATGTAATGAAGTTTGCATCAGATGGGAGTTTGGCCTGCGATGTTATTACCTATAAATGTATCTATAAATATCGATATTGTGTATTCTTTAGAAGAATTCTTGGCTCTGATTCTGAGTTGCAAGAGGTGGTGAAAAGTAAGGCAAAATAAGTGTGGTTTTCGCACACTCCCCCCAGGCTGGATATGGCTCATCGATCTCAGTGTTCCTTGGCAGGGGACAACCCTCTGGACCCTAACTACTTGCCTCCACACTACCGTGAGGAATATCGCCTCGCTATTGATGCCCTAATCGAGGCTGATTTAGAGGGCTACTATGGTTTCCTACAAGAAGCCAATGTGGTGGACTTCTTATCTCGGTCAGAGATTGAGTATATCAAATGCACACTGCTGGGTCCACGCCAGACTGCACAACCAGACAGAAGATACATGACTGGAGATGGAGATGGTTCCTCAGACACTTACTGGCCAATTCAGTCAGACTTAGATGCCCCAGGCCTTGATCTGGGATGGCCACCACAACACAGATTTGTTGGACCCACAGAAATCGTGACACTAGTCAACCCTTCAGACCCTGAAATGCCAAGTATCAAGGAGCAGATTCGCAGAATGATCAACAATGCACAACAAGTAAGTTGCAATGCACAAAAAGAATTTTGCTATGGATGAAACTGTACTTTGTTATGGGTAAAAATGTGTACTACTCATGTATTACATGTGCTAAATCAGTGGCATATGTACTGAGAGGGGGCAGGCAGGATCCTTCACAACCTGCTACATTGTTATTATCATTCATTTATTTATCATTTTTAAATCATAGCTAGCGGGTGTAACTTATTAAAATATTACAATTTAGGCAGAGCCATTATGGCTTGTATAATGTACTCATTAAGTGACAACGGGCTCATTGTTATATTGTGTAATAAGTAAGTATGAGGTGTCTTTCTTTTTGTGTTTACCAAAGGTGGTTGCAGTGGTGATGGACATGTTTACAGATGTTGACATCTTTGCCGATATCCTCAATGCAGCAATGCGCAATGTGGCAGTTTATGTTCTCCTGGATGAAATGAATGCTCACCACTTTGTTGCAATGGTGAACAACTGTAGGGTTAATCTGGATGAGATTAAAGTAAGCATTTCTATGATAAACCATACATCTGAGTTTATCATACAAGCTTTTTATTTTGTGGCCAAGTCACTGTATTGTGAATACCGCCTTTTCAAATTGTAACCATTGCTTGAATACAGACATGTAATTTCTGTATATGTATCCGAAATGCTTGTTTTCTATTGCATTCCAGCCCTGGAAATTTTAATAAGCCTTGTGTACCATTTTAGACGACCAGATTCACACTCATTTAGAAGGTGTCACACCAATTAGTCATTTGTCCTACCAGCTTACCAGTCAGTATTGCATGCCTAGCCCCATTCTTAAAGATCTAACACGCTACAGTGTTTAGTTTTACCCTAACACACATAATTGAACTATAGTTTTTTTTTTAGCTTTTGAATATCATTGCCAGGGCAGTGACATAAAGTTGTCACTGACCTCATTAGTTAAAAAGTCAGTCTCATTAATTTATCAGTCATTGTAAAATCAAATCATAAATTTTACAGTCTTTTATTTTGAACTGAATAGTCATATTAACGTGTGTGCACGCTTGAATGTGTGTATGTCTGCATGGACAAGAGTGCATAATAAGTGCATTGTGGCGCGTGAGCAAGGGAGAGGAGGAGAATCATTTTGGTCTATTGTCTAAATGCAACCACAGTAATTCAAGTAATAACTACCTTTCTCCAAGCATGCCAAGGTGCTCAACAGTGCTGTGTGACTGGTGGTGGTAATCTTAAAGACGTCACATACTTCATGTAGACTGATGATACTGCTATACAACAAATGAAGGGAAACAATAGGATTATTTTGTGTGTTCAAATGTATATCATTTTACATTTATTACATCGTGGTGATGTAGTTTGAATATTTGGTTTGTGAATTGAATAGAACATGTTAGTGTTAAAGTAAACACTGGCATAAATGCTTGTACAAACTGTAAACCTAGAGGAAGTAAAACTTACTTTTTTTTACTTTTAGCTGTAAATCTATTGTGTATTAATGTTACTCTGGGTTGGGTTTAATAATCTCTTTTTTCTGTACAGTTCCTGAGAGTTAGAACTGTCTCTGGGAGCACCTACTTTTGTCACACAGGGAAGTGGTTCAAAGGTCAGATGATGAATCGCTTTATGCTGGTGGATTGCAGAATTGTTCTGAGTGGCAACTACAGGTGAAAGTATTTCTATATCATTTATGAAACTGATTTAGGGACATTGTGTCTTTTATTAATGTGACATTTTTTGCAGCTTTATGTGGTCCTTTGAGAAGATTCATCGCTGCCTTGCTCACGTATTTACTGGGCAACTTGTGGCTACTTTTGATGAAGAGTTTAGAATTCTGTATGCCCAGTCAGAGATGCTGGTTACTGAAAATCCAATGACATATGTCGAAGATTATGGCAACCTTCCTGGAAGACAGGATATAGAAGGCAGCCACATATTTAAGAGACAGTATTCACCCTTCGAAGACATTTGCGCAGGATGGCCTGGACATTCATTTGAAGACCGTATAAATGTACAACCCAAAATATTTAGGAGAGATGAATCAATACACAGATCCACAGATCTGTCACAATCCACAGAACATCTTCCCCTTAAAGCACACTTCACTCACCAGTTAAGAGGGGAGCCTTCCTACTTGGACAAGAGTAGACTTATGAAGGGCCCAAATACAAAGGAAAAGGTTGGTTTCAGAATACATGGGTATACAGGAATACCTGATTATTCCCAGATTAATCCAGTTATCAGAAGGGAGCAACATGTTGAGAGTGCCCACTATTTCAGTCAGAGGACAGGTCCAGAGTCTGGCTATGATATATATGGCAAATCTATAGACCAAAGCTACCATAATTTGGCTCAGTTGCCTGGATCTGAATTTGCTCAAGAGATGAATGATGCAGTAGCACCTGGTGATTATGATCATGTTCAAAGATATCTACAGTCCTGTCCTGCTGTGGAGTCAATACCTCCTGGGAATTCATTAGTGCCTGTTGAGTCAACACCCAGGAGACACAGTAGTATAGGCCAAAGTTACACTTGTCAGAACTCGCCAACACAGCCAAACCAACCAGATCAGAAATATTTTTTCAATGTTCACCATAAACAACAAGACCAAAAAGAAGGATTACGAGATTGGAGGATCAGCTCATACCTCACTGCACTTCAGCACTCAGGACAGGATGACACGGATGATCTTCAAAGAACAGATTCTTATGATAATGTCCCTTATGCCATACAGGGAAGACCTTTTGAACCAGACATTTCAGACACAAGACAAGACAACTGTGAGTTTACTAAGGCTCCCACTTCCAAATTGAACACCTTACCTATTAAGCCCTTTAACAATTTAACTCCTCCTGAGAAGTCTCTTGACCTTCTAGTGGACTTAAATATATTTCCAAGAACTGCCAAACCAACCCCACCAACAACTTCATCATACAATACTGAAGGGGATAAAATAGAAGAGATGCAAAATAAAGAACCTAAAGAAACTAATTTGATTCGTGAAGAATTTGTGCGGACAAGACCCAATTTAGGTATACAGAGGGGCTCAAGATTGAGGCACTCACTGATTTTTAACTCTAAGCTGGACCAGCACACTTCTTCAGAAGGCATAGGTAATTCACTGAGTCAGAACGATGGGGCTATCACATTAAAACATCCCTCTGTAATTTCTACCTTCTTGGAGAAAAAGAGACCTGTTACATGGGAACCATTTCAGTGGAGTAGTCTTGGAAAATCTTGTGACTCACCTTCAGATTCTGCACTTAAGTTTGACTCTGACTTGCTTAGTAAAGATGAAACATCTGAGATGGATGAAGTTGAGATTACCAAAACTCTACAAAAGGCCTATGAAAAAGAAAGTAGCCCTACTCTGACTGTTCAATCTCAGGATGCTGTAACAGAAAATTCACAAACTCATCTCCCATCTGCTATGCTGCAGAGGTCAGCATCCTTCATGGATATGAATGATCCTGACTGTAGACTTAGATATTTCAAGGAATTAGCTGCTAAACGCAAAACTGAACTTGCACTAGCGAACCTGTGTACCAGTGACAAAGCCTCCAAAGAGCCTGATAAGCCAAAGAAGTCCCTCTCTAGTCAAACAGTTGAAAAAAAAGATCCCGCTTTAGAGACCCCCAAAATGCCACTGCCTGCAACAGCCACACAACCTACATCTCCAAAAAAATTGCCTGTGGACTCTATTACTAAGGCACATGGCTCACCAATCCTATCTGATAAATACCTAAAACACAAATTATCCCCTGACTCCAAGGTGATACTAGAACTCAGTTCTCCTAAATGTGTCAGTTCTTGCAGAGAAATTCCTGCAAGTGCCACAGATGCTGAGAAAATTAAGCTTAAGCAACAGCTAACGGAAGAATGTGACTCCTCCTCAAATACACTAGAAGACAAAAGTGACTCTGCTGCAAACCCAGCCGTATATTTAAATACAAAACCCAAACTGACAAGCCAGTCAAGTCCCGTTCCAAGTATCTCTTCACCCAAATATATATTTTTACAAACAAAATCACCTGAGGTTACTGATTCAGGACTTTCTAGTTCTCCATCTGTGCTTCAAAAACCAAAAGATGTAAAACTCACTCTAAGAGACTCCATTTCCTCACATGTTGTCACAGATGTAAATGCATTCCTTAGACCCAGCAGCAGAGAGTCAGCCTTAATAACCACAGATGCTACTGCAACAAACACAGTCCATTCCCAGCAGCCCAGTGCAACAGAAACACATTTCTGCGCCACTAGAACAGAGACAAGTCTTTCCAAACAACTTGTTCCAGCAGAGACGGGACCTTCCCAATTTTCTGCTCTTTCAGAAACAGCACCTTCCCTACATTCTACTGCAACAGAGACAGGACCTCTCCAATATTCTGCTCCAGTAGAGACTGGGCCTTCTCAATATTATATTCCAGCAGAGATAGGCCATGGTGAAAAGATAGACACTACTCAGCATAACACTTCAAAAGAGACTGGTTCGTCCAAACATCCTACTCCAGAAAATGGTTCTTCCACACATCTCATAGCAAGAGAGACTGGTCCTGTCCAGCTTCTGAATTTAACAGACCTTGTTGAAATAACAGTCATTACTCCACATCCTACTGCAAAAGAGACCAGTTCTTCCCAACATCTCACTGTAGAAGAGACTGTTTCCTCCCAACATTCCACTGGAAAGAAGATTTGTTCTTCCCACCATCCCACTGCAGAAGAGACTGGTTCTTCCCAGCATTCCACGACAAAGGACATTGGTTCTTCCCAAAATCCCACTGCAAAAGAGACTGGCTTTTCCAAAAATCACATTGCAAAAGTGTCCGGTCCTTTCCAACATTCCACTGCAAAAGAGACTAGTAACTCCCACCATTCCACTTCGACAGGCCTTGATGAAAAGACAGATACTACTCAGCATACCACTGCAAAAGAGACTAGTCCTTGCCAGGAGCCAAATTCAACAGACCTTGCTGAAAAGACAGTCACTCAGCATACTACTGCAAAAGAGATTAGTCACCCCCAGGAGCCAAATTCAACAGACCTTGCTAAAGAGACAGTTTTTTCCCAACATTCCATTGCAGAAGAGAGTGAACTACTCACTGCAAAAGAGGCTTTGCCTTCCAATTCTGCAAAGACAGATTATTCCCAACACCTCACTGCAGATCCATCAGAACCTTCACTTCACTGCAATACTAATGTGGTAGGCACTTGGCCACTAGCGCCATCAACACAAACGCAGGCTACCTTGGACATGACAGGAGAAATTCCAGCTAGTGCAGACTCCATTTCTAACTCCTTTACTGAAGTATCAAACCCATCTACAACCAGCGTCACAAACGCCGTTCTCCATCCAGCATTATTGTCACCAAAGACTGCTCTACCTAGTAACACCACAGAAGCAGAGTTTTACTCATCCCACCTTGCAAGTGCAGCAGGAACTGGCTATAATTCTAAACCATCCAAAACAAATTATTTTTTAAACACATCACTTGACATCACACCCATTGACATCTTTAATAAAAAACTAGACTCAGTAACCACACCATCATTAACCATTTTATCTCCTGAAGATCTTTCATCCAAACAACATTATTTGAAAACTGACTCAAATATTACTTCTCCACCAAAAAACACTTCAGTATCAAACCCACCATCTACAACCAGTGTCGTAAACACCATACTCCATCCAGCATTATTGTCACCAGAGTCTGGTGTCCCCAGAGACTGGAGACTTACTTTAACAGAAACCAACCCAGCCACAAGCACCTCGCAGACAGACCAAAGCTCTGGAAATACTGCATCTGACATGTCTAATTTACTTCTCAAGACAGTCTCATTAGACATAAAATCACCTAACAACAGCATGTCATCAAAAACTAACTTGTGTACAAATGACACTGTCACTGATTATGATTCTACTCCAGAGGCAGGTGTGTCTCAAATTGTAACCCTGACAATTACATGTCCAGGGAGTAATGACTTGAACCCTAGCCCATCACCTAGTCTCTCTGCAGATATTCTAAGCCATAGTTCATCAGACGTCTGTCAAACTGTAGACCTGCTAGTAACAGAGATCCAAACAGCTCAGGACATCAGTGAGACAGGTTCACATTCAGCATCAAATCCTAGGCTTTCATGTGAGCCTAAATCAGAGGAAACTAAAGATGAGGATGAGAAGAGAGAGTCCACAAAAGAACAAACACAGCAAGAGAGATTGGTTGACTCTGTGAGGCATGTGGCTGTGGAGGCTCTTATAGACCAGGTAAATAAAACAAAAGAAGCCACAGCGCATGGGGCAAACCCTGGATCGAGCAGTTTGGAGCAGTCTCAGGAAACACAATGTTGTCAGGATCCATGCACTGATTTAGTAAATCAGCAGCCTCCTGCTACAGAAATACATACCCATCAGTCCTTCACTGCAAATGTTCTCTCATGCAGCAATCTCAGGGATGACACAAAGGTCCTTTTGGAGCAGATATCAGCAAAGAACCAGGGCAGGGCATCAAAGATCAAAGAAGAGGATGAAGCTCATGTGAACACAATAACCGATAAACAGATTTCTAGTTTGCATGGTAGGCCTCAGATCTGGTCTTCCAAGGCCTCACCTGAGGAGCGAGAAAAATTGCTTAAAAGGATGGAGAGCATGCGGAAAGAGAAAAAAGTTTACAGCCGATTTGAGGTAACTGATATACTTCATAGATTTCACTTTAACAAAAGCTATGTTGTTATTACATGGAAAGTAGATATTTTGGTCAGTAGTGTATATATTGGAAAGAGAGATTTTTTTAACACAATGAATCTTGTGCCTCCTAATGTAATTTTTTGTTGTTTAGGCACCATAATTTGGAAGTATGAAAGAAGAAGAGTGCTACACTGTAGCATGTGCCAGATTGCTTCAGAGACTGCCACCTTTGTAAAAAGTACTACTGTTAAACTAGGAATATATACTGTTTGACTGAAACAATTACTATTGATGTTGGTTTTAAAAAGATTTCCATGCTAGTTGTTTACTAAAAAGGTGAATAATAGCTAGATGCTGTAAATAATAAGACTGCTCAGTCTCTGTGGTGGTGCCCACAAACCCGGGAACAACCCAAGAGGTTGTCTGGCCTCAAGCGAGTTGTTTTTCTGTTGCTCTGAGCAGTGGCATTTGTTAACTACAGGTAAATGCTTATGTAACCAATTTACCTATGTACTGCAAGCCAAAATTAGTGGGAAAGTGCTTTGATCATCAGGTTTATATCAACCACCCAGTATAATCAACCACCCAGATATTTTTTCTTTGCAATTAAATGATTTGAAAAGCAAGAGTACATAAATAACTATGTCTTTGTCTTGTGATTATTATGGAATAGCAAATTTTGTACAACTGTACATTATGTTGAACTGAAATGTATATTCAAACTAAGGCATTTGTCATGTTGGGCTTGCAGACTTGCAGGAATCAGCGTGAATAAATAAATAAGTAAATAAGTTTTAATAATAAAACACGTTAATGAGCTCGCTGAGCTCGAAAATAAAACCAACTACTACTACTACAGGGTTGTTCCAGGAGGACCTTCACTCCAAACAGGAACCTCAGATCGATAGAGAGGGAAGACTCGGCCGCCTCTCCGAGTTAGGAGAGTTTCAGTGTCCTCCGTGCTACAGAGTCCAATGCAATAGTCCCACTATTACTACTGCTAGTGGGGACGGCTAAACACCTTCTATGCCTGTAGAGACAGAGGGGAGGAAACACAGAGCATACAGTCACTGAGTCAGAAGCTCGCTCCGAAGAGCTACCATTTAAAAGCTAAGTAGCTGTAGTCGAGGTGCCTTCCAACTGCCACTTGGAGGAGAAGGGGTAGAAACATTTACTGTCCTGTGATGTTACGTTTGGTGCCAGTGGCAGCTCGGGACATGACGTTTACCTGCCACTGGAACGTGCCTCTCGACCACTGGCAGGACAGGAAGTTGCCATTATCTGCCACTGGCATACGCCGATTAAAAGTGGAATATGACACTGGAATACGATGATTTTATAACACGGACCAGTGGCATGTTCCGATTTTAACCCTTTAAGCGCCATGGGTTTAAAAGAACTGGATTCTGACATCAATATTTCAAAAGCTTGTTGCTTAAAATGGGTTAAA
>JBBPCX010000154.1:10257186-10270069 GCA_037974365.1 Hydrocynus forskahlii | reverse complement strand
AACAGCAAATCCTGCAGTATCGTACACCACTACTTTATAAAGACCCTGCTCATTTAGACGTGGGCGCTCTACAGCTTGTTCAAAGGAAGCAATAATTGGTTGGGATAAATAAAGGTCATTATGGTTTCTCTTTTCAGCAAAAGGCACAGGTTGGCCTCGCCAATCACCAGTTCTTGCTCATCATTAGATGTGTGCATTTCTCTCTCCCTTCCTCTCTTTCTATATTATATATGTATATATATAATGCACATATATACATATATGCTTTCCTTTTTCTGTGTCACTAGGATAAACTGATGTATTTGGCAATACTAAAGAGTTAATTATATAAATTCAGAGCAGAGAAAGCACAAAACAATACAGTTTGTCTTTGTTTGCGATTAGACATCACTTAAAATTGGTCCCCAAAGCCTTTGTTCTCGGCCCACTGCCACTTTACTTATGACCACCACTTGCAATTATAAGCAAGATCTTTCCACACAAATTACATAACTGTAAGGGCCACAATGCAAAACTCCTTCCTACTTATTAACATAGAAGAAATGACCAATATCTCAAAAAGAAGCATTAAATTTTATTGAGGTTTTGCACCAAGAATTGAAGATTCTGTCAATAATCATATAATAGCTGCAGTATTCAATAATAATTCTTATCCATCTATCAAATCAACAAAAATTATTTGCATTATATATGAAGCAAATTAGTGTTCTCCCCAGAATCATGCAAAGAATATTTAGGCTTCAATGATATTCAATTACCTATAGATTTATTCTTGGCATAAAATAGAAAACAATGCTCAAATTTCTGCTCTTTTCTGGCACTACAGAGGAACCCATTATTTCAAGGTGCCATCAAAAGCTTAATGACTAGGTATAATACAGAAACATTAATGACTGATATTCTGTACAGCAAACTTGACCATTATAGGATCATAGACTTTTATAAAACGTCTGTCTATCTTGAGTATTTATAGCTAGGAGTCTCAAATAACAGTCCATAGTCTGGGTGTCTCTATAGGCATTTTCAGGCAAGGTTGAAGCCCTGGTTGTGTTCAATGGCCTGGAGAAGTTTCTCCTGGAGTTTTTCACGGCTGCTGTACTTGGGCAGGTCCAGCAAATTGAAGCAGGTGTGAGCCACTGGAATATAGTGCTCTCCACCACCAGTGGGTTGGATGACTAACCCAAGACTCTTCATTCCCAGAATAGGGATACGATCACTGCCTGTGAGAAACACTGAGAATTGAAAAAAAAAACACAGATGTCATTACTGAACGTAAGATAAACCTTTATTAGCCCTTCAAGTGGGAAATGTGCAAGTATATTTAGACATGAATGATTTTATAAGACCTAGGGATAAACTGATATTCAGTAAACTATAGAAAGAAAAAAAAAACACCCAAAAAATACAAAAAATCTTCTGCCTCTCCATCTTCTCTCACACAACCTGCCTGCATGTCCTCCCTCACCACATCCATAAACTTCCTATTAGGCCTTCCTCTTTTCCTCTTCCCTGGCAGCTCCATCCTCAGCATCCTTCTCCCAACATACTCAGTCTCTCCTCAGTATATGTTCAAACCAATGCAATCTTGCCTCTCTCACTTTTCCTCCAAAAGGCCCAACTTGAGCCGTCCCTCCAATAAACTAATTCCCGATCCTGTCCATTCTCATCACTCCCAATTAGGGTTACAAAGGGATGGAAAATTCCTGGTAAATTTCCAGAAACTTTCCACGGGAACTTTAGTTCGGGAATATTGGAAATGTCAACATTATATTAGCTGGTGTGAAATGCCTCCACACACTGGATGATGTACGTGGCATTTTTCTGTTGAATAAGATGACAAAAATGTGTAAAAATCCCTAATGCAATGCAGATATGTAGATAGTTAGCTTAACACATGGAATGGTTTTCAAAATATTTTACAACTGATGTATAAAATCTTGTATGGTTACATAAAATCATCTAGCAGGAGGCAGAAGAAACAGTATCACATTTACAGTAGCTAGTATCATGATAAGCTTGCCTCTTTATTGAAATTGTGCTAGCTAGCTTACATTTAGCATATCTGGATTACCAGTTACCTAGCTACTGTATGAACACACATTTTAATTTAATAGTTGCTAGTTAAACTTTAACACCATAGATCCATTATTACCTACCTCATATCATCATCAAAACTTACTTGACTTTATGTAGTCCTTGGGCTCAAATGTGTGGCTCCAATAGTCTGTATCTGTGATGTGGGCTCAAAAAAGTAGCTTTAGTAGTTCAGAATTCTAGAAGTCATTATGCATGTGATAGAGGAATGTGGCCTCAATAGCCCCACAGCAAGTAGTGTGCTATGTGCCTGTGATTGAGGAATAGCACAGATGCTCAACTGTATTAGCATTAGCTTTGATAATGCTACAATATATATTTATAAACTTCCAGTTTATTCCTGTTAATTCCCATAAATTCCCATGGAAAGTGTCCAACGTTGAAAATTTCCAGAATTTTGTAACCCTACTCTCAATGCAAATCGTAATATTTTCAACTCTGCCTCCACCTCTGCTTCCTGTCTTTTTGTTGATGCCACTGTCTCTAAACCAGACAACACAGCTGGTCTCACTACCGTCTTGTGCACCTTCCCCTTCACGCTTGCTGCTACCCTGCCTGTCACAAATCACTCCTGTCACTCTTCTCCACCCATTCCACTTTGCCTGCATTCTCTTCTTCTCCTCTCTTTCACACTTCCCTCTACTCTGGACTGTTGACACCAAGCATTTGAACTCCTCCACCTTCGCCAGCTATACTCCCTGCATCCTCACCATTCCACTGTCCTCCCTCTCATTCATGCACAGGTATACTGTCTTTGTCCCTATTGACCTTCATTCCTCTCCTTTCCAGAGCATTAAGAATAAGAAAAATTAGCAGAAAAAATAGATTGTTTATCTCTTTTTATAATTAAATTTTTTTTCCATGTCAGATAAGTATTTCATGTTATTGGAGATAAGATGGTTCAGATTAGACAATGAACAATGTGCCACATCAGTTTGCCAGGGCAATATAATTTCACTGTTTCTGGACCTAGTATTAAATGCAGGGTGACACAGAAAAGCAGGAACTTTTGGCAAACAAATAAAAATAGAATACATGCAACAACAAAAAAAATATTGATAGTAATTGAACCACTACAACTTGCCTTTTAAGAAACAACAATCCAAATTATAAATTTCCCCTTCCATAGTGCTGCCAACTATACATGGCTGCCACTACGCACCTCAAAAGTTCCCGTTTTTCTGTGTCACCCTGTATAGCTGTGAACGGCAATGAGCGGGGTCCAAGCTGTTTGCACCCAATCCTCCAAACTGCAAGACTGAGTTATTGCTGCACAGAGACAATATTTCATGTGTTTTTGATATTTGCAGAAATTGACTGAAGAGATGGTACCACAAATTATAACTAGTAGCAATTAATTAGCTCTAAGAAGACACTTGGTGTCAATGGTGTGATATCACAAGATACATCCATTAAAGGCAATAGCAACAAATATGGTTTGAAATGTCAATTTTTGGCAAAAAAGAGCAAACCTTAGGAAACTTGGCATGCTTATTCTGATGAGGGCACCGTTCAATTGTTTCCTGTGTGTAATTATCATACATGCATTTTGGCCTACCATTTAGTGTTGAAAGACACAAATGTGGAAGCCTTTCACAAATTTTTCTTCTATCGGAATTCGCCGTTTCAGAAATTCCATAATTAAAGTGTAGTTCAGTTTATGCATAAAGCAGAGTGAAGTGATGCCACCAAAAGCCACATGTTGTGGTGTAGCAAAGTTGAACAATTAGCCTGGTTTGAACTGTACAGGCCATGGAAGAAATATAGCAATAAATGCAATTATCTACTGTAGCGCCCCCCAATGGCCGATGCCAATGAAATCTTGCACCCATCCTTGCAGTACCACGTTATACATCTGGATCAAATTTGATGCAGATCAGACCCATCGTTAGCAATTTGGGCCCATTAGAGTTAGTTACGTTACATTCACGTGACTGTACTCGCAAGTCTTGGCCATGCTATTTAGAAAAGTCACAACGTTTTTGATAATTATTTGATTTGGGACTCTTTGGATTCATGTAAGACAAGAAATGTGAACATTTTCTAATAATGCAAATTATACACAAAGAAAGAAAGTTGTGAAAAACATTTCCAAGGTTTTAAAGTTGACATCCATCAGGGATGTATGCAAGTCAGCTGTTTTATTTCTATGTCTCATATGTCATGATTTTTGTTCGAAAAACCATCGTCATGTTTGAACATGTTCCATAGTGCCCCCCAATGGGCAAAGTGGACCAAATTTGAACTGCATCATCTAACCTTGTATGTCAACAAATCTACCAAGTTTGAGAATGGCATGGGATAACCATGATTTTTGCCACGTAGAAATTTTTGGCGCCACACCAGCTGATACTGGCTATGTGTTTCATGATACGGTCGCATGATGTCACTTACATTCCAAAATGTGCTAGAGTAATGTCTTCTGGCATAGAACGCAAAATTTTGAGCTCATTGGCCACACGGCTGGAGAGATAGAGGAAATTTCGTGCGATAAGCGCTTTGTGACCTGTCATAGCACCACCAAGTGGTGAAAATGGACAAAAATTGAGGTACTGGAGTGATACCCTGCATGTGATTACAAAGTTTGGTAAGCATTGACCCAAGGGCTTATGAGTGATTGCGGTTTAAGTAATTGTATGCAAAAGTCGACAAGCCTAATTTGCATATGGCGGCCGTGCTGTTAGCAAATTTGCACGTTTTTGATCATTATTGACAATGAGTGTCTTGCAATTCCAACGGGACCACACTTATGCGGATTTTTCGAAAAAACAGAGACTAGTTCGCAAGACACTCAATTAAGCAATTAAGTAGCTCTAAGACAACACCTAGTGTCAATGGTGTGATATCACAATATATACCCTTTTAAGGCAATAGCCACAAATATGGTTTGAAACGTCTATTTTTGGCAAAAAAAGAGCAAACCTTAGGAAACTTGGCATGCTTATTCTGATGATGACAATATATAAACATGTTCATTTTGAGACACATGTGCCTAGAAATCCCAAAAGTATTGTTCAATTCTTTCCTGCGTGTAATTTTCATTCATGCATTTTGGCCTACCATTTAGCCATTCTTTTACAAAACGATATGAAATTTACAATGTGATGAAATACACAAATGTGGAAGCCTTTCACATTTTTTTCTGCAATCGAGATGCATCGTTTCAGAAATTCCATAATTGAAGCATATTTCAGTTTATGCATAAATCACAGTGTAGTGATGTCACCAAAAGCCACAAGTTCATGCAAGTTTCACTCTTTTATCTTGAACAGATCACGAGTTAGACTGGTTTGAAGAGTACAGGCCATGGATAGCAATAAATGTAATTATCTACTGTAGCGCCCCCTACTGGCCGATATCAATGAAATTTTGCACACATCCTTGTGTTACAACATTACACATCTATACCAAATTTGGTGCAGATCAGACCCAGCGTTAATTTGCATATGGTGGCCATGCTGTTTTTGATAATTATTGACAATGAGTGTCTTGCGATTCCAACGAGACCACAATTGTGCAGATTTGTCAAAAAACCAGGGACTAGTTCGCAAAAGTTGGTTTTGCCTATTATGTAAATTAGCAAAAAATCGAATTAGGCAGAAATGAATGGGCGGGGCCTCATTTGATTCGGGTGATGCCAAGGAATAATATGCAAAAAGAATTTTGAAAATCGGACATACGGTTCAAATTTGCTGAGGCTCAACGCAAAAGCGCTTGTTATAGCGCCACCTATTGTCGCCTTGGTATGGCTCTTGGTGCCTGAGTAGCGGTTGGAGTACCGCATGTACCTACCAAATTGCAAGGCTGTGCACCTTACGATTTTTCCTCCCCAACGCATTTTGAGGCAGAAAAATAATAATAAAAAAAAAAAATCAGCATAGATACAATAGGGATCATTCGCACTGCGTGCTTGGACCCCTAAAAATAAAAATCAGCATAGATACAATAGGGATCCTGCGCACTGCATGTTTGGACCCCTAAAAATCAGCATAGATACAACAGGGATCCTCCGCACTGCGTGCTTGGGCCCCTAATTAGATGCATTAGCCTTATGCACACTAAAGCTGCTTTCTCACATGCTTGAAACGTGCCCTTGGCAACAAGCACATTTTAAGATACTCATGTTTCAGAGCAGTGAAGCATAGCAATTCAATACATCAATGCAAAACTATTTAGAATCAAGTCAGTGTTTCTCTGATTATTAGCCTATGCATATTGATTTTCTCTGTTTTCCCAGTATGATTAACTAAATAGAGTATTCAGAATTTGAACATGGTTGGCATCAATAATGTCACACTTACATAGGAATTGCTTCTTCTTCTCCAGAGATAACTCATGAAAAACATCCCAGAATAGCCTGATGGTGGGATGTTCAGCCCAATATTCTCCTTTGTACTCAGCAGACTAAGGAAGATGTAAACAATTCCTGGTTACTGGAGTCCTGTGAATACTGTTTTTCTATAAAAGATCATATGTGAGAATTTTTCTTCATTGAGACTCCTGTCATAAGCAACAATTATCATATGCGCATGCCTATCAAAATAATATGAGCTAGTAAAAAGTAAGCAGTTATTATGCACACAAAATATTGTCATAGTTAAAATCACAGTGCATTATGAGATTTCATGTGAATATAATGAAATATTCTGAGATCTCAGACCACTTGTTTGCACTATAACTTCTTTAGATCTGAGGACCACACCTGGGTAAAGTAAAATTATGGGAAATGTGGTTCAAGTTCATTATACTACACATAACGTGACTGTCTGAGCCACAATACACCAAAACTATTAAAAATAAAGTTCAATGTCACCATAGTTCATTAAATAATTTTTGATCTAAATGACTTCTATTGAAAATTGCATTTATTATACTTACTTTCTCATTTTCTTTTAGTTGACCTGGCATTTGCAGTTCTTTGCACTCGACTCTACATGTCTTATCTACATCTAATAAAATCAATAAGCCTCTTTGGTATTCGCTACAGCTACAGTGACTGCTCGGTTTTCCAAAGCACAGATGCTATTTTTTACTAGTGCACCTATGATCTTGATTTTATCCTAGAGGTAGACATGTCAACCATTACAAGGACTGGTACTTTCTTAGCGGGTCAATTGTTGTCATGTAATGTGTGACCAATTTTTTTTTCAGTCAAAGATCTCATATACTTAGACTTTAATCAACAACAATCGACATAAACCTTGCAAACAGATAAATCATCTAAGATGTCACTACAACAACCTTCCACCTGTTGAAGCAGCTAAATCAAAACAAAACAAACTTTAGTTCACTAAAATGCACTATTATTATCAAAAAGCATTTCTGTGAGGCTTGTTTTACCATAGATATAGAAACATAACATTTGTAAAGATTTTACTGTTTTTGCCTTGTTCAGTGTAATATGCAAATAAGTACTGCTATGTACCATACATCTTCCTCCCTTAGGGTGCTGGAAAACCCTTTTTTGCAATTTTTCAATTTTTATTTTATACACAAGTACTTTGCCTTGAATGTTCTCCTGATGACATTTATTTATCACTATGTAAAATTATTTGAATTGTCTGTGTATGAAATGTGTTATAAAATGATCAGATATAACACTAAAACCACTTGCCTAATTTTGTGGAGGCCACCTTTTTCAATTTCACCATGGTCCAATTCTGATGCTAACAGGCCCTTTTTAAGTCCACTCAAAGCTGCTGAAATACTTGCCCATTTTTCCTGCTACCAACACATCAACTACAAGAACCAATGGTTCACTTGCTGCCTAATATATCCCACCCCAGACAGGTACTAGACATTTATTTTGATTGGTGAATAAATAAACTTGCTGTGCCTTGCTGTGTGAGGGGTGCAGTTTTCAGAGAGGCTATCTGAACAGTGGAAGGCTAACAGTCCTACCAACTACAGCCAATGGTATGGGACACAACACAAAAATTACAGGCAGTAGTCAACTGTCAGCTTGCTGAGTCAAGACCCTTGAGGTCTTAAAAACCGTTCAGAATAAAACATGATAGACCTTATGACCTGTAATTGACCAGTTTCTGAGATGTCCGCATTTATGCTCTCTCTCACACCAGTTTCTTTTATATAGACTTTCATACCTTCTCTAGCTCCTTCCAGTCATAGTTTGTGTTCCCTATTACCATTGCTTGGAGTTCGTTTGGCTGAAAAAGCTCCAGGACTTTCCCTCCACATACTTTATGGAATCCAGAATGAAAGGCGTTGAAAAGGGAGGCCACAGATGAGTTGAAGAGGTAGTTAACGTAAGCATGTACAAAGTCTTGCCTGAAATTAGATGATAACTGAATTAAGCACAAAATTATGTATGTAAGATTAAAGTATCAAGTAGAATGTGCCATATTGCACCTTTTAATCTAAAATATCCAAAAAAAACCCAAAACAAACCCCAAAAACAACATAGCAATGACCCATTAAACGTTCAAAAGTCTGTAAATGTTTCCAGATAATTTATAAAAACATCTATTCACTCTCATTTCTGCTTACATTGGTGTTATATTTAGGTACAGGTGTCATTACAGGTGGTCATATCAGATTAAATCTGTCATTTATTCTAAGCATATTTGTAAACTGTATTTGTAAACATCAATATCCAATGATTATTATTATTATTAGTTAATGCACAAAAAATAAACAATGCATGGTGCAATAGTGCCAAATTATATAGGCGATTTTAATAAACTATCAACTGATTGTTTATGGCAATATACAAATAACTAATTAATTATTGTCATCTGTTTCCAACTGCTTTGCAAATTCAGGCCATTTTAAAGAGTGTCCAAAATTATAAATGAAGTATAAATTCCTACTCAGCTTCACAATGATATGACATAATACCTGTTGTGATTGTTCACATTAATGTCCATTCCATTAGGCACCAGCTCCAAAACCTCAGTAGTGCCAAAATTTTCCACCGTAATCTGAAATCAGCAAAACACAATAATATCACTGTATAAACAAAAAAAATCTCCAAATACATACTGTATAAATATTAAACAAAAATGACTTAGTTCAAAGCACAACACAAGATCAAACAGGACATCAAAGAATGTTCATGAATTCATAAAATATGATTAATTTAATATTGTAATTGGTGGTATAGGAAACAAGCTTGTCCGTGATCAATATTCTTTTAATTTAAACTGTATTTTTTAAGGAATCTGTCCTGATGAATCTCAAATCTGCATAAACATTTTTTTCATTGATTTGTCTACTTCACAATACTGTTCAACTTCAGTGACATATACTGTAGTGATTATGTGTTTCATTCATTTCCTTTGGGAGAAAAAACATTGCAATATATCTCAATATTGAAATTGTAATCTTTAAAAAATGAAAAAACAGAACTGTACTGTTGTTAAAGCTGCACTATTATTTTGTATGATGGACCATGACAAGACAAGTCATATTGAAAAGATCAAATTACGTTAACAAAAATGCACATCCTCAACTCAAATATAATATTAATGAGTTCAATTTAGCAAATTAACAGTAGTTAATATAGAGTATTTGAGTAAATGTTGGTGATTCTTAGCATTTACAAAAATGTTGCTAAAAAACATTGACATAACCAACCAAGTCACTACCAAAGTTACTGAACTTGTGATGTAATTTATGTCAGCAATGTGACAAAAAGCAATGTGACAAAAATCTCTTCAACCCGTAAAGAAGCTACTGGCACTGAAAATGTCATTAACCAAAGATTTTAAGAGATCTTAAGCTACTTTATTATATAGGGTCAGTAAAAATCAAAGCAGACTCATGTGTCTCCTTACCTGAAAATTAACTTAAAGAATAACATATTAATTTCAGCATTTTTGTAAAAATGGATGCCCATGTGTAAAACTAATAAAACCTAAAATATTTAAATTTTACAATAAACTATTAAAAGAGCCAACAAATGACTGTGGTTACATCTGAAGTGTAAACAAAAACAGTTTAAAAGAACATTTGCTCCAACACTAACAAGTACTTAAAGAATAAGCAATGCTGTTCAGATCAGCCCTAATTAACAGTAATGGTAAAGTGTAGAAATGCGTTCCCTGTAGAGGATGTGTACGTTTTCACAATTACTATTACACAATTATTAATCAAAGACAGTATAATTGGCCTTGCTTTCCGTAGTTGGGCACTCCTTCTCCCACCAGTCAGTCAGTTAGCTGATGTAACAGAATTAGCAGTTAAGATTCTCCTACATGGATTTTCAGCTGTTACAGACCTTGCAATAGTAGCAGTTTGAAAAAGTTCAATGCTTTATTTGTCTTAGAAAAAGCACACACTAGTCTCCAGCCTACCAGCCTCATAGCCCCATGTGATATGGGACCTGACTAGCAGTGGAATTGGACATGAATAAATTGGGGGGAAAAACAAAAAAAAACACAAAAAAAAGAAAATCAGCTGAACATAATTTGAATAAGAGTGCCCAAACCTTTACAATTATTGTATTTTATTGAATAATTAATTTTATTATGAACTGCAAATGTATTACCCAAAGCTCATTTATAAGATTATATGCCTGTTTTTCTAAAGGCTTTGTGTCAAAGAAAACATGCCCTTTACTTCTTGGGTATGTAGTTACATACTGCAAAAGTGAAGTATAGCTGTTCTTACTGTGAAGTTCAAGCAGAACGTGTCCTCAATGTCATCGCCGGTATAGTCCAACAGTTGTTGTAGACTTCTATAATGTGGCAAAATACAGAAAGAACAAATCTTTTAAGTTAGACTGTTCCAAAATTAGTCAAATCTCTAAAAAGCAGAATTCTTAGAATTCTTATTACTAAATTGATTCACCTGCCTACATCAGGCATGAGCTCCTTCAGGTCCTCTAGGGTGGGAGTCTTCTTTAGGAGCTTCTTGTACAAGGCCAGAGGAAAGTGTAGTTCTACTATGGTCAGGTTATAAATGGCCAAACCACAAATTACTCCAATAAGGTGAAATAAGTCAACATCTTCAAATGTCTGCAAACACCAAATTAATAAACCTGATAACAGTACCTAACAATTGTTGGTTATCTCACAAAATATGTTCAAATCATGTCCCAAAATATGTATGCAACTTCAAGCATGATCTTTACCTTGTCTGAAAACCAGATTAGCCTGGACTCCTCATAGTACCTGAACATGCCATATTTGGGGTCCAGCAATTCTTTCATGATGAGCAGGAAGAATTCTTTCCGCACTCCTCCAGCATCCACAGCCTCTTCTCCCACAAAGATCACCTGAGAACAGCCCAAAATGTGTTTGTATCTCAGCTAAAATCTGAATGTCCATTTTGGCAATATAGCTACTACAAAAATTGCTTTGTTGGCCACTTGTATCTCTGCTATAACACAATTTGCATAAGAAATAATAGTATTGTGTCAACGTTAGGATATTGACAGGAATCCCTATGGTCTTGAGTCATACTGCAAACTCACCAATGATATTCAACACCCCATGAAATTGTTGAAACTCTTATTCAGAGGATGTCAATATGTTTTAGACTTTTAGAATTGATGGCCAGTACACTTCAAAAGTCTAAGAACTAAATATAGCCCTTAAAAATTATTCAGGTAAAAATCTAAAAATAAAACAAACAAAGAAAACTAATCACCCAAATAACTCAAAACTGTTTTCATAAAAACACAGGGCCAAAATCGTAGCCTGCTTAAATCATATCTGGACCAGGGTGGAGCAACTTTACAACTACAGACATTAAAGTCATTTCTCTAAACACCAATTCACAAAGTCGCAGAAAATTAAGAGGACAAACTAAAGGTCTGTTTGACCTTAATAAAGACCTGTTGTGGTTTAAACATGTTATAAAAAAGTTAAGTATTTGTGGTTAAGTATTTTAAAGGAAAAGATTCTGGCTAGTTGAGTGACTACTCACTTCTAGTGTTTGTAGCTCAGAGCTAACTTGGCTGAACAGCTACATCTGGGGTAAGTAAAAATTTGTATAATTTGATTTTTTGCTATTCCTCTAACTCAGGGTTAACCAAAGATGCAAAGTTGAACACTAAACATGTCTTGGTTAAACAACTACATCTTAAGTAAGGAAAATTTGAGTAAATTAGATTTTTCGCTATTCCTCTAACTGAAGATAAGATGACGACATTACTTTTAGAGGCTTCTTATAATCAACATTTTTGGATTTCCTCAGAACCTCCATGGTGTCACCAACAACATTTTCTCTGCGCACAATGAGAATGAGGCAGGGGTTAACTGACTCCGCTGCTCCTCCAGACAGGAACAAGGAGCTGAAGTTCTGTCTTTGGGCCTGGTCCACAGCCATCTGATAAAAAAAAAAACACAACTATGTGGAGACTGAGGGAAATCTTAAACTGGGTTATTGATATTGACATGTCCAGGACTCACCTGCATTTGGATAACAGCATCAGTTTGGAGCAGTGTAGTCTTTGCCTGGGCATCAAATATAAATGGGTATTTGCACAGGGTGACCTGAGAATCCAAAGTCTTTGAACACAAAACACAATTATGGGTGGAGTAATAAAACCATGTAAATGTATCTAAACCTAACCTTCAGTACTGCCACAAAACATTACATTGGTTTGGCCCTACTTACCACAGAGAACATTTGCTGCTGAATCCAGGTAACATAATCACTTCTGATATCAACAAGCTCTTCCAGTTCATGTATGTAAAACTTGTCATATTGAATGATCTGGCCAGCTCGTTCATTCACCTAGAATTGCAACATGCATCACTGCAACAGTTTTGGACTAACCCAGATTTGTGAAGAATGTTTACTATAATTTAGTGAGTTACAG
>JBBPCX010000154.1:10245194-10257086 GCA_037974365.1 Hydrocynus forskahlii | reverse complement strand
CTCTCTCTCTCTCTCTCTCTCTCTCTCTCTCTCTCTCTCTCTCTCTCTTTCTCTCTCTCTCTCTCACTCTCACTCTCTTGCACTCTCTCAGGTCAATCTGCAGTACTTGGAAAGCTTTCTGTGTTTGTTCCACTATGTGCAACACATCAGTGGCCCTGAGACAAAGGATGCCCTGAAGTTCTGGTATGCCATTTTGTCAGATTTTTCGCTATTCATATTTGTGTGTTCACACCTGTGATCTTTGGCTTAATCCTCTGTAAAACTTTCAATGGAGAAGCTTGGTCACATATATTTCAGTGCACTTTTGTCTAGATGAGAGTACTTACAGATATGATGCCTGCTGCTTCTAGTATGCAGCCATGTTTGACTGATAAGCGGGAGTTGTCATCTGGTTCACGACCCCATATCAAAGTGGCAAAGTTTCAAAATGTATCAATAACTCCCTGGTCTATACAGTGCATATAGTGAAACTAAGAAGTTTTGATTACGAACACCAACCCATGTACATATATTTGTCTAGTCAGCAGGTTTGCCCAGTCTATTAACATTGAAGTTTTAGGGAATGTTTCATCCCATAGTGCTTTTTTAAAAAATGAGGCACAGTATGAGCCAGCCAAGCAGTGCAATATCATCAATGGAACAAACAGCCTGTATAATTCTAAAGGGTAAAGAGAGGTTGGAAAATGGTCATTTAAACATTTATTACTGTATAGACACATGTATATATGTATTTTTTATATATATATATATATATATATATATATATACACACACACACACAGAGTTATGTTCCAAGAGCACGCGCATATAGTGAAAAACCACAAATATGTGATGTGGTACATTTGATGCCTATTTTTATAGTCGAAACCCTAAATACGCCCCCAGATATGCTCCCAAAACACTTTAATTTTATTTAAAGCTCAGCTTAATACATTACCCTTAAAAATGTAAAGGTAAACCCGTATACGTATTGTACAGTGTACACTGAACTGTCTCCAGCAGTGCTAGAATGTAAAATACCGATGTTACCCCTATACAGACTGAACAGTAATTCATGCATGCGTGTTTTCTTTGGTATGCGCTGATGTTTTCTTTGGTATAAGCAGACTAAATCCAGTAATGAATTTATTTAATTTACAGTAATAAAGATACAGGGCTTTAAGAAGAACAAAATGAAAAACACGAGAACACTCAGAGAAACACTCGAGATGTGTCACAGGGCTGCAGCCAATCAGCAGCAAGGAGAAATAATTAATGTTCTCGGATGGGCTACTTTCAAACCTCCCGTCTCTGAGTACAGCGATATTTCACCATCCCAAGACGTGCTTTCTTTGTGTTCTCTGGACAGTATCAAAAATGTAGTTATATTTTAGATGAACTTTATATGGACAAACAAAATTAGTAAATTATATTTTGCAGAGGATGTCTGCTGTTTCCGCAAACATGCGGGGGTTTCCGCAAGCAATTATTAGTTCGGTTCTCAGAAAAAAATCCGCGAGACTGAAGCTGTGACTGCTGAGCCATGTATAAGCGGGGCTTTTCTCTATACTATATGTATACACTACCCGTCAAACATTTTAGAACACCGCAGTGTTTCAAGCTTTTTTTATTGAAATATACATATATATACTCTGTATAGACTGAACTGTAATTTGTGCACGGGCGTTTTCTTTGGTATGCGCTGTCATTTCTTTGGTATAAGCAGGATAAATACAGTAATAATTTAAAGTATTTTTAGTAATAAAAATACAGGGCTTTAAGAAGAACAAAATGAAAAACACGAGAACGCTCAAGACACTCCATGGGGGAAATTTTGGTCAGCAGCTGCCACACATGCATCACAGGGCAGCAGCCAATCAGTTTCAAACCTACTTTCAAACCTCCGGCCACTGAGTACAGCGAAGGATGCATCAAATGTCACCAGCCAATCAGCAGCAAGGTGAAATAAATAACATTCTTGGATTGGCTACTTTCAAACCTCCCACCTCTGAGTACAGCAGTATTTCACTATCCCAAGACACGCTTTCTTTGTTTTCTCTCGTCAGTAACAAAACATTTATATAATTTTTTATATAGAAATGTAGCTGAATTTACATTAACATTTATCTTACAAAATCAGTACATTTTAATTTTTCTTAATAATTTAGCACTAAAATGCATAAAAAATGATATATCGCCACGAAAAAAGATGTGACGTCGGGGCCTGATCTGCCAAGCCCCCTCGTCCTCTTGCTGGATTATGTTTGGGCGCGGTGCTTAGCAACCCAGCACGAGAATGAGGGGGCGTGGCGGATGAGGACCGGACGTCACAAAAGAAAAAAAAAACACGGAGGATATCTGCAGTTTTTGCGTTAGCACGGGGGTTTCGGCAAAAAATGATTAGTTCGGTTCTTAGAAAAAGATGCCGCGACTGCTCACTCGCGTAAAAGTGAGGGTTTACTGTATGTTTGTGTGTGTGTATGCATTTTCGGTTTTGGACAATTTTTTTTTTTTATCTGCGACCGAAACAGTGATGACGCAATGATGACGTAACCTGCACGCGAACTCAGATCGGTTAGCCAGCATTTTTGGCGTATATGTGAACATGCCAAACGAACTCGGACCCCTCTTTGTGTCCGCAGCACGGTTCGGTTAACTCGCACATTTTGAACAGAAAGCTCTCCGAGTTCACTTCAACTGTTTTCGCCCTCTGGGCTTACCGTAGGTAGATCACGTGGTAAACCATATATGTCTATGCGGGAAACAATCGAAAATGAAAAAAACAAAAAAATACGAATAAATGATCATAGAAAATAAAAAACCCAATAAATACATAAATAAAGGGACTTGTCAAGATCAAGTTCCTCTACCAAGCTGCTCAGACTCAAAGCATTCTTGCTCTCCATCAGCTGAAGAACGATGGTAGTAGAGATCTTTGTGGAAAACGTAGAAGTTTGGTAGAGCTTTTAACCATCTACTCTTATGTGGAAAAAAAATCTTAAGAATGGTGGCAGGGTGGATGAGGAACTAAAGTGTGAACAGAAAAAGAATTGAGGCTCCATCTGAGCTGAAGAGGAGCAGAAGGAGAACCGAGTCCCTTTCAAATTAACTCACACCGTGAACAGAAAAAGAGCTGAGCTCCCTTTCTGTTGGTCCACTTTTTGGACCACTTCTAGAGGACTGCGTTCAGTTCCTTTAAAGAGGATGATATGTGAAAACACCCTTAGGCTATTCATGAGTGGGGACAAGTAAAATATTTTACTTCAAATTTTATTTAATATTGTGCATTGTTTCATAGTTTTGTAACTGATGTATTATCTTAATAATTGAATAATAATTTTTTTCGATTTTCGGTCCAAAAATATCATTTCGGTATATACACATACAGACACAGACACACAGACACACTCACTTACTGATTGCCACCTCGTTCTTCTTAATGTAGCGTACGGTGCTGTCGTTGATGCCATCATACCTTTTTCGTTCCTGGAGCATATCCAGTAGTTCAGCCATCTCCTGGAGTGTCTTACACTACTGTGTATATATATACACAGTAATCCCCCAGTTTTACGTGAATCAGGAGTCGTGGTCTTGCGCTGATTTTTTCTGAGAACCTTACTCATAATTTTATGCGGAAATCCCCACAATCATGCAGAAACTGCAGATATTCTCCACTTCTTTTGTTGCTTTTGTGTAGCAATGTTTTTTTTTAGCATTTTAGTTCTAAATTATTAAGAAAAATATAATTGACTAATTTTGTAACATAAAAGCCCTAAGTAATTTACTTATGAATTGTTGTTTGCTATCAGTGCCTTATGTCAAGGAGGTGAATCAGGTAATGGAGCTAGCCTGCTGATGGTGCTGGAAGTTTGGGCCTTCACTTATCATTTATCAAACACACAAACTGAAAATCATATTCATTTCTCGGAAATGTTATATAACAGTAATATGTATGATAATAAAGCAACTGGAGATAATTCAGCACCACAGTATATTGACTGAAGCATAAGATTAGATTGTGTTAGGTTAACACCAAAATATTTTTGTAGTAACATATGTTTATAAATGACAAGGTTCCCTAAAATCCCTTAATATCAACTGTCGTAATGTCCAGCAAGCAATAGAAAAAGTTCAGATTCAAGTAAAGTTAATCAACATCAAAGCCAAAGGTTGTGACACAGGAGCTCAAAAAAGGTGCCACCTGCTATCTCGCCACTAGGATGGATGAGAAAAATCCTCAATGAAAGTTTATTCCAATTATGATCTTGATTATTTTGGTCAGTATTGAGATCATAATTATCTACCCACACTATATTTTCTTTGGAAACATGCATTTTTGGAACTTAAAAAAAGCCCTTTTAGCAGTTTGCAGATGCCCTATGCCGTTCTGACTTCTCTGCATTGTAATTGAAAATAAAATATGATTAATTGAGCAGCTTCAGGCTAGCATACATATATGATGCATTTGCAGGTACTTGTGAGGTTTTATTTCAGTAGACTTGGCGGAAAATGTAAACAAAGGAGACGTAGATAACATTGTAGTATTCATCAGTATTTGTGTATATTTAATTCTAATTTGACTCCTGATCTTTATTCCTGTGCTGCTGTACCAATTTACTGCTATAGAATAATATCTCCCCATTAGAGCCACTACATCAAAAGTTCCCATCAAACTAGATGTTCAAATTGTCAGAATGGCCAAATAACAGTACTGTTCCATTTTAATTCAGTTGCACAGGGGACTTCATTGGTGTATTCTAGATCATCAACAACATTCTCTTCTGCCCATCACCTGGCCTGGTCCCTCCTGCACAAAAAGTATTTGCCATTACATTAGATTTATGTAAGGACAATAATCCGTTGCATAAACTAAAATGAAACAAAGGAACTGAAAGGCCCGTGCTCATCAGTATTCCGTGGCTGAGCATTTTGGTGGATCTTGCTTTGACCCTGAACATTATCTTTGGTAGTATCCTGGGTGGTAGTAGCCTAGTGGGTAAAACACTTGCCTGTGAACCAGATGACCACAAAGTTGCAGGTTCAAACCCAACTAGGTCTGAGTATACCTAAAACTGTTACTAAAAGAATTGAAGTTTGTATGAATAAATTTAGAAATGGTTGAGAATGTGTCTCCATACTTTTGGCCAATGAGTGTATTATGTTAAATCAACACTGTTACGCCATTTTAACTTCTTTAATTTATGTAGCTTACAGTGTATTCAGGTTTAGACCTGAATAGGGGGTCATCATAGCTTGTGTTTAGATTTGTGAGATTTGCTGTTTTTTTCTTTTAGATATAGTTGCAAAGACATGGTGAGTAAGTACAATACTGAGGCATGTACAGACTTTCAGTAAAGTTACTGCAAAGACTGTTCCAAGCCACTGGTGACATGAGCGCTTGAGTCAGGCCCAGTGCCATGTGACATCACATGCTTTCATGTGATGTACTGATCAACTTGAAATCTAGAAGTCATCCATTTGAAATTCCAATTTAATGGAATTTGAACTGCAGGACAGAAAGTTCAGTCACTAGTGGAAGCATGGCAGCATTCGGATGCAGCTTAGCTGGCAATGAATGAAACTCAGAAAAACTGTGTGACCCTCTCAAGAGGTAGGTGAATTGCAATGTATGAATGACTCTTGTCTTTGATGGTTGTATTGCTGTGTTAAGTGTCTTAAAAAGTTTGGTTCGAGTGTGAAGTTGGAGGCTGAATATGGATAAGATGTAGATTGTGTCTGTAGTACACTGTGTTGGATCAAGAGGTTTGCTAGTAGATCTAGCTCTACTAGCCCATTTATACCACCCATATCTTAACTTAAACAAATTAATAAACTGTACTTTGGCATTACAGCCAAAATTGAGTCACTTCAGGTGTCACTAGAAATCAGCACATTTAGAGTAAATTAGCTTCTAAAATATATTATTTCTGTTTGTTTATCTGTATCTTTCACTGTCCATCTTTCCCTTCTAGCTCAGACATGAGTGGTGCCAGTAATACTCTGGCAAGGGAGTTCCTGACAGATGTACATCAGCTTTGTAGTGCTGTGGCTCAGGAAGCAGAGGCCCAGAGGGACGAAGAAGAGGAGGAAAGTCACATGGTTGCACTGGGAGAGTACCTGGTCCAAGGCCGTGGCTTCCTGCTGTTGAGCACCTTGGATTCCATCATTGATCAGGTAGTTTAAAGTCATGGTTAAATTAAATCTTTTTTTTTTACGTGGCACTGGTATGGTTTGATAGATAAATGGCAAACCACACATTTTACATGGGACAAATCAAACATGAGCTTGTGCATTTGAAATCTTTTTAAACTCTATAAAACACATTTTAGAGTGTAGTGCCACTCAACAAATTTGTATGTTTTAGCTGCTTTTTAGTGATATTTGCAATATGCTTTTACGCAGTGTAGCAGTATACATGTTCATGAAGCAAGGCTTATTTCTGCTGTTTTCACTTTGATGTCACAAAGTTTTGATTGACCTGCATTAATCTGACAAAAATTACCATTTAAGGTCATGTGAGTCACTTGACTCTTTTGGACCACTGTTCAGAATTCTGACAGAACAAAAGTCTTGTTTTCTGGACATTTATATTGACATTCTGCAAAAATATCTTATTTATAATTTTCTTCTAACTCCCAATATAGTTGCTCAACCAACGCATGTTTGGTGTCCTGATTTTGCCTATTTATTACCGAAGCTGCCTAGCACTTAGTCACCCAAATAGCCCAAAAATTTGCATAAAAATACATGACCAAACCTTCTCAACCTGTCCAAACTGCATCCAGATCTATAATGGTTGCATATAGTGGTCTATAATGGTTGCATATAGTGGTGAAAATATTACAGTTTAAACATGAAATCTAGTCCACCATAATGAGGATATGGATGTGATACAGTAAACCCCCGCTTTTTGCGGGGGTTACATTCCAAGAGCACCCGCGTATAGTGAAAAACGGCATTGTTGTGATGTGGTAAAAAAAATGCCTAAAAAGCCCTGTATTTTTATTTTACTGTAAATTAATTTATTACTGTATTTACCCTGCTTATACCAAAGAAAACGCCCGTGCATGAATTACAGTACGGTCTATACTGGGGTAACAGTGATATTTACATTCTATAACTGCGGGAGTTCAACGTAAACTGTACAGTATGGATACGGGTTTACCTTTACATTTTCTTTCAGAGTAATGTATTAAGCTTTAAAATGAAATTAAAGTGTTTTGGGAGCATATTTGGGGCATATTTAAGGTTTACACTGTAAAAATAAGCATTTTTAGGCATTTTTTTACCACATCACAACAACGCCATTTTTCACAATACGCAGGTGCTCTTGGAACGTAACCCCCACGAAAAGTGGTGGTTTACTGTAAATGGAAACGAAACGACTATTGTGGGGACTGTTATTGATCATAATATAGTGTTGGTTTGCAATGTTAGCCTCAGCTGCTGTTCCTTTGATAATATAAATGCCATTGTAGCCATATCAATTAACAATTTTCAATTTTAATTCAAGGTTAAAAATAATAACATTTTTGCCATTCAGGTGCACTTCACTTCCCACTTCATTCATCAGTAAAAATGCATCTGTCAAGAAATGACAGAGCTATCTGAAATATTGAGACATATTGTGGCATAGTTTATCACAATAACAATAAGAACAAGAAGTGTTTTTATATTGCCCAATTCTATGATAATATAGCAAGGCTGTTTCATTGAATAGTGTATACTCCAATCAGATAATGTAATTTAAAAATATTTATAAGCAAAGAAATTAAATGTAAGTGCCTGTAGACTTAATAGCTGTCAGACATACATTTAAGGAAACAGCATCTGACAAGTGTTGGATCTGTCATAGTTTCTTTCCACTGATGGAATGCGACTGACAAATTGTGTATAGTAACAAAGGGACTACAGTCAATTGTATACATCTTTAAAGTACACCTGTATGGTAGGTGTTTCTGATAAAATATCAGATGAGTATAGGTACAAGATGGGTGTGCCTGATAAACCAGCTACTCAATGTATGCATTTATATTGGGACAGGATCATCCCAATAATTGTTAACTATTAAATACACTTTTGGCTTGCATTTTAAGGAATTGTAGGAAAACACTGATTTAGGGACAGTCATTTTATGACTGCCAAGCACAAATTTCAAAACTGATCTGTTTTCAAAGCTGCTGCCAGTATTTATGGCCACTTCGGAATGTACTGAACTCCACATACATTAAGAAAAAGGCCGTTATAGCTCAGAATATGTGTTTCTCTGCTTTCCATATGATACAAATAAAAATAGTTATCTTGGGGTGTGCACTACATGAAAGCAATGGGAACATGAAAAAATGTTAACTGGTAGATCTTGTGCTGTGTCCTTTTTTTTTCTTTCACATTTGTGAGCTAGCTTTTCATAGTCATAGCTGACTCTAGTGTAAGGGTGAAAACATTTCAATGGGTAACTTTCTTCTAAACAAGGTGTTTGTTAAACTCAGCAGCAAAATAAATCCAGTAACCTATGCAGATACAAATTCTCAATTAAAATATAAATTGCAAGTCACACATTATTTTTGTGAATTCACAAGGATAATTTAATAATAAAACGGGAAATTACTCATTTTATTTGGAAGCATGCACATTTGTACCCATTTGCTATTTTAGTGCTATTTAGAAATACTCTTTAGAGTACTCCAGTGAAATATAAAACTTTTTTCCAGTTGCTAACAAAATTAATTTGATTAGAAATGTAACTAATTTCATATTTTTTTCACATAACAGATCATGTACTATAACATGATTGTGGATACTGAATGCAAATCAGACTGTTAGTGCCATTATGCACACATCATTACATAATTAGTAACATTTTAAAAAAGTCTAACAAAACTAAAATCTTACTGGATAAGATTCAAGATTCAAAGATTCAAAGAGATTTATTGTCAGTTCACATTTTATGTGCAAGACATACATGGGAATCGAAATGCCTTTTCTCGCTCTCTGTTGTGCATACCCCTAATTAGAACTAGAAAAGTTTAATCTAGATTGTAAAATTTTAATTGAATTTACAATAGACATTCTATAAACAAAGTAACTAGATACAAGACAAACAAATAAGGCAGTAGTGCAAATGATCACAGCAGATAAGATATTTGTGCAATGGTAACAGTTGTAAATAGTAGCAACATAAAAGTCAAAAGCAGCAGAAAGGTATGAAACGCTCTCTATTTCACAAAATGTGTTTGCAAGTATTGTGGTTAGCCTAGCCTGATGATAAAGGCAAAAGAGGCGTTTTGCTGACGATCTTATGCAGAGCGACTTACAACCATTAGTTACAGGGACAGCCCCCCTGGAGCAACTGAAGGTTAAGTGTCTTGCTCAAGGACACAATGGGTTTGGACCTGCGACTTTGTCGCCATCGGGTTCACAAGCAAGTGTTTTATCCAGTAGACTACCACCACATGATGATGGTATACCTGATGACACATAGATTTTGGTCAGATGGCTCCCTGTATTTACTTTTAATTCACACATGCTAGTGCACTTTCTCTTCTACTTGACAAGAATGCTCTCCTTAGAAAGGGTGGAGCTAGTATTTAGGACACACTTTCTCACACACACACACACACCACTTTGACATTAAACTCACATTGCAAATGATCAGTCTCATTTATTGCTGTCATTTGCCCACACCATGCCCACTGCACACCCACTGTAGAGACAGCGTTAATTAAACTTAATTTCTTGTGATTTATCTTAAGGAGCTGACGTGCCGGGAAGAGCTGCTCACCCTTTTGTTATCCCTGTTGCCACTAGTTTGGAAGATTCCTGTTCAAGAAGAGAGAGCCCCAGGTCAGTGGTAATCTCAGATCACCTGTTTGTACATTTTACCTTACATTAGAAGAAATTTAGCATGTCTCTAGCAGGCTAGTGCAAACAAGAATGAGAGGACGATGGTTAATTTTATTGGTTATTAAACTTTGTTTTGTCAGCTATAGATTTTTTTGCGCGTTGGCAAGCTTTTCTAGCAGTTTCTCCACTTCACACTGAGCGGGGATTGTCCTGTTAGGTTAGCAGTAGGAACTGCTGGGAGTAGTTATTTTAACTGTCAGTGACAACGCTGCCTAGTTTTGAAGATGGAGGTTGGAACATAAATCCTGAGAATTACTAGAACATTTTTTTCAGATGGCTAGCAATTGCTTAAAATCCAAATTGGAACTTGCTTTGCTGTGAGGCCTCACATTTGACATGTAAGACAGGAGCTGTGCTGTGCTTTCATACCCCCAATAACATGTCCTCTGAGATCCACAGCTAAATTGGTAGGCGAACCAATAAATTGCTGAGCAGTTCTTTTACTTTTTATAGCTACAGAGAAATATATGATTTATTTATTGATATATTGACTTCTTCAGCTGCCATGTCATGTGCAAAGGAATACTCCTTTGAACAAAACCATATAAGAAGAAACAGAAAATGAGACAGAGAGAGGTCAGAACTGCAGATGTAAAACCAGTTTAGTAAAAAAAAAAGCTATGTCTTTTTCCTTGGTTATCCAGGACTGTTTTTTATTTGTGTCAGTAGTTCCCTGTCCAAAAAAAAAAAAATAGTGCTGGGCGGTATACACATTCATTCCGAAAACTGTTTTTTATTAATGTTGAGATATGAATTTTTCTTATACCACAGTACTGGTTTAAATAGCCTAAAGAACGTTCGGAAAGTGGGGCAGCTGGAAACTGTTTAAGGCGGGACCTTTTTTCATTGCTGCACCATTAGGGGAACGAAACTTTTGATTTGAGCGACCAGTGAAGCTCCGTGCGAGAGTCGAGATAAATCAGACAAACAAAGTGTGGATTACAGGGCGTAAAATATTACTTAGTGAGTGCGTTTTTGTGCAATTTCTTATTTTAAACTTTTTTTGTGCATGTAATTTCTCTAAAAGACTTTCATATACAGTAATATTAATATACCTGCCATTTAGTTCAAGGTTGTCTGATCCTGACGATATCTGTATGATTATGTACATCTGTACATAAACGGGATCAAACAGGACAAAGTCCAAACTAAGGGCTAAATAATCCCAAAATACGTTTTTATCTCAGCATTACGAAGGAACATGCATATGTTTAGCCTTTAGCGGTTAGCTCTTCATGTCATGGCGTGGACATATATAGCATTTAGTCTGACAGAGTGGATACATTAGCAAAAAATATTTTAGTCAAGTAATAATAACAACAACACCTTAATTTATACAGCAGATACCATGGATCCGAGTGCAGCTCAAAGTGGACCCTATTACAATACAGAACGCAGCAAACCATAAAAACAGAAATATATACCTCTACCGAGTGTAAACATTTTAACACACACTCCCTGGTTCCAACCCCTGGCCGATGCTCATTCTGGGTTTTAGACAAATTTTCACTGTGTTATATTTGATTTTAAGAGTAAAAACAGTGCTAAACCAGTTTGTGCACGCTGCTCCACTTGTGTGCTCTTCGAGACTCCTTCTGCTTCTCTCCCCTCCTTCTGCACAGGAACTAAAAGCACCCACCCCCCAGCTTCACATTACTTTTACTTTGTTTATATCACGTAAAATAATAGAAAATTTTCGTTTTTTGTTGTTTAGCTGTGCATGTGTGCGACGCCATCTTTAAATCGCCACTAGCTGTATTTTTACATGTTTTTAAAATTTATATAACTTTGCTTCTATGGGATACAGGAACTCCAGACAAAGCTCGGGATGACGTCTGAAGCCTCGTGATTAAACAGTTTAAAAAGTGGGAATTCTGCATCTAGTCAAGATATTCTGTATGAAATTTTACCGAATATTTATAGAATCAGTCATATGGGAGTGAGTGTAGAATTTGTATGGATCCCTGCCCATGTAGGGATAGAAGGGAATGAGGAGGTGGATAAGTTGGC
>JBBPCX010000154.1:10221879-10245094 GCA_037974365.1 Hydrocynus forskahlii | reverse complement strand
TTTCACACTCCAACTCAGTAGGTGGCGGAAATGCACCATAAGTTGGTTTGCCACCCGCCATTAAACCTAAAGAAGAAGAAGAAGAAGAAGCCTCGTGATTCACAAAAAAACGGCGGAACTTGCATGAAATGAATTGATTTACTGTGTGATGACCATTTATGAAAGATCTGTGCCGCTGGTGTTCTAATACCATCCTACACCATGAAATGGGTATAATTCTAAAAAAATACCGCGATAAAAATTTTTGCTGATACCGCCCAGCTCTACTCTTAACACACCAGATTCAGCTAATCGGTTCATTAATGTCTTTCCTTAGTTGATGAGTTTGTGTAAGTGAGGAAAATCACATGGATGTGCAGCACAGTGTGTACTCCAGCATCAGGGAAACCTGTGACTTGTGCTTTGCTTGTATGAATCAGTCATTAACTAATTGTATTAGTACTGTGTATCATTTTATCATTTTAATCCATGTGGACGCCTCAGACAGCATGATCACCTTAAAAATCCATCTGTAGTCTTCATAACTAGTTTAATATCTGTCTGTAAGTAAGAGATCGCTCCAGTAGTGTAAACTGTGTGAGCTCAGTAGTAACATCATCTTCTCAAGCTATGGTATTTAGTACTGGCATGCTAATCAGACTTAGCATAGGCCTCTTACATTGTTTCTTTTATTAGTTCCCATATGTAGGCATTTTCTTCGGGGGCTGATGTCCTACTTTCTCATTACGAGATTAAACTAAAGTCAAGCTGAATTTAAATCAAATTCAGAGAATATCTTTCATGTCTAAGAAATGTAATTTTGTATCACATAGTGTGTTTATTACCCTGTGTTATACATCATAAATACCGAAAATCCTCTGGCCTCTGATTTTGTTAGATTTCACTCTGCCTTCACTCCTGGATGTGTATCTAAGCCGAGAGGAAAAAGCTGATGCTCTGAAAGTGGGGAAGGAGAAGACTGGCTCTGATGCACTGAACACCAGGAAGCGCTCTTCTGGCAGTTGGAAGTCACGACGTACATGTAGGACTGCTCAGAGATATTCAGTGAGGGATGCATGCAAATCCCAGCTTTCCACGTCTGATTCTGAAGCTAACTCTGATGAAAAAGCTATAAGTGCAGGGACTAAACATCGCAGGTCCCATGGTTCATCATTTCGTGTTAGTTGCCAGCATCACCAATCTGTCGTTCAACAACAGCAGCTCTTGCCGTGTTCCAGTGTTGATGCTATGAGCAGTCTGGAAAGATCCCAGCCTCATGTGAGGGTCTTTGGGTCCTTACCACTTAATAATGAATCACTAACTGACCCCACAGCTCTTTCTATTTTGAATCGTATGGAAAATTCACCTTTTGACCTTTGTCATGTTTTACTCTCCCTTCTGGAGAAGGTCTGCAAATTTGACATGACCATCAATCATAACCCAGGCCTGGCTGTTAGTGTTGTTCCTACTCTAACTGAAATCCTTACAGAGTTTGGAGACTGCTGTGGACTCGGAAGCGGAACTGGTGGGGGAGGAGTTGATGAGCTAGCTGAAGGCTGGACAGAGGAACCAATTGCCCTTGTTCAAAGGATGCTTTTGCGTACCATCCTGCATTTGATGTCAGTAGATGTTGGTCAGAGTGAGGCATTAACTGATAATCTGTGCCGAAGTGTAACTGATTTACTACAAGCCACCTTGAAGATACGTACCTGTTTTGAGAGACAATCTAAACCATTTGCTCACCGCCCCAAAAAGACTTTACAGGACACGCAAGAAGACTTTTCCTTCTCTAAGTATCGTCACCAGGCCCTGCTTCTGCCAGAACTCCTAGAAGGAGTCCTTCAGCTTTTACTTACCTGCTTGCAAGCCTCTGCCCCAAATCCATTCTTCTTCAGTCAAGCTCTTGACCTGGTTCATGAGTTTGTGCAGCACCGTGGCCTTCAGTTGTTTGAAGCAACTTGTCTTCATCTCGAAGCACTAGGTAATACTCAGGACTCTGACGTGGGTCTTGAAGCCTCAGAACATTTGCATGGCCTCATTTCTGGTGTGCTAAAGATAATCAGTACGGTGAAAAAGACCAAGTCAGAACAATTGCACCAGTCTGTGTGTGCACGACGTCGCCATAGACGCTGTGAGTACTCTCATTTTTTGCATCATCATCGTGACCTCTCAGGACTGCCCATCTCTGCCTTCAAGCAGGCAACTCGATGCAACCCTTTTGAGGAAGAAATCGAGGGTAATGATAGACAAGTGTGCTATCCTGAGCGTTGTTGCTGTATTGCAGCCTGTGCGCAGCAGTGTCTGCGCCTTCTCCAATGCCTGTCACCTTCAGGACCTGCAGTGCTGCAGGTGCTGACTGGTGTACAAGCTGTTGGTATTTGTTGCTGCATGGACCCACATTCAGTTGTAGGTCCTCTTCTTCAAGCATTTCGGGCACCCGGGCTGCATAGCCATCAGTCTCATGTACTGAATATGCTTAGCAGGCTGGTGCTGGATCAGCTTGGAGGGGGACAGCCTTCAGAAAAGGCTAAACTTGCCTCATGCAATATCTGCACCTTAGATAGTAGTCAGATACCTGGTATTGAAGAGACTTTGCAAGGCTGTGAGCCTGGAAAAGAGATGACCTCCACCTTTTCATATCCTTACTACTACTCACAAGGTGTTCTTCCAAGTGCAGGGTCTGAAGACATGCTATTGAAATGGAATACTTTGAAAGCCTACCAGGAAGTTGTGTTTGGTGAGGACTGGCAGTTGAGTCAACAGATTGCCAGTCATGTGTGCCAGCTCACACTGCGGGGCAATGCGGTAGTACAGTGGCAACTGTACACTCACATTTTGAATCCTGTGCTTCAGAGGGGTGTAGAACTTTCCCATCATGCCCAACAACTAGGTGTGTCCAGTTCATGTACCCAGGTCTGCAGCTACCACACCCAGTGCTTCCCTGTGGAGGTGCTACTTATTTATCTTCAGACACTACCTGCCTTACTCAGGTCAAGGTAAGACTTCATTTTTTTCCACTGTTTCTCTTCCAATACTTCCACTGGATGGTAAAGATGAAAATAACAATAATTGAAGAATGAAAAAAAGAATTTAATTAAGATTTTTAAAGAACTGTGTAACACAATGACTTAATTGTAAACAAGATTAGATACGCAAGACCTACCACAGAAAAAAAACACAGAAGTAAAACAGAATTCACATGCCAAACATCACAACAGCATAGAAACTGCATCTATGTTTTAGATTCTGTCTTTTATTTGCTACTGTCAGTGTACCAGTGAATATGTGGAAATATAGTTGGCAAAAACTTGCTAGGTGAGGGTGAAATTATATGAAAGTGATCTATTCAGTACTCAGTGATAAATATGATTATTTACCTTAGTTTATTATTTTTGTTCTCTTATTTATCTATGAACTGTAAATATTTGTCAGTGCATATGTTGTAACACTGGTGACTAGGTTTATATTATACTCAATAGGTGAAGGCAGTTTTTCTATTTGGTTTTATTTTTTTCCTGATGCTCAATTTGTATTGTCTGGCATGTTCAAATTTTCAGTTGCTCTTATAATTTTCCTTCTATTCTTACCTCTAGCACAGTGGTGCAGGACCTGTTCTTAAGCTGTAATGGGCTGAACCAGGTTACTGAATTGATTTACCTGGACTGCACTCGACCTTGGGCACTGAAGGTGTTTGAGACACTGATCTTAAGTGGCTGTGACCAGCAGACGAACAGTGCTCTTCAAGAGCTAGGGAAAGCTGAAGACCAAGAGAGAGATGCTGTTCTTGGACTGGCAGAGGAATTAGGGTCTTGTAGGACAGGTGATGGTCCACAGAGTCTCACGAAGTTCTATGAAGGCCTCAAAGAGGCATGTCCACAGGGGCGGGGCAAAAGTGGTGGTGGTGGAATGGGTCGTGACCATGGAGAGACACATTTAAATGCCATTAATCTTTTCTTGTGTGTGGCCTTCCTGTGTGTTAGCAAGGAGACTGAATCTGACAGGGACTCTGCAAATGACTCTGAGGATACCTCAGGCTATGATAGTACAGCCAGTGAACCCCTGGGTAGACGTTTACAAAGCCTGTCACCAGACAATGTGGCACTGCCCTCCAAGGAGCAGGTGAGACAAGCTGCAGATGTGTGGTCCGTATGCCGCTGGATCTACTTGGTCAGTCCAGTTTTTCAGAGACAGTTTTTTAGGCTGGGTGGTCTGGACATATGTTGCCGCCTCATGGCTATGGTTATACAGAAACTTACTTCCAAAACCAAGGATGGTAAAATTAAGAAAAAAAGAGAAGGGAAGGGCAAAGCAAGCCCATCTCACTCTGATTTTCCAGCCATGACACCAATACAGAAAGATGGGATAACCACAACACTTGGTTCACATGACATCCATCAGCTTGACCTCAGCAACTCATTGGGTTTTAGTCAAGTGGAGGGCAGGAGCAAGGATCCAGTGTACAAGCTAGAAGAGGAATGGCCTTTGCAGAGCATTCGGCTACTGGAAGCCCTTTTGGCCATCTGTCTCCACAGTGCTAACTCGGCACTGCAGAAACTTGAGCCAGATCTTACATTCCAGGTAAATAACACAGTCAGTTATCATTAAGCTGTTGAACAACAGACAAAAAAACCTTTACGCATGTATTCACAGCACAGTATTTTATTTATCCTGTTAGGGTGTCATTGAAATTCAAATCTGATTTCTGACTTATGTAATTAAAACCTGCCTTAGCACAATTTTGGCTTGTATCATTCTTTGCTTTCTCTGTCTTGCTCTCTTTCTTTCTTTCTTATCTTACTGCACTCTTTCTTGCACTCCCGCCTGTCTGACTGTCTCCATCATTCTTTAATTTCTTTGTCTTGGTCTTTGCTTTCTCTCCTTCTCACTCTGTCTCTGACTCTCCTCTCACTATTTCTATCATCCTTTGCTTGCTCGGTTTCTCTCTCTCGCTCTCTCTCCCTCTCTCTTTCTCTCCAGTCTGTGGTGGACACTTTGTGTGAGGTGAAAGATCAGCTGTCTCGGTCTGGTGTGGTAAACTCTGACCTGGCCGTTCCTCTCTTTGACTCCCTGTTGCGCGTAGCGCTAGCAAAGGTGTGTGACACTCCAGTTGCCATGGAGGAAACACCTGAAAAGGTTAGTTTCCTCTTATTTTGGGCATATTTCTGTCATGTAACTATCACATTATGAGAATCTTATAAGATTTTGATTCACTTTGTTTCATGAGCTTGTGAAATTTTGATGAACAGTGAAAACGCTTTCATAAAGCCCAGAATACTTTTCTTTCTAAATGGTGATTGTATACAGTTTAAATGTCAGTTGCAGAGTTCACAATTCATGTTACAAAAGCTGTTTATGCAGATCGACTGATGAATGGTTTTGCACTACTTTATTGTAAGCATCTTATGCTCTCCCCACGTATTTATTTAAAATATTTCGTGAAGATTTGTAAGTTGAAACAAGCCCTTACTTTCTGTTGAAACAGAAATGGATTTGTGTGTGTGGGTGGGTGTGTGGGTGCCTCCGGAACCTTGGCTGTATTTATGCCACACCAGTCAGCTGATGCATCCTGTGACTAGAATGTTTTAATTATTTATTTCTGTTCATTTTACTCGGGGTATGACAACATTCATCTTCACTTTTGAAAAAGATTGAGCAGTGTTATGGATAAGTTGTTGTAGTTTTACTTTATACACTTTTTCTTTCAAGGGTACAAATTAATTCTTTTTAGGTGTTTTAATAGTGTTTGCAGTCTGGTAGTAAATGTGGAATTCTGTGCGGTCAGGTTGCAGTATTCTGCACTTATTTCCAAAAAAGCATCAAGTTGCTCTCTATTTTTAAGGAGAGTCAAGGGGGATGTAAGGTGTCAGCTCCAACAGGCAAGTTGTCTGAAGAAGCAGAGGAAGTCCAGCAGTGTGGTATTCAAGCCCTGGGAGAGGAAGAAGGCTACGAGGCTGATAGCGAAAGCAACCCAGAGGAATCTGCCCCGCGTGAAGAAGGTTCTACAGCACACACACACACACACACACACACACATGGGATGTACTGAATATTATTCTATTGTCTCTCTTTCTCTGTTCTTTGTTCCCCTTCAGTTTTGTTTTGAATCAGGAGTGGCAACAATGGATTTGATTTCAGGATATAATGCCAGAGTTTTAAGTATTCAATCCCAAAAAAAGGAAATAAAAATAAGCCTTTAGCAGTTGATAAATAAGAATAACTCTATGGCCATTCCATTTATTGCTTTTCAGCTGCCTTTTTCAACTTTAATTTTTTTAATAAGCACTTGTTTAAAAGATCAGCCTGATATAAAACTTGACCTTTTTGTCGTTAGTTCATGTTTTAGGTCATATGAGGCAAAATAAGACACTTGTATTTTGTTGTTTTTCAGTAGTCTTCCTTAAATTGTATCATTTTTCTTGCCTCTAGAACATTATATTTTAACAATAACCAATATGTAATCTCTTCTACTATTCCCACACCTCATCAAGCCAGAGATCATACATGATTTCATATGGAAATCACATTTTGGAAGGAAATTGACTGAGATGCTGCGCCGAACACTAACCTTTGGACTAACGTAAAACCATAAACTTAACATACAGCCTCTCTTTCAGTGTTCTTAGCACTGTTCTCCTGTAATCTATTTCAGTACAGCAAGCATGCATGAACTGTAGAAAATAGAAAAAAAATGGGCTGCTGAAAACCTTAAATTATTAAAATATACATTTGATTATAAATTAAATAATTACACAATATGTGTAATTTGAGACTTGTTATTTATATAGCGCAATAAACATCTTCTGTTACTCCTTAAATCCTCTGGTTTTTTGGATCGTGGGGCTATCTATATGGAAAGCGGAGCTGAATATCTGAGTTGTTCTTACAGGAAAGATAGCAAAACAGAATTGGACCTGTAGTGGTAGAAGCTACACATAACTACAAAATGCTGTTTATAAGCCATCTTGTGCTAACATAATACAGGGGGTTCCTCGGGTTACAATAGTCTCGACATACAACTTGAGTTTACAACGCTCATACCCACTCCCATTCGGCTTACACCGTTGGCATCGGACTTATGAGAGTGAACTAGTTTGCTTGGGCACAGCGGAAAAATATGCATTAAGTGTAAGTGAGGGAATTTTCCTTTTTCTGTGACTTAGTTTTGTTTTTATGGTTTTACAACTGTGTTAGGATAGGTAAGTGATTAGTCTAGGGTGCGTTTCGACTAACACCAAAATTTACATTACTGTCGAAGGAACTGATCTGTGTTGTAACTCGAGGACCCCGTTTTGAAAATCCTAGCAGTGAAAAATTATCTTTGATTGTTATTGTTAGTGAATAAAGCCTTGCAAAAGGAATGATGAGCATTAAATGTTAATGTGTGATAAGTGGTACATGCTTATGATCTGTATCTTACTCAAAGCATAAATAGCGTTAAACATTGAACATGCAATATCTCCATATACTGTGTGTTGCTGCAGCTTTGACATAGTCAATCTGATTTTAGTTATTTTTTGGCATTTCTCTTTATTGTAATGATAGAATGATATACCATTAATTTGTTGGGTATAATAAGTGGTGTACATCTACAGGCTTTAGCACCTGTGTTCGAAGTCAGGAAATTGCCATATAGCGGATTTTCCTGGGAGCATGGTACAATTTTGGGCCGAAGTGGGATGGGGGATTTTGAATGTCGTGCCATCTTGAGCAGTTCTGTTGTTTCATGTCACCAAGAAAATGGGTGCTAACAGGAAAATTCAAATTTTTTTGCTGCTGAAAAATATTTTCCTGTTGACATTACATTTTTTGGCTTGGAAAACTCTCATTTCAGTGGTTGTTTACATAAATACATTGAAATAATAATTATTTATCCATTGGTTTGGTTTAGACAACATGAATCAAAAAAGTTTACCCCCACTGTTTTTGCTCCTTTAAAATATATGTGGCTTTGAGTACTATCAAAATAACTTCCATATTTAGAAATATACAGTAAATTGGTTACTCTTTCTTTTGTCAGTTTTGATGGCATTTCACATCAGAACGTTTTATGTCCACTGAAAACTACAAGACACAAACATTTATAATAGCCCAGCAATTGTCAGTTAACGGTAGTTAACAGTAGTGTTAACGGTAAATTTTGATTGTGGTTCAGACTAGAGTGCTTTTTAACATTGTTCCAAGTGCATAGAAAATATCCTGCTTGTCCATCGGTTTACCTGATCCTCAGTATGAAATGTGGTTATGTAGCAGAGAGCTCAAGCAGTCTGTGATCCTGATCTGTGGTCACATGGGATGCAGAATCCTCTCTTTGCTTGAGAATGCGGTCATTGTTTCCTCTTGGCTGTGATGTAAGACCACTGTAGTCCATGGCCTTATGAGCCAAGTCTTGTGACTACACATTCTCACATGTGCACAAATGAAATGTCTTATTCCTTTTTCTCTATTTCAGTAAAGTTTAGTTGCTTTCCTTTGGTTTACTGAGTTTAAAGCACAATAGAGGAAAATCCAGTGTGTAATGATGACATATTTCGCAAAACAAAAATGGCTGTTTGAGTGATTGTATGCTAGAATGTGTGGGACCTAATGTATCTGTTTGTTAGTCTGACTCAGAGAGCAAATTTTAGCCTCGAAACGAATAATTAATTGACTTATTAGTTGCCTGTTGATGTTTGTTCTGATAGGTGTTTGAAGCTAGATTCTCAGTGGTCTTCTATGTCGTCACTGCACTGCACAAATTCCACTCCGGGAACATTTCTCAACTGTGAAATTTGATAAGGAAAGGTTGAGTAAAGGATGAAAGGAAAGACTTGTCAGGCTGTTTGACTACATGGAGAACCTGTTAAAATCCCTATAAACAGGACAGTAAATGTAAGCTTTTGACTGACCTCTTGCAATAAAATAGGCATCATTTTAGGTTTGCCAGTGTGGCTGTACCTTGAAAGACTGTTTTTGTGGGTGCATAAGGCAGGGCGGGGCAGAGAGAGAGTGTCCATGCATGACATTGTGTATTGCAAATGAACTGAACCTCTTTAAAATCATCAGATTTGTCTAGATTAAATATGCCTGAAAGTTAATTTAAAGAACATATTTGCTATAAAATCAAAAATATTGTTTTTTAAAAAAGCAGTGAAAAGTGAAAGCTTCTTGCATAAGCATTCCATCCCTTAAGCTTAATACTTGGTAGACTTAACTTTTGCTACATTAACAGCCCTACGTCTGTTGGGATAAGTACAGTCAGGTCCATAAATATTGGGACATCGACACAATTTGGCTCTATACACCACCACAATGGATTTGAAATGAAACAAACAAGATGTGCTTTAACTGCAGATTTTCAGCTTTAATTTGAGGGTATTTACATACAAATCAGGTGAACCGTGTAGGAATTACAACAGTTTGTATATGTGCCTCCCACTTTGTAAGGGACCAAACGTAATGGGGCAAATTAACAATCATAAAAACTTTCACTTTTTAGTACTTGGTTGCAAATCCTTTGCAGTCAATTACAGCCTGAAGTCTGGAATGCATAGACATCATCAAATGCTGGGTTACATAACTGGTGATGCTCTGCCAGGCCTCTACTGCAACTGTCTTCAGTTCCTGCTTGTTCTTGGGGCATTTTCCCTTCAGTTTTGTCTTCAGTAAGTGAAATGCATGCTCAATCAGATTCAGGCCAGGTGATTGACTTGGTCATTGCATAACATTGCACTTCTTTGCCTTAAACTCTTTGGTTGCTTTTGCAGTAAGCTTCGGGTCCATCTGCACTGTGAAGTGCCATCCAATGAGTTCTGAAGCATCTGACTGAATATGAGCAGATAATATTGCCCGAAACACTTCAGAATTCATCCTGCTGTCATCCTTTTGTCAGCAGTCACATCATCAATAAACACAAGGGAACCAGTTCCATTGGCAGCCATACATGCCCACGCCATGACACTACCACCACCATGCTTCACTGACGAGGTGGTATGTTTTGGATCATGAGCAGTTCCTTTCCTTCTCCATACTCTTCTCTTCCCATCACTCTGGTACAAGTTGATCTTTGTGTCATCCGTCCATAGGAGGATGTTCCAGAACTGTAAAGGCTTTTTTGTGGTTTACATCTTGTGGTGAACCCTCTGTATTCACTCTGGTGAAGTCTTCTCTTGATTGTTGACTTTGACACACATACACCTACGTCCTGGAAAGTGTTCTTGATCTGGCCAACTGTTGTGAAGGGATTTTTCTTCACCAGGGAAAGAATTCTTCAGTCATCCACCACAGTTGTTTTCCGTGGTCTTCCAGGTCTTTTGGTGTTGCTGAGCTCACCGGTGCGTTCTTTCTTTTTTCAGAATGTTCCAGTTGATTTGGCCACACCTAATGTTTTTGCTATCTCTTTGATGGGTTTGTTGTTATTTTTCAGCCAAATGATGGCTTGCTTCACTGATAGTGACAGCTCTGTGGATCTCATATTGAGAGTTGACAGCAACAGATTCCAAATGCAAATAGCACACTTGAAATGAACTCTAGACCTTTTATCTGCTCCTTGTAAATAAGATAATGAGGGAATAACACACACCTGGCCATGGAACAGCTGAGCAGCCAATTGTCCCATTACTTTTGGTCCCTTAAAAAGTGGGAGGCACATATACAAACTGTTGTAATTCCTACACGGTTCACCTGATTTGTATGTAAATACGCTCAAATTAAAGCTGAAAGTCTGCAGTTAAAGCACATCATGTTCATTTAATTTCAAATCCATTGTGGTGGTGTATAGAGCCAAAAAGATTAGAATTGTGTCGATGTCCCAATATTTATGGTCCTGTCTGTATATGCCGTCTTTGCACACTGTTTGAGAGTGATTTTTGCCCATTTATACTTGCAGATTAACTAACTGGTTGGATGGTTTCTGTATACCACTGCGTTCAAATATTGCCGCAGATTCTTCACTGTATTGACTTTTACCTTTTTGTTGTTCAATCTGTGTTGCTTTGGCTGTCTGCTTGGGATAATTGTCCTACTGTAATGTGATGGTTCCCCCAGATGTTTCTGGCAGATTTTCTCCAGGTTATTTAGGTTAGTTGGATGACATTTGAAGACCACATTGTTCTAATAGTGACACAAATTCTCAGTTGTATTGACTTTAACTTGCCCATTATTGAACATATACCTTTTTTCCCCATTCAACTACTGTTGCTTTGGCTATGTGTTTGGGATTGTTGTCCAGGTGAAATGTTAAGTTTCCCCTCGGGGCTGGTGCATCTCCACTCCATTCTTAGACACTGAACTTCTTTAAAATGATTGGTGGCCTCTGTGTAACTTTTCTCTGTTCTTGCTTTGAATTTTGAGGGTCGGTCTTGTCTAGATAGTGTCTGGGTGGCATAATGCAGCTTAACTGGGATATACAAGCACTTATTTTGCAGTTTTCCTAACTGATTTTATCTCTAATTTCCTTAGAATACTGTGGGTATACAGTCACATCCAATGACTTTCAAGGGGACTTCATGTTTTTGCAAGGCATTTTACATATCCGTTTGTGGTGAGGTAATTAAAGGCCCAGGGAAAACAAAAATGTCCCAGAAAGTCTCTCTGTTCAAGTCAGAGAAACCAGACTAAAGCTAAAAACTGTAAAAAAAAAAAAAAAGATGTTGGAGTACATGATATAATTAATTTTTTCTCTTGATGACCTAGATGTTGCTAGTGGTAAACTAGGTGTAGTCTACATCACAGCCTGCATTTTTTGTGCCAATATTGAACATATATCACACATAGCAGGCTATGGGAGTGTTGGGCTGAGAGCTGTCAGTCACACATGCTCATCACATAGCAGGCTATGAAACCCTATCTCACCTTGCTCAGTGTGCTGGTCACGAAGGGTGTACTCAGTGAGCAGCTGTGTCCACTTAGTGTCTAAATTCAACGTATCGCAGTCGGGTCAAACATTTCCAGCCCATCAGCTGCCCAGTGGTGTGTCCCAAAGCTCAGTACTGGGGCCCCTACTCTTTCCAATTAACACCCCCTCCTTGGGCTCCATAATTCACTCTCATGGCTTCTCCTTTCACTGCTATGCCGACAATACACAGCTTACCTGTCCTTCCCACCACACTGTCTCGGCACGCATCCCTGCTTGCCTGTCAAACATATTCGCATGCATGAAGGATCACCACCTACAGCTTAATCTTGCCAAGATGGAACTTCTGGTAATCCCAGCTAAACCTTCTAGTAATCATAAAATCAATATAAGAATTGCCTCTTCACTCCTTGCCCCCTCCAAGGTGATGAGAAACCTGGGCGATTGACGGCCAGCTATCTTTCTTTGACCATATTGCATCTGTCTCTCGGTCATGTCGCTTCGCCTTTCATAACATCAGGAAAATCAGGCCACACCTGACTCAGTATGCCACCCAACTCCTAGTACAAGCTGTGGTTATCTCTCGCCTTGATTACTGCAATGCCCTCCTAGAAGGTCGTCCATCTTGCATGGTAAGACCACTCTACAGCTGGTCCAGAATGCAGCAGCTTGGCTGGTTTTTTAACTATCCCAAAACATCGCATGTCACCCCATTGCTGATTGACGTTCACTGGCTACCCATATAAAGGTCAAGTCACTAACTCTTGCCTATAGAGTAACATCTGGGTCAGCACCCAGCTGTCTTAATCCCATCATTTAGACTTATGTTCCTACTTGCTCCCTCCGCTCCTCAAAGGAACATCATCTGGCTCTGCCATCCCTACCCACAAGGTAAACCCAGTCCAAGATAGGCAATGCACCACTTTAATGTACCACTTGCTTCAGTACTTGGTGACCTTGTGAGTCTGCATGGTTGCTGTACTGTTGTTTATTCTTGATGTTTCCATTTCACAATAATAACAGATTTTACCCGGGGGGAGACTTAGCAGGGTAGACATTTCATTAACTGACTTGGCAAATGTATCAATGTAAATTGAGCAGTCCTAATCTTGGGACCACATATGTTCTTCAAAAAGTGAACTGGCTGTTGCTGTCAGTCTTGTTACTGATTAGGTTTGCGGCCAACAGCCTATGTAAAGCTTATAGACAAGTAGAGATGCCTCTTTGTCCTGACTGGTGATCAGAAATGTGGCGAAAAGGTGCTTTATCCAACTATGGGTGAGGTGCAATGAAATCACCTATAGTTTCTCTTCTTTGGCAAAAAGGAACAACATTCACTATACAGCTCTATACAACACCGCAAAAAAACTAGCAGCTTTGTCTTAGTTTTTAAGAACTGCTGACAATATTTCTCCTAATTTCCAAAAAAAATGCTCTGTAGCATAATTTTTAAAGGAAATGACAGTACATCAAAACAAGAGAAATTATGCAATGTTTACAGAACTTGAATAATTAAAAAATACAAATCTCTTCTTCACTCAAACAAAATGGCAATAATTACCTTTGATGTGCTTCTAGAAGTGTCTTACCATCCATCTGGTCACATTGCAGGAGGAGGGTGTTGATTACAGCAGTGTTTTTTTTTCTATACTTTTCCTCATTAAATAAGATTTGATTCAGGTGATCAGCTAATCAGTACCTCATAAAGCAGAATGAGCTGTTCTTGTGTCGTAATTTAACAGACACTGGCACAGAATGTTTGTCATACTCAGAGATGCTGATTTAAAAATAAATTGCAGTGGTCTCTTATTTTATTCCAGACCTATAGATCACATCACTTTATTAAATTACAAACAACATTACAAGCCATGTATGTTAAAATCTTTTGTAGACCCCTGAAAAACGTTCAAGACATTGTCTTTTTAACTGAATAAAATGTCTTTTATGTTATGATATAGAACAGTTTGATATAGAATGGTTTTCAAGCGGCTCCCCAAATTATGTATTTTGCAGCATTTTTTAGCAGTCATCTCACAGCATCTGAAGCAGTTCCCTTTTAATGACATCTGGCACTGCCTATAATTCAAATATAAAGACCGCTGAAATCTGTCTGAGGACAGTCAAAATTGCTTTTCTAAGCATTATGCAATTGACCAGTTAATTTAGAGTTATCCTGTTTCTGTTTCAGGTGTGAAGGTGGAGGTGGCAGCATCACAGTTAGAATGTGCATTTGGGCCTGCCAGTGTTACTCAAGGCCGTGGCAAAGGCCTGTTACTCTTCCCAGAGATTTGCCTTATGGAGCTGCAGCTGCTGGCCAGCAGCTCACCAGACCTAGATGTACTGGGCCACATACTGGAGAGTCTGCTAGAAGCCGTTCGAGGCCACCGTTGTAACGCAACAATGATATATCAGCAGGTGTGACACTTACTACATTATATGTTTTATACATATCAAGAATGGATACTTGTACGATTTTTCAAAGAATGTTCACGACTGAGTCACTTATGAAATGGATAGCACCCCTAAAGCACATACAGAATATTAGATGTTTGCTGTCCAGTCAAGAAAGGAACGTACAATGTTCTTTGGACAAGCGCCTTGAATCTACTTTCACTACTGTTATTCAGCTATTCTGCTAAATATGAAAAGGTTTAAAATGTACAGTTATTCCTGTTTTAGCTGTGACTATGTGGATTTAATTTACTAGTGAGATTAAAAGTTTTAACCTGCATTTACATACATTTCATGGATTGACTTGTTTTAACATGCAACAAAGGTATTGTTTTAAAGGTAACTGGTTTTATATATGGTATTACATAGTGATCCATTGCCTCAAAAGAAAGAAAAGTCCTTTAATACAGAAGTTAGAGCACAACTTTAATTTTCTTGTTTTCTGGCAAATGTATCATTCTGAAACTGCCAAATAAGTGTAATGTTTAAACTGTGCAAATGAGTCAGGAACTGTAGAGTTTAATTGCAATTCTTTTCCTTTCTTTGTAGGGAGGTGTGAAAAGCATTCTGACTGGCTTTCAGAACATTCTCAGCCAATCAGATCCTTCCTACAAAGGTGTGTATTAATGCACTTCTGCCACCTCTTACTCTTTCAGTTAGCTTTAGGCACATTGTGTAAAGAACAACACATTCATGCAAAAAATATGAACTCCAGACCTAGCAGGGATTTATCGGAATATTTCCAAGCACAAGTTACGGGCATTGATATAAATTAAGTTACTGCTTGTTTGATGTCATTGTGTTTTACAGTGTTTGCTGGGTTTTTGTCAATTTACAAATTAATATGTGAAGTGAACAGACTATTCTGTGATTATATAGTGAATAAAAAAGTACAATGGCTGGTTATGTGCCGCTGAGAAGCTTTCATAGATTTGGGCTGAATACTCTGGATAACATGTTCCATTGTTATACATTAAGTCACGTTTTCAGAATACATGTTGAAGTCCAAGTCACACAGGAAATATGCTCCCAAAACACTTTAATTTCATTTAAAACTCAGCTTAATACATTACCCTTAAAAAAAATTCTATTGGTAAACTCTGGAAACTGTTATGATGCGGGAATGCTGGACTGCTTTGTCTTCTCACAACAGTACCAAAAATGTATACAGTTATATTTTATATGGAATATTTAACTGAATTTGCATTAATATTTACTTAACAAAATTAAGAAATTATATTTTTCTTAATAATTTAGCAGTAAAATGCATGAAAAATTATATATTGTCACGAAAAAGCAAAAAAGCTAGGTTCTAAGGTGGCTATGTTCTAAGAAAAAATCTGTGAACGAGAAGCTTTCATAGATTTAAGCAGAATACTCTGGAAAAAGTAGTGATGGCTGAATACTGAATGGACAGTCCTAAGTATTCAGTAAAATGTTCCGTTGTTCTAAGACTGAGTCCATGAACTCTGAACCACGGCTTCGCGGGGCTCGACTGTATTCTCACAAATGCAGTAAAATGAATAACGTATATTTTAGCAAAGGACAATTTAGTATTGAAGTCAGTTACCATCTCTTTCGTCTTATTTACATTCAGAGACAGGTAGTTGCCGCTGCGCCAGTTCGTTAGCCATTGCACGTTCTCTCTGTATGCCGCCTCACCATTCATGCTGATCAAACCCACTACATTCATGTCATCAGCGCACTTGATGATGTGATTTGACATTTTGATGCTTCACAGTAATGAGTCAGCAGCGTGAAAAGCACACAGCCCTGGGGGCCCCCCGTGCTCAGCGTAGTGGTGATGGATACCTGTCCTAACTGACTGAGGTCTCCCAGTCAGGACGTCCAGATTCACCGAGAGAGGTGTTTAGGCCCAGCAGTCTCAGCTTCCCAATCAGATTCTGAGGAATGATAGTGTTGAACTCTGAAGGTCTGTGAACAGCATTCTAAACTAAGTGTGCTTTTTGTCACTAGTGGATGAGAGGCTGGTGGTGTTGATGGGATCATACAGATCGCAGATGGGACGATAAGCAAACTGCAGGGGGTCCAGTGAGGGGGCAGCTTTGACTTTAAGTGCATCATGATGAGCCTCTTGAAGCACTTGATGATGATGAGTGTGAGTGTGATGGGATGGTAGTCACTGAGGCATGATACTGATGTTTACTTTGGCAGGGGGATGATGGTGGTGGCTTTGATGCATATAGGAACAATGGTGGTGCTCAGAGAGATGTTGAAGATGTCTGTGAGAACATCTGCCAGCTGGTCTGCACGGCCTTTAAGCACACAACCAGGGTCAGACAGAGCACCTGGTCGTTGGGGGGTGAAGTGGTCTTCCTAGTGGCCATGTCATTCTGGGTCTCAGACTGTGTGTAGAATTAAGCACATCTGGAAAGGAGGCCTCACCAGCACAGGAAGGTAGTCTGTGATGGCCTGGATACCCTACCGCATGTACTTTACATCCCCAGTGTCCTGGAAGTGACTGTGGATTTTCTAGGCATTTACATGCCTCGTTGCTCTGATGGCCCTGGTTTGAAGGCAGTACCTCGATTTCTCAGCAGCGCGCACACCTCTGCAGTCATCCATGGCCTCAGGTTAGGGTGTGTAGTACTGTCTTGGAGACAGTCATGTCATCAATGCACATATTGATGTAGCTAGTCACCGACATTGTGTACACCTGCAGGTTAGTAGAGCTGCCGTAGGTTGGAGCCTCCCTAAACATGTTGTGTGCTCAAAGGAGTCTTGAAGAGCAGAGATAGCACCTGAGGGCCAGATCTTCATCTGGCTTATAAACAGGTTTGAAACATCTGAGGAGCGGTCTGTACATTGGAATCAGCTTGACGGATGCATGATTGGGGTAGTCAAAGTGGGGACAGGCTCAGCACAGTATGCGCCAGTGATGTTTGTATAAACCCCGCGTAGCACATTCACCCATTCGTTGGAAAGTCCACATACTGATGGAATTTAATGAGAACTGACTTGAACAGTGGTGACAATGAACAGTCCATCTCGATGTTTTGGAGCTCACTGATAGCTCCGTACAGTTTGGCCAGCACATTGTTAGCATTAGCACTGAGTGTCATTTACACCATGACTATGAGAACTGTGGTAAATTCCTGTCTTAAATAAAATGGTCTGCATCTAACACTCACAAACTCCAGGACAGCGAGCAGTAACAGAGACCAGCACAGCATTCACACACCATTCAGTGCTGATGTAAACACACAGCCCACCCCCTTTCTACTTGCCGCTCATTTCCATATCACGGTTACTGTTTTGTTAGCATATTGCTAATCTGAGTAGCCGTTTCTGGAACGCTGTTGCTGAGCCATGTCTTCGTAAAAACAAAATCACAGCAGTCTCTGAACTCGTGAACTAAGGGCCTGGTCCCCATAGCAAGCTGATGTCCCGAGGCTTCAGTGGTGGTGCGTCCTCGGGGTAAGTTTCACACTTGTATCTTATCTGAAGCAGGGTCTGACAGTTGTAGACAAGTTTACCAGCTGTTCGGATACACATTTTCAAAGGTTTGGTGTGAAGTGGAATAACAAATGCACTTGCACACCAGCATTGGACATAGATTTTCAGATTTTTAAAATAAATATTTGTACGTGAGGTGTGTTATGCATTGCATTATGTACTATGTGGATGTGATAAATGCTTAATTGTTTTTCACAGAGTGCCAGACAGTACTTGTGGAACTGATAGTTGCCATGGTAAGCAATAGGATAACAGCAGAGGAGCTGGCTTTATTGATCCGCCTCTTCTTGGACAAGACTCCTCCCATTGTAAGTGCCAGTAAACCATTATAATGGCAAAGAGAGCCAGAGAGACTATTTGGTGTTTTAAACACAAACATTATTTTCTGTGACAAGCTGGAATTTACTTGTGTCAACAATGTGGTGGTTGTTTTTTTTATTCTATACTTATCCTGCTTGGTTTCAGTGCTATGGAAATGAGAGATTCATTTTCTAATAGGAAATGTAGATGTATTTATGGGTATTGAATTTTCTTCTATCAGCTTGATTAACTCTTAATTTATTTTCTTGCAATGAACTGTTATTTAAACTTACATAACATATGACATGATTTTACTGCTGTATGATTTTTCATTGTACCAGAGTTTCACACATTTCTCTTAATTTTACATGTTCACTAGGAGATCTTGTTGAAGGGTATTCTTCATATGATAGAAGCTAACACAGATACAGAGCCTCTGTACTACCTATCCTTCCCCATTCTCCTGGGTGTCAGTGCCCAGGGAACTAGCTCCTCTGTGGGGCTGAGGACTAACTGGGCAACTGGCACTAGAACAGGAGTGGGTATGCTTTGGGGGGGCAAGCAGTCCCCAGGCCGTGGTGAAGGTGACAGGCGGCCAGGGTGCTTGTACACTTCCCCCTGGCACATCGCTCCTCTCCACTTTCCCCTGGTGGGGCAGAATTGTTGGCCACATATGGCCAGTGGCTTCAGTGCCTCACTCTGGGTACGGACTGTCAATACTGAGGATGAAGAGGGGTCATCACACCGAGGTAAGAAGAGCCTTCAGTAGCTGCCTGTTTTTAGCAAAAGAGAGATCGGAACAGGGCGTCATCTGTAACAGAGAGTGCTTGCAGATTTGATGTTTTTGACTAAGGCGACGCAATATGGACAGAATATTAGTATTGTGATTATACTGCTATAAATTGCAATTGCAATGCCTTACAATATGTTAAAGGGTCTGTATCATCACTTTTCTGGAATTAAAAAGACTTAATGTATGTAAATATTTGTTACTTCATCCAAACTGTACGCATATGGAAATTCGTCTGGAAAAACAGCTTGTTTGGTGATGGCAAAACCCCACATATTTCCGTATTTCTCCTAATTCAGCCTATAGCAGTTTAGGCCTCCCTGTTCAAGTTTTAAGAGTGTTTCAGCCTCATGCTGTCTTTCAAATGATCTGCAATACAGGACAGTCAATCAAAGAAGTCGGTTACATATATCAGACTTAAACAGTAAAATAAACAACCTGATTAATTTTATCATTGAAAAATGTCAGGTAACATTGAATTATGATGAATTATGAAATCTATTTGGTACACAAATCCAAAACAAAACACTAGATATAAAATAAAAGAGAAGGAAAATGTAAAATATGGACTCTTTAAAAACAGTGCCTTTAAAGACTGGCTAAAATATTTAGACTTGGATTACATCTTGGATCAGCACTTTGATATATCTGAACACCCAGTAACTTACCTTGAGCTGGAATTGGTCACCCTGTCAGAAACACAGTGATTGTTTAGAGGGTCATTTGCAGATTTCAGCCTTCTGCAGTGTAAGTATTGCAGAGACAGATTAACAAATGCTGTGTTGTGCATCCCGACTTTTGACTTTAACAGCCCTTTTTAACCTGTAGAGATCACAGTACTCTTAGATTCACAGTGAAATTTACATTGGTAAGTTTTCCTTTGCTTTTAATTGTGAGTGCATGATTAATTACGCCCATTCCAGATAAGGAGTTGAAGTGGGTGGATCGGCATGGTGTCTCTCATCTGGTAGAACGGCAAGGGGAGAAGGGCCTCCTTCATTTACTCTCTCTGGGCTCTAAATCTCTAATGCTGCAAGTGTGGACAGACATTTCTACTGGAGCTTGCACCTTCAGGTAGGTATCATACCTTAAAATTTTTCATTTACCTACTTTCTGTGCCTTTTAGCCTGTTATGTAGCTTTCTAAATAAAAACTCGGTATGAATTTGTGTAATAAGCTATGCTACTGGTGTGATTCTAAACGCATGTCTCAAGAATCTGCATTGATCCAAATGATGAAACGAAGGCTGGTCTGCTGGCCCAGACTGAGTCTGGCGAGGGTATGTTGCCTGCAGGCCAATGGCAACACTTGGCTCTTACCTATACACAACAACCTGAGGGCAAAAAGAACATCCATGGCCGTCTTGTGCTCTGGGTGTGTGGCATCAAGTAAGTCAGTTGTAACATTATACTTACTAGTTAATTTTGTTGAACTATATTCTATGTGGTTTTCTGAAGGATTCTGTTTTAGTCATGCCATTAAGAATGGGCAACACTGCAAATTACTATACTTATAGAAATTTCACAATACGCTATGTACTATATTTTTCAAAGATTAGTGCACAGGTTGCACCTGTAAATCTGTGATACCACATTTAAGAGGAAAGGAAATAGCTTTTGATAATATTCATTTAAAATTTTTTGTTTAGTATGGGATACACTTTAGCATCAGGTTTATTCAGTTTAGTAAATATTTATGTAACACTGACAGTCTGTAGTATACACTATTAAACTCCATCTGTGCCTCCACCAGGAAGTGTGAGGTCTCGCTAGACTATGCCCTCCCCAGGAAGTCCAGTCTGTCATCTGATAGTAACAAGACATTCTGCATGCTGGGCCACTGTCTATCCTCCTTCGAAGAGCGACCTCAGCCTGTGACTTCCCACTTGGACATTGGCACCTTGCTTCTGTTTAATGGTAGGAACACACTATCTCATGCTTGACAAAAGAATTGAACAGCAGTTCTCAAACGTTTTAAAGTCTAAGGCCTCCTCTGTTGATACCTATGAGAATGTTCTCCATGTAGCTAACTTGCAGCTATCAATGTTTTTATACAAGGGACATGTCGATGTACTGTGACATTACAGAAACTGTTTAAGTGGACATTGAATGGCTGTGAATTGTGATTGGCCTGCTCAGGTATGGTTTGCTGTTTTGGTTCTTTTTTTGTTGTGTGGAGCTGGTTTTGTTTTTAAGATGCTAATGGTGGTTTTGAGGTGTGTTGCTGAAAGCTCTTTTACATCAGTGTGAAGTCTTTACTAATTGTGTCTTTGCAAATGTGGTTTAGTAGCTGTACTGGCAGTGGTTTGGTGTAATGTTGTTTTCCCTGCATTATGATGTTTAAGCAGATGGTGCTTCTGTTTTTGTTTTGGTTGTTTTGTGGTTGTTAATGTGAAGGAGTCAGTCATTGTTGGTAGCCGGTGTGCTATGCTTGTAGGACAAACGTAACAGCTTTCAGAAGTCAATCTCAGATTTCTGACATCCAAGGGCTGGGATTTTGAGTGGCTTGGCATAGCTCTGATGAAAATAGTCCTGTTATAACTGCTTTTACAGATGCAGCACAGCACATTGATAAGCTAACCTTTTGACAAAAAATTGCTTCCATAATTTAATTATAACATAACTTTAATAAATATGGTCCATTGAGAATCTAACATATGTATGAAAAACACTTCTACATACTGTATTTGTTTAGCATGTATATGAGTAAAAAAAAAAAGAGTACATCATGCCATGATGAATTAAATGCAACTAATGCAATAATTTCTGGAATTTTAATGTACACTGGTCCAAAAACAGATTAGCTATTTTTGCTTATTTTAGGCTCCAGAATCAGCACTGAGGAAGCCTTTTACTTGTATGCCAGTGGACCTGACCTCACCTCCATCATACCGTGCAAGTATGGCAAGTCAAGCGGGACTTTGTCAAAATATGTTACTCAGGAAGGTCTTCAATGTGAGGAGATTCGGGATTTGCTGATGAGGAGTTCTGAAGTAGATACATCAGTTCTTGTGGTAAGTCTGGAACTGCATCCAACACATCCAACAGGACGTGACCTGTTTGTCGCTGTCTCGGATGAGTTAACCTCTGGAATAACAAGGCATTTTGCATTGTGCATCTAACCTATCTAGTATTTGTCACTTAGTATGCACAGATCAACAACAATAATAAAACCACTGAGAATTTTCAATTCAGTTCAATTCAATTTTATTTATATAGTGCTTTTTACAACCAGGTTGTCACAAAGCAGCTTTACAAAGTCCAGGTCCGAGCCCCTAGTGAGTAAGCCAAAGGCGACACAGGCGAGGAAAAACCAAGACTCAAAAGGGGAACCCATCCTCCTCAGGTCGACCCAGAGAGAAAGGAACGACAATCTTGATGGGGATAAATAACAAGACAGGGGCTTTATGAACAACATTATAGACAGATAGGCCCTCTATGGCCAAAAGGGTTGGTTTTCACTTTGTGTCCAGAGAGGTAAAAATTGTTGGGAGAGAAACTTTGAGTCCGTAGTCCATAAACATCAGGATCAGGAGCAACAATCACCGCTGGAGCTTTAGGCAGCAGTTGCCCGAGCTTGGGGAAGGGCCTGGGTGGAGCCGGGATCGGTCAAGGGCAGTTTCCCACGGAGATCAGTCCGGCAGATGTGCAGCAGTTCCCCTCGGAGAAAACAGAGGATTTGTTTAAATTTGCAGAGGATTGTTAATATCTGTGAGGAGTGCAAGTTATAACTCCAGCATGTCTATCTAGAAAGGGCAGAACCGAGAGGTATGATGGGCGTGAGAGCACCCCGAGACACAGAAGCACCTCCACTCCACTGTCACAAACCTGAGTGAACGTGAGGAGTGGTGAGGCGACAACACCAGTGTCCCAGTTTACTTGAATTCTCTGTGCCCACCGCCTCCCAGCGCTATACCTTCCATCCAACCTGAAAAATTAAGTACAAAATGCCTGACTAAACAAGTATGTTTTCAGCCTGGATTTACAAACTGAGACTGTGTCTGAGTTCCGAATGTTGTTTGGTATAGCATTCCAGAGCTTGGGGGCTATATATGAGAATGTTCTTTCCCCTGATGAAGCTTTCATAATTCTGGGAACAAGTAAGAAGTCAGCACCTTGAGATCTGAGTGACAGCGGAGGTTCATAGTAAGAGATAAGTTCACTGAGGTAATCGGGTGCGAGGCCATTTAAAGCTTTATATGTCATTAATAGAATTTTGTAGTCAATACGAAATTTGTTCAGAAGCCAATGTAGTCTGGATAATATTGGACTAATGTGGTCGAATTTCCTGGTTCTAGTGAGGACTCTAGCGGCCGCATTCTGGACGAGTTGAAGCTTGTTTAGGTTTTTGTTGGAGCAGCCTGACAAGAGGCTGTTACAATAATCAAG
>JBBPCX010000154.1:10207547-10221779 GCA_037974365.1 Hydrocynus forskahlii | reverse complement strand
GAATATATGCTAAATAGAGCTCAGAGGGAATTCCATCCAAACCTGGAGGTTTTCCCTTTTTCATGCACTTTAAAGCTTCTTCCAACTCCCTGATAGTAATTGTTTCAGCCAGAGACACAGCCTCTAGATCAGATAGGCGTGGTTATTTAAGTATTGACAAAAAAGAAGAGAAGGCAGTCTGATCACAAGAAGAAAAAGAAGAAAAAGTTGAATTTATAGATTTAAGGTCTGTCAATAGCTCATCCGATTGAGATTTTATAGCTGCAATGTTGGTGAATATTTTATTTTTGCACAGTTGGAGAGCCAATAGACTTCCTTGAAAATAATAATTTTGTCTAGTCCTTGGTATGAGAAATTCCGCTTTGGTCCTTAATAACTGATTGAGTTCAGATTTAACAACTTCAATTTTGGTTGCTGTATAAGCTGAGTACAATAATTTATTTGCTCTCACTAATGTAGCAAGTTGGGTTTCAAGATCAGAAATCTTTTTGACCCGTGATTTCTGTAGATGAGAGGCGTATGAGATGGAGAAGCTGTGAATAAAGCCTTTTATTGCATCCCATAATTAGTAGTTGATTAGTAGTGGCAACAAACTGCAAGATGCAAAGATAAAATCAATGCGAAAGTAAGATTTATGACTCGAAAAAAAGTATATGTTCTCGCAGACGGATTAAACAGACGCCATGAGTCTACTAATTGAAGAGAAGAGATACAGTGCCTAAAATTATCAGAGGAAAGTGCCTGGGCATGGGTCTCACTATTCCCTGATCTGTCTAGATCATGGGGCATGACGGCATTCATATCTGCACCTAGTACTATTTCGCAATCTGTAAAACTAAGACTGTACTTTGTCAATACCTGAAAAAAAGCCGGATCATATGTGGAGGGCGCTTTACTAAAACAAAATCCAGCTTCCTATGTTCTACGAATACTTTGATACGAGCTATTCTACCCCCTGCATCGTTGCCAGATTCCAGAATGTTAATATTTAAATTTCTCAGAATCAGGATAATAACACCTTTACTCTTATTATCAGCAGAAGAGTAAGAGGCAACTTTGTTGTTACACCTATGGACATCATCTCTCTATAAATGAGATTCTTGGATTAAGGCAATATTAACATTTTTCCTCCTCAGAAAGTCTAAACAACATGTGCGTTTATGGGGACCATTTAAACCATAAACGTTCCAAGTAAAAACATTTAGATCAACCCCCCGCCCCCCGCCCTTCCCAGAGACAAAAAATAGTAAACAATACAGAACACATCCTCTTATGCAGACCGGGCATGGAGCGACCCTAAGTCTGCCATAACTGGTACAGTAAATCCGTGGCATCAGCAATGGCTCACACACACAGGGAGTGCTGACAGCATCCCGACTAACAAGTTACAAACATAAAAAGCAACATCGCCTCTTATGCAAAAATATAACGTGACTTTTACAGTCATACTTCAGGAGAAGTACAACTAATAACCCTAAGACAGCCAAGAGTACAAAATTAACGTGATTGAAAAATGAACTGAAGGGAGAACATTTCCCAACAACCAGAAAATTTATGTAAGTTCACCTGAGAAGGTTAGAACCCTTGAATCAGTCAGAACCACAAATCTGAGGTAGTGAGTCACAGAATAGACGGGCCTTGTCTGAGGAAGACAGAAGATTATCCTGTCCATTTAGAATTATTTTCAATGTTGCTGGGAATAGCAAAAAGTTTGGAATCCCCTTCTCTCTCAATTCCTTTCTCACTGCGGTGAAAGAGCTCCTCTTCACCGTAGTTGGCGAGTAATCAGGAAAACAGTTCAGGAAACCTCCATCGCCAAAGCGCACTGGGCCATGGATCGTAGCTTCACGGAGGATAATGTCTCCGTCACCACAACGAAGGAGCTTGAAGATGAACGCCCGGGCTCTCCTGGTGTTCAGTGTATCATTGGAGTAGACACAACGTGCACGTTCGATCTCAATCTCTCTGCCCGCCAGAGGAGGAAACCATACAGGCAATGAGCGTTTAATAAAGCCCACCTGCAGCTAATCTTTCTCTGTGCCTTCAGGTAGGCTCATTAGCCGCAGGTTGCTACATCTGCTATGGTCCTGCAGGTCAACAATTTGCTGTTCTAGCAAGTCAAGACGCCAAGCATGCTTGTTAACAATTTCCCTCTGCTCCCTTTGTTCACCTGATATTAAGTCCATTTTCGAGCACATAGTAGTCATGTGTGAAGAGAGATCGCATCTCAGGGCCGCTAACTCAGTTATCAAAACCTGCTCGAGTCGTGCTAGCGAGTTCGCCATGTCGGGCGTACTAGCACGGTTGTCTTCTGGTTTAGATTTCTTTTTTCGAGGGGATGAAGAAGGAGTTAGAGTCAACTGTCTGCGAGTTGTATACATTAAAGATGTAATTAGGCCCTTTCGAACCTGAAAATATCGAAATAAGACGATAAATATTAGAATTGCGGTCTGTATGCCAGGAGCTCACTCAGTGTGCCTGCGTCTCCATGGGTGCGTGATCCCTTCCTGTATTGTTATTTTAAATTATATTAATTACTGTATTTACCCTGCTTATACCAAATAAATGATTGCGCATACCAAAGAAAACTCACTTGCGTGAATTGCAGTACAGTATTTTACATTCTATGTACAATGTACAGTACGTATACAGGTTGACGTTACATTTTTTAGGGTAATCTGTTAAACTGAGTGTAAAATTCAATTAGCATATTTGGGGGCATATTTGGTGGAATATGTAGGGCTCATTTTTAGGGTTTACACAATAAAATAGCCATTTTAGGCTTTTTTTTTTTTTTTTTTTACCAAATCACAAAGTTGCATTTTTTTCACAATTTCAGGGGTTTACTGTATTCAGTATTTTCTGTGTTTAAAAAAAACCCGCTGTACTTCTACACAGATTGCACGGTTGGGCATAGATAAGTAAGAATTTTCCAGTATATCTTTTAAAAGTGCTTGCCTTTAACAAAATAAACCTCATCAACCACAACCTCCTGAATTTCATAACCTTTTCAGAGGAGAAAAGCTAGTCATTAAAATGTGGCCGTGTCCAGAGCATGAGCCATGCTCCTCCCTACCTACATTGTTTTGGTACATGCCTTTTTTGTTTTGATCCTTGACAGTGGCTTCCAGCAATTGTGAAATGCTTAGATGAAACATATTTTTTCCATTTTTAACACTGTGATACGCTACTGTAGAGTATGGTGCACTATTATGTAGTAATGATGGCTGTCCACAGCCCACACCAGTTACAGTATCTGTGAATAGTGAGGACTGCATTTTCTTATGTGTAATATTATTATACTGGGTACTAGAGGGCAAGGATTATGCCTCCAATTACATTTTTACATCTGCAGCCATAGCTACAACATTGCTTCAGGGTTCAAGCTTACTGTCATCAGCAGCTGTGTAGACGTACATAGTGAGATGAAACAATGTTTCTCCATGCACCATGGTACAACATGTAGCAACATAGTTGGTGGTGATGATGGCCTAGTGAGTAGGATACTTGCCTTTGGACCAAGAGGTCATGGGTTCGAGTACTACGTTCAGCATACCACCACTGGGTTCCCTTAATCCCAAATTGTTCTTGGGGGGCAGAGGAGACTTTCGATGGCACTCCTATAGAATGTGGTGAGGTTTGGTGGGGGGAGGCTCGTTCTTTTCAGTCGCCGTAGAAAGTGCAGGTGATGCTGAGCTGCTAGGCTATGGAGGTGGAGTTGAGGGTCCAAAAGAGGTCTTCCGTGATATGGATGCCCAGGAACTTGGTGTGGTTAACCCTCTCTACAGCAGTGCTGTCAATGGTAAGAGGTGGGTGAGCAGGGCCGGATTTCCTGAAGTCAGTTATCATCTCGTTTGTCTTGTCAACATTGAGAGGTTGTTGTCCTTAAACCAGACACCCAATCTTATCACCTCCTCTGTGTATGTTGAGACGTTGTTGTTCCTCATGAGACCCACCACTGTCATGTCATCTGCAAATTTGATGATGTGATTGCAGCTGGACTCTGCTGAGCAGTCAGGAGTGTGAGGGACAGAGGACTGAGGACGCAGCCTTGTGGAGCTCCTGTGCTCAGAGTGATGGTGCTGGAGATGTTGGTGCCAATGCAGACTGACTGAGGCCACTCAGCCAAAAAGTCTAAAGCCCAGTCTCCTCAGTTTGGTGGAAAGTCTCTGTGGGATGATGGTGTTGAATGCTGAACTGGAGTCAATAAAAAGCATCCTTATGTGTGTGTTTCTCTTGTCCAGGTGGTTGAGTGACAGGTGTAGTGCCATAGATATGGCATTGTCTGTGGACCTATCGGGGCGGTAAGCAAACCGAAGGGGGTCCTGTGAGCTGGAAGGGCAGCTTTGATGAGGTTCATGACTGGTCTCTCGAAGCACTTCATCATGACTGGTGTGAGGGCTACAGGATGGTAGTCATTCAGGCAGCTTACGGATGATTTCAAGGGCATGAGTATGATTGTGGTAGCCCTGAAACAAGCAGGAAAAACAGCTTGTCTCAAAGAGGTGTTATTCAGTGAGGCTGTTGGCCAGCTGGTCTGCATACTCCTTAACAGGTATGTTATCAGGACCAGAGCATTGTGTGGATTAACTTTGGCTTTCACTGCAGCTGTGGTCAGGCATAACTTGTTCACCCTGGAGAGGAGTGTATTTTCTCTTCCACGGTTGAGTGCGTCGAACCGTACATAGAAGGCATTTGACACTTTGGGGAGAGAGGCATCGCTTTCACAGAGAGAACTAAGCTAGCTTTCTTACGGTGCTCTCTGTGTTTCTGCCAGTTTTTTTATTAAGTGCATTTTGCCTCCTAGAAGACATTAGCAGAGGGGCAGTAAACCCAATAACCTTTTGCATCTTTTTCTGTCCATCCATTCTCTAACTTTGATACGCAGTATACTGTGGAACTGTCAATCTTCTGTATGAAAAACGTATTTCATCTCTGGTCTGTCATCTTTCATTCATTCCACTTCTTGGCGCTTAGTGAAACTTGGATTACCCCAGATAATTTGACATCAGCAGCTCTTGCCTCTCTCCCACAAATGGCACTTCAGATCTCTAGTCTGTTCACACCTCAATCTTGTGAATTCTATTGTGTCACTCATCCCCCCCAGACTCCGCAACATTTGTAGTTCGCACTACTGTAAAGTGCTCCTGGCTGGCCTTCTTCTAAAGATCACAAGACCTCTTCGGATAATTCAGAATGCAGCAGCACATCTGGTCTTCAATACACCAAAATTCTCATACACCACTCCACTGCTGCGAACCCTTCGCTGGCTTCCTTCAGGAATACCGGAGCAGACTCCCGACAACTCAGAACAAGCCATTAAACAGTTTATGCAAAAGGCTCTTAAGCTTTCACCAGACATTTCACCGTGTTCACCGCCTAGGAGCAAAACAACCCAACAGTACAAAATCGAGAGCGATCGTGGCAAAATTTGAACGTTACAAACAAGAAGTAGTTGTGAAAAGTAAAGGGAAAGAACTAAAGTGGACTTACTTCGGACTAGTTCCCTAAAAAAATTCAGGTGAGACGGAAAAAACTCCTCCCAATCATGAAACAGTTTCAGGAAAAGGGGAGACGAGCCACATTAACCGTGGATAAACTCCATGTGGACGGACAGCTTTACCGCATCCTGAATATCACCACCTGCCTATGACTCTCCTCCGAACACAGACGCCAATCTAATCCAAGATATTACACTTACATCCTGCTGTCGTAGTGTTTTGTTGTTGTTGTCATTCTCTCTCTCTCTCTCTCTCGCCTTTAATGATGGGTCTACCAGCGTTTGTCATCTTTTATCTTTTTTTTTGTTGTTTTTCACCTCTTCAAACTCTCAATCTTACTCAATAACTCTATCTTCTTCTCGTGACCTGTGGCTCTTTTTATGTTTAGTGTTTTTTGTTTGAATCCCTCTTTTATCTATAGTTTTCTATTAAACATATAGATAAAGGGACTACGGGAAACTTAAATGTCATAATGGGAATAACGATGGCGAAGCTGCCTCACATGAGTATATGTATAGATTTGAAGTTGTTGTTATTAGGGGTCCAAGCACGCAGTGCACAGGAACCCTATTGTATCTATGCTGATTTTTTAAATTATTATTATTAGGGGTCCAAGCACGCAGTGCGCAGGATCCCTATTGTATCTATTATTAGGGTCCATGCAGTGTAACTGCAGGGAACCTATTGGAATTGTGCGGATTTTTATTATTATTATTTTTCTGCCTTAAAACACGTTGTGCAGCCCGAACCCTAAGTCGTAGAAACTTGAAACTTGGTGGTTAGGTAGTACTCCCTGCCGCTACTCAGGCGCTCAGAGTCAGCCAAATTGGCCAATAGGTGGCGCTATAACAAGCATTTATGCGTTGAGCCTCAGCAAATTTGAACCGTATGTCCGATTTTCAAAATTCTTTTTGCTTATTATTCCTTGGGATCAGAGGAATCAAATGAGGCCCCGCCCATTCATTTCCGCCGCATTAGATTTTTTGCTAATTTGCATAATATGCAAAACCAACTTTTGCGAACTAGTCCCTGGTTTTTCCACCAATCTGCACATGTGTGGTCTTGTTGGAATTGCAAGACACTCATTGTCAATAATTATCAAAAATGTGTAAATTTGCAAACAACATGGCCGCCATATGCAAATTAAGCTTGTCCAGTTTTGCGGACAATAACTTAAACTGCAATTACTCATAAGCCCTTGGGTCAATGCTTACCAAACTTTGTAAGCACATGCAAGGTATCACTCAACAGCAGTACACCAATTTTTGTCCATTTTTACCACTGGGTGGCGCTATAACAGGTCTCAAAGCGCTTATCGCACAAAATTGCCTCTATCTCTCCAGCCTTTTGGCCAATGAGCTCAAAATTTTGCACTCTATGCCTGAAGACATTGCTCTAGCACATTCTGGACTGTAAGTGACATCATGCAACTGAATCATGAAACACATGGCCGACGTCTCCTGCAGCAGCCCCAAAAATTACAATGTGGCAAAAATCATGGTTATCCCAGGCTGACGATTCTCAAACTTGGTACATTTGTTGACAGACGAGGTTAGATGATGCAGTTCAAATTTGGTCTTTGCGCATAATTTGCATTATTAGAAAATTGTACTTTTACGAACTAGTCCTAGGTTTATTGACATATCCTCACAATTTTTGTCTTACATGAATCCCAAGAGGCCCAAATCAAATAATTATCAAAAACATTTGGACTTTTCTGCATAGCATGGCAAAGACCTGCAAGTATATTCACGTGGATGTGACGTAATTGACGCTAATGGGCAAAAAGTGCTAACGCTGGGTCTGATCTGCACCGAATGTGGTACAGATGTATAACGTGGGACCGCGAGCATGTGTGCAAAATTTCATTGACATCGGTCATTGGGGGGCGCTACAGTAGATAATTGCATTTATTGCTATATTTCATCCATGGCCGGTACACTTCAAACCAGTCTAACTCAAGATCCGTTCAAGATAAAAGAGTGAAAGTTGCATGAAATGGTCAGTCTGCTTATTGTTAAACTGATACACAGCAACTTGTGGCTTTTGGTGACATCACTTCACTCTGATTTATGCATAAACCGAAATACACTTTAGTAATGGAATTTCTGAAAGGATGCATCCCAGTTGGAGAAAAATTTGTGAAAGGCTTCCACATTTGTGTCTTTCAATACCTTGTAAATTTGGCATCGTTTTGTCAAAGAATGGCTAAATGGTAGGCCAAAAGGCATGAATGGAAATTACTTACAGGAAACAATTGAATGATCCTTTTGGGATTTCAAGGCACATGTGTCTATGTTATCATAGACACATGTGTGTATATGTTATCATCATCAGAATAAACCTGCCAAGTTTCCTAAGGTTCGCTGTTTTTTGTTTTTTTTACCAAAAATAGGCATTTCAAACCATATTTGTGGCTACTGCCTTTAGTGGGTGTAACTTGTGATATCACACCATTGACACTAGGTGTCATCTTAGACCTACTTAATTGCTGCTAGGTATAATTTGTGGTCCCAGCTCTTCTGTCAAATACCAATATTATATGAAATGTTGTCTCTGTACAGCAATAACTCAGTGTTGCGGTTTAGAGGACTGTGCGCAAACAGCTTGGACCCCGCTCATTGCCGTTCACAGCTATATTTATTACTACTACTATTATTACAGTTATATCCTCATTCCTGTCATGTCATCCATGCCATCACCACAATCATACACATACACTTTGCAGTGAGTACTCTCAGGTTTGTAACTTGGAACATTTGTGGAGCTAGTTCACAGGCAAAGACTATCAAAATCATGAATCACTTAACCAAATAACAAGCAGACATATGCCTACTGCAAGAAACTCACTTGACAGAATCCATAAACCAGAAATTAAAAACCGCACAATTAAATCAAATACATTCATTCTAAAAAATGAGGTATCTCGATTTTAATAAACCAAAAAATTCAATACATACATAATACAACTATTACCGACCCTGAGGGGCGATATGTCATTAACATAACCATTAACAGTAATAACTTAACTGTTGCAAATATATATGGACTTAATATTGACGACTCTGTCTTTTTCCGTACATTTTTTCACGCATTATCAGATTTTTCAGACTTTAATACAGTTATTAATCCCACCTTGGATAGATCATCTACTGCTGTTAATCTCAGTAATTGGCACTCTACTGAAACATTGAAACAATACATGGATGATTTTGGTCTTACCGATTACTTACCAATTTGGTCTTACCGATTACCTAAAAAACCCAGTAAGCAATGAATACTCACACTTTTCTCCACCCCATCAATCCTCCTCACATATCTTTTTTTTTTTTCTTGTTAGCAATTCAATCATACCAGATATCTTGGAGTCCATAATCCACCCCATCATAATAAGTGACCTTGCACCGGTAACACTGGATTTAAGCATTAAGCAATTTAAACAACCCTTGGGCAAATGGAGATTCAACTCTTCTTTGCTGCAAAATACTGACTTTAAACACATTTTTTACAAAAGAGTGGGCATCCTTCATGGAAATAAACAATTCTCCAGAATCCTCTCCTGCAATACTATGGGAAACAGCCAAAGCAGTACTAAGAGGAAAAATTATATCAAAGTCATCCAACAAGAAAAAAAGGAACAGGAAAAAAAACAAAAATTAAAAATCAAAGGACTAAATGATGCACTTATAAGAAACTCTAAAGCGCAACTTCAAAAGGAACTGTCCAAAACTAACCTACAACTTAACAGTATAATAAACAAAAAAAACTCAATTTATAATTCAGAGACTTAGACATGATAATGTTGAATACAACAACAAAGCTGTAAAATATTTGGCAAACCAACTTAAACAGAATAAAGAAAAATCACTTATCCGAGCTATTAAAAATGCAACAGGAAAAGTCATCCAATCTCCGGAAGAAATAAATGAGGTTTTCAAATACTTTTACAAAAAAATGTATACCCCAGATAACGAACCAAACATTAAAGACATTAACTCTTTTTTCGATAATATAGAATTATCCAAGCTCAGCAAAAAAAACCAAATGGATCAATTGGACATGCCCTTAACATTAGATGAACTCAATATAGTACTTAATAAAATGCCCAACAATAAAACTCCTGGAACTGATGGCTTACCTGTTGAATTCTTCAAACATTTTTGGAATATAATCTCTTTTGGAATAAATTTATTAGAATGGTTATACACATTAAATATAGCTCATCAGTCCCGCATATGAATACTGCTCTTAACTCCTTACTGCTGAAACGTAATAAGGACCCAACTATCTGCTCTAGTTATCGTCCCATATCACTAATTAATACAGATCTGAAAATCATCATCAAAGCACTAGCCTCCCGGATAGAAACCATAACCCCATCACTGATACACCCGGATCAAACGGCTTTATCAAAGGTAGGCATTCTGCAAATAACATGCACAGATTATTTAACTTAATTAACTTATCTAGGAAAAAACTAAATGAAACAGTAATGGTGTCACTGGATGCAATAAAGGCTTATGACAGAGTAAACTGGAATTTTTTATTTGCAACACTACACAAATTTGGTTTCGGAGAATCGTTTATTCATTGGGTACAGACACTGTACAGCTCACCAATGGCTACAGTTGTTATTAACGGTATAACATCAGAGTTTTACACAGCTCAGGGGAACCAGGCAAGGATGCCCACACTCACGATCACTTTTCGCCCTCTTCATCGAACCTCTTGCTGATGCAGTACAGCAACATGATATCAAAGGAATACAAATACTCAACACTCATCGCAAGATTAGTCTTTATGCTGACAATATAATACTGTATCTAAAGGAGCCTTTAAATTCTATAAATGAGACTATCACTCTAATTCATTTTCCAAACTCTGACTATGCTATAAACTGGACAAAATCAACCATTCTACCTATAGTTGATGATAAATCACACAATATGCTTCAAAACCTACCTTTTCAGATCCCAACTGGAAACATCAAGTATCTAGGCGTAAATTTTTCTGCCAACCCATCTGAATCATTCCATGTAAATTTTAGTCCCTTATTTAAAAAAAATAGAGGAGGATTTAAATCCTTGGATAAATTTTCCATTATCATTAATTAGCAGAATTGCAACAGTAAAAATGTTTGTATTACCAGACATTAACTACCTGTTCACAATGATACCAACTGCACCAACTACTAGATGGTTCAACCTACTGAACTCGATAATGAACAAATTGTACTGGAAAAACAAAACACCCAGAATCAAACGAGATACATTACAGAAACAAAAAACTCAAAGAGGATTAGAAGTGCCAAATTTTGAACATTATTACTCAGCAAATCTACTACAATATATCGTCAGCTGGATCCATCCAAACCAACAGAATAACCAGTGGTTAGAAATAGAACAATCCGAATGTAAAGAAATTTTATTTGCGGACCTACCATTTCTTAGCTCTGCGATAAAACACCACAAGTGTTTTAATAACACTGTAATCTCAACAACCTTGACAGCCTGGTGGAAAAACAAATACATTTTTTACATAAATATGGAACCCTGCAAGCACACTCCGATATGGCACAACCCAGACTTTCTGCTCAACAACAAAAAAAATATATTTTTCTTTAATGCATGAAAACTAAAAGGTATCACACATCTTGAACACTTTTCCAAATTTATTCATATGCATGAAATTTGAGATGAGCAGTTTCTTCATTATCTACAACTCAAAGCGGCCCTAAAACCTATCTATAGCCATCTCAATTAGCAGAAGAAATGCTCAAAATAACAAACCAGAAAAAAAAATCTCAAATTATATAAATTAATATCTATGGCAAATCCAATGATTTCTGTTCCAATCAAAGCATGGGAAAAAGATTTGTCATTCATTCTGATAATGAATTTTGGCTCCAAATCTGTAAGAACACCTTCATAATGACTAACAACACTAATCTTCAACTTATACAATATAAGGTGATCCACAGAGTATACATTACCCAGCATAAAATGTACAAGATGGGATTTATAGAAATTGATATTTGTTCACATTGCACTTTAAAAACTGCAGATGAATATTTCCACGCCATCTGGTCATGTCCCCCAACTCAACACTTCTGGCAAAAAGTCATCAACACAATCTCTTTTATTATGGATTGTAACATTCCACCATCCCCATCCTTCTGTCTGCTTGGTGACCACTCAATAATAAATCCATCAATCCCAAATCTCAGAGCTTTACTTGTTGCCTTGGCGATTACCAAAACAACAATACTGCTGAACTGGAAAACAAGAAACACACTAAACATTATGCATTGGCCAAACCTCCTTAGAGAAGGTATATTAACGGAAAAAACATTACAGCATCAACTTCCACATTTCCAAGAAGTCTGTTGTTCTTTTATCACTCATTTAAACTAACTCCCAACAAACACATACAATACATTACATTCCAACTTAAAATTTATAATTAATCGATTTTATTAATCCCCAACATTCCCACACAACACCTGTTTATCTGACACAAATATACATACACCTTATTTCTGTCTGTCCATTTGTGTGTCTGTGTCCTAAGTCCTATCATGTCATTTACTTTCTTCTTTATAGTTCAATCACATATTTTTTTTTTCTTTGTATTGTAATTTATTGTACTTTTGTTCTTTTTCCCTTTTTTTCTCCTTTCCTTGTGTTTTGTCTTGTCACGGGTATGTGGGTGGGTGAGGTACAGCTTCACTAAAGTTTTGTAACTATCAGTTGTCCTCCTGAGAGGGGGGTGGTGGCAGGGAAAAAAAAAAGTGAGGGACATGTTTTCTTGTCGACTACAAAGCAGGTATGTACATCACTCTGGATAAGAGTGTTTGCCAAATGCTGTAAATGTAAGTGTACAGATCTCCAAAGATTTGGCATTGATTTGTTTTCTCAATCCCTTAATGCTTTTTTCCATTAGTATTTTTTTGCTGATGGTGTTGCTGTGTTTGTTTTCTCATCAGGTCTGGCACAGAGGACTGCTTGGTACTGATCTGCTGTGGGCTGTATGAGCTGCTGAGGGGGGTCCTGTTGTTGCTACCAGACCTCATGCTGGAGGAGGTGATGGACAAACTGATACAGCCAGAGGCACTCATTGTCCTGGTCAACCACTCTTCCCCCCTCATACAACAAGGGGTCATAAAGGTTAGTTCGCTGTAATTCTTTTGGATCCTTTATCTTTGGTTTCTTGACAGCTCTTCCTTTTGTTATCAGTGCTGTAACAGTATCTGAGTAAATGAGACCATCTTCTTTGGTTCAGTAGCCAAGTAATATTCTCAAGATATTATTAAGCAATTCTTACTTAACGTGAAACGCCCCTTTATTCAGATGTTACATGTTTTCCACATAAAGTTACTTGCTTTTATCTGCTTATTAACTACTTCATGTTGTACAGGGATGCAAACCCATCACCTTTTGGTAAAAATCATAGTTTTGGTGAAAACTTATAATAAAAACCTGTGTCTAAATAAATACACACATTTTAAAACAACTCTCTTAAAAACTAACTCTCTTAATTGAGTGAGGATTTGCTTTTTTTTTTCTTTTGTTCAGAAACTAAAGTGATCAGGTTTCAGATATTAAAGAAAACTTTCTAAGCTTCAGCATGATGGAGATGCTGTAATGGTGGCGATACCTGACATCTTCAGTTAGTTCAAGTAACTTGTCTAATCGATAATACTACTTGGACTGCAACAAATGTTCGTTTACGTTTGATGTGATAATTAAAAGTTTGGAAATATAATTTGAAATGTCAATGGTTTGTGAAGCCATGATGCCATGCCGTGGGCTCCCATGTGGTGCAGTGGTCCAAGCACTGGCCCTGTCATTGGGATAGCATGATCATCGGCGATACCACAGCCATCCACGGCCAGGAGTCCAAGAGGGCGCACCTGGCCTTGTCTCTCTTGTTGAGTGGACGGTTCTACCGCTCTCTCCATCACACATTACATTAGCCCGTTACATGTGCATCTGTTAGCTGACAGTATGAACATGAACAGAAAGGACATGCTAACCTTCACTGTCCAAGTACTGGCAGCATTGTGTGACTGAGGGAGTCTTAGCCAGTGGGTGGAATCGTACTAGCTTTACTGGAGGAGAAAATTAAGTATGACAAAAGGGGGAAAAAAGAAACTGAGGTTCCCCTGGTTTTTGTAACTATGGAGCCAGAAGAACTTGGTTGGCAGCATGTTTTCTTCCTGTGTTCATCACAACAACAGGCTTCCCATTTGGGAAATGGCATCTCACCTATTGGGAGTTGTTTAATTCAATTCAATTCAATTCAATTTCATTTTTTATATAGCGCTTTTTACAACCAGGTTGTCACAAAGCAGCTTTACAAAGTCCAGGTCCGAGCCCCTAGTCAGTAAGCTAAAGGCGACAGAGGCGAGGAAAAACTCCCTCGGCTGGAGGAAGAAACCTCGGGAACCAAAGGAATGACAATCTTTATGAGGATGAATAACAAGGCAGGGCCTTAATGAACAGCATTGTAGACAGATAGGCCCTCAATGGCTAATAGAGTTGGTCCAGAGAGGTAAATATTGTTGTAAGAGAAACTAAGAGTCTGTAGTCCATAAACATCTGGATCAGGTGCCGCCGTAGCTTCACTGCCGGAGCTTTAGGCAGCGGTGACCTGGGTGGAGCCGGGATCGGTCAAGGGCAGTTTCCCACGGAGATCAGTCCAGCAGATGTGCAGCAGTTTCCCTCGGAGA
>JBBPCX010000154.1:10187934-10207447 GCA_037974365.1 Hydrocynus forskahlii | reverse complement strand
GCAACTACCTGAACTGCGCTGCCGGCTAGCTGACAGACTATGGGCTATGCTGCTGGAGATGAGAGCAGCACCCTCCCGCGAGGGGCGGATACCGTCCCGGGCTAAGAGGCCAGGCTTGCCCTTGTACGTGGACCAATTGTCGCTAAATCCCACATTGTTTTCCGAGCACCACTTGGACATCCAGAGGGTGTTAGAGGGTGTTATCTATGGTTAAGGACTGAACATTGACCCAGGTTTGCAACAGATCATTGATGATGTTTTTATCACTGAGGTTTATTTTGTTTTTAATAATACTGAGCTTTAAAATGTGCTACTTTTATTGAAGCATTAGTAATTTAATTAGGACACACTATATTATTGGGGCAGCTGATGGCCTGGTGGTTAGGGAATTGCCCCTGCGCATGGGAAGGTCAGGGGTTTGAATCCACAGACTGCCAGTGGCACCACTGAGGTATCCTTTAACAAAGTACCATCCCCCAAGCATTGCTTCCCGGGCGTAGCGTCATTGGTTGCCCACAGCTTCACTTGGTGAAAGGTTTAAATGCAGAGAAAGAATTTCACATTGTTCATATTGTGTACTGTGCTGTGGTGTATTATAAGTATGTATTACTATAAGTAATCTCTAGTAGTTTGTGGACATAGATATGCTCATAGCTTGTGAACTGAATAGAGGAGAGACATTGTTTCACTTTGCCAGACTGTCTTGCACATTGCTTGGGCATACTTCCTTTGCAGAAAAAGTGGGTTTCTGTGCATACAACTAAATAACTCGCATATATTGTCATGTCAAGGTATATTACATGAGGTAATGTTATAAGGAGGTTTATCGTATTATAGCAGACATAGGTTTTGTGTAAAATTCTGTGCCTCCCATTTTACACAAGTATTTGTGTGAAATAGAAGGCACAAAATTACACAGGCTGTCATGAGAGTCATCAGTGTCAGTGTAATTGACACTGCCATATATTAGATTTATGCTTGCAAAATAGCTTTTGCAGATTAAATGTTGAAATTTAACAATTAGCACAAGTGCAATACAATGTTAATTGAAATAATGCTGTTGTTTCTTTCTTCTTTTTCTCCTTTCTTCCTGTCTTTCCCATAAATGCATGCAGCTGCTTGATGCATACTTTAGTCGAGCCCAGAAAGAGCAGAAGGAAAAATTCCTAAGGAACCATGGCTTTTCTCTACTGGCCAACCAACTGTATCTGCACCAGGGCTCTCAGTGTGTGCTGGAATGTTTTCTGGAGATGCTGTTTGGCCGGCCCATGAGCCTAGAGGAGGAGTGAGTGCCTACGCTTTTAGATTCAGTCTCATTTTTTCCATTTTAGTGTGTTCTTTTTTTTATCTCACTTAGCCATAAAAATTCTCAGCCCACTAAAAATTCTCTTTAAACAAGATTTTGTGTTTAATGTTTCTATTTTTAAGGAGCCATTCTCACCACTGAGGCATGGAAAAGTTTTCCATTTTGAATAATTAAAAACTTTTCTTCCAGTCTTGATTTGGAGGACATGGAGAGCATTTCTCCATTTAGGAAGCGCTCTGTGGTACCCATGCTGGGGCTGCTGGAAAACTCTCTGTATGAGAACTCACTGGTCCACAATGCCATGTGTGTACTGCTGCAGCTCCTGAACACCTGCCCCAAACTGGCTGACATTCTACTGGACCATGGCCTACTCTATGTACTCATCAACATGTTATCTACCCTCAATGGCCTGGAGAATGGGTAAAGCTTACTGTATACTAAGGGTGGGTGATGTGGCCATATGTTATCACGATAAATTACACCGCAGTAAGTTTTACAGTCCTGTTGTCAGGACTTTGAAAACACTTTCAACCTCTCAATCTCTCATATTATTAATCTCACCTAGAAAAAACAAAATGTTGCATATTTTTAAAGTTTATGACTATGCTAAACTTTTTCTAAATTATTGTATTGTATGCACTTTTCTCAATTAATAGTTGTAATTAGGGAAGAAGCATTCATGAAGAGCTCCACTTAAGGACTATTCAATAAGTAATTAGTAATTAGTTCTGTGTGACTCTGCCATGTCATTGATTGTGTTCCTGCATCTGTAAAAAAAAATGTACTGTAAAATGACCCATTTATATAACCCCTTAACATACAACAGAGATAACATTAATCCAGTGCAAATGCTATTGATTGTGTAGAAAAAGATTTTGTAAATAGGGAGACACTCTATGACGTGTTCACTTACATTCCTTGTTGCTCAAATCAAGTATTATGCCACCTCAGATGCATGACATTTAAACAAGATAAATAACGGAAACATGTTTAATTTAATGCAGCGATGCTGACTGTTGGTTGCAGATTTCACTTTAAACAACTCACATAAAGCTCACTTAAAAAGCCAGGAAGATGGTTAAAATAAATGAAATAATGGCTAATTTAAACATTTTGGAGTGAAGGCAGTGCCATTTCCTTCTTTGTCATTTATGCCAAGATTTCTTAACACATGCAAATCAGTCATAAACAAAATTATAGATGTCCTACAGATGTGCAGCCTGAATCTGAGGTTGAGATCCTCATTGTTTGGAAAAATGTTTGTAAAAGCATAAAATCCAACACAATTTAATTTGACTGAGTATGTGACTACCAGTCCATAGTTGTCTGTGCTGAACTACAACAACTGATTGAACTGTGTCACAACATTTAGATTAGGGTGTGAAAAGACACTTAAATTCTCTTCATAGACCATGCTGCCTAATCAAAATAATGCAAAAAATAAGTGGAATGTATTTACTCCTTTCTAAAGGATTCCTCCGAATGACTACAAGCTGCTGTTGTGTGACATCCAGCAGCTGCTGGTGGTGGTGACCATCCATGCTTGCAGTTCCTCTGGCTCCCAATACTTTCGCATCATTGAGGATCTTGTCACCTTGCTGGGATTCATGCAGAGCAGCAAAGTACACCGGACCCAGGGTAAACAAAGCAGATGGCACTAACCTTCATTTTAATTATTGAACAAATAAACTGTGGTATGCCAGAAATATGTAATTAAAACAACCCTTCTTTCTGCCAATTAGAAATGGCAATAGCCCTGCAGTTCCGCATCCTCCAGTCAGCTGTTGACTTCATTAAGACAACAGCCCTTCAGGACCCTCAGAAGATGAGCACTTCCCTTCATTTCCCTACTTCACCACATCATGCTTTCCATCAGAAGCGCAAAAGTATTGCAGGTGAAGACAAGCATGGGTCAGATTTGGCAGGTTACTAGGGGGATTAGACATCCATTAGTCCCAGCTTCAGATGCTTCTCCTAAAGAGGTACACAAACTGTTTGATGTCTATTGTTTGCTAAGATAGCATAAACTGTCAGCTACTTTTATCAGAGTTTTATCAGTTACACATCTGTCCACGTGTCCATATGTATGCATTTCTGTGCACTGATTTTTTCAGTCCGATAAGAAACAAACCTTTACCAGCAATTGCCTGGTAATTGTGACAGTGAGCACATTTTATGTTAAATTCAGCAAATAAAAACTCACTGTCCACCTAAATTTGCAAAATCAACACCATATTCAAATGTGCTCCCTTATTTTCATGTATCATCATATTTCATTAATGATTAATGTAGTTTGACTGCAGCATTCAAATTTTGGCATACACTGAACTAAAAAAAGAAATCATGAGCTCATTCAAAAATGTTTATGGTAGCACATCATTAAAAGTCGTTGACTAGTATTCTAATTAGAAAATGTGAACCTTGCATGTCTACAGATACATAGCTTTAAAAAAAAACCTGCAAAAAATAAAAAATACACACTTGCATAATCAGTCATCTCTCTATTCATTGCACAAAACCATTGTTTGTCATGTCAGAATGGTTCTTGGTTGCTGCTGCTGTCGGCCTACATTTTAAAATATTGCCCCGTGCTGTTTTGAAGAAGAATCTAGACTGCACTACATGAATGTTATGCTGTTCTTTTAGCCAGAAACTAGTAGCATGCCACTCAAGGCAAACAGCCTGTTGACATGTAAAATGGCACTTTGTGCAAGCAGTTATCACCTCTGGTTTAAAATGAGCTTCATTTTTTCATAAATGGAAAGAGCTAGGAGTAGCAAAGACAAACTGTCTGTGGCAAAATCATTATTTGCAATAAATGGAAAAAATCAAATGGTCACACGGAAGGTAAAAGAAAACTGGCATGGTGTGTTCACTGCTTTTCCATCCAAGTTCAATGGTTGACAATAGTACATAACGTCAAGTCTGCTATAGTTGTTATTTATTAGTAAACCTTTTGTATTTATTTTTTTCATTTTGTACGCATGCTCTCGACTCTGGTGGCTATTTACATACCTGTTGCTGTCAGTATACCACTGCTTGGAGCCTCCTGCTTTTGTTCATTAACGCCCACCATAAGCTTACCAGGCTAAACTCTCCATGATTAGCATGATTTTGAATTACTTTATCAACAAGAAGTTCAGCAACTACACCACTCCATCATGCATATCAGTTATTAAACAACTTTAATTTCTTTGTCAGCCCATTTGTATTTATTTAGGTTGTGCAGAAAGTTTGTTTTTTAGTGGTTTGGTCTCATTATTCAACATCAAGTCATCAGAGTTTCCTTGACAATATAGCTCACGAAGCAGGATTGACAACTTGGAGTGGATTAAATCAACTTCGTCCAATTGAGAGATTAACTACTTCATCATTATCAAAACTAAGCTGTTTAATGCTGTTTTAATCTCTCACAAACAAATCTTGCCGCATACATGACCACATTCTGGACAGAACAGGAACTTGGCATCGACCAAATGTTTTTTTCCGTTTTAAATGAGACATGTCCTCCTGGTCATTGGGTACCTTCTGAAAACCTGCTGCACAAGTTGTGGTGGTGGTCTGTCTGTCATTTACTGCTGTGATTTGGATTTGTTCCCTCTGCCTCTGCCTAACTATCTTCTTTTGAATACCTGTTATTTAAATGTAAACCTCCCTTTCATCTGACAATACTTATCATTTACTGGCCATCCAAAATAAATCCATACTTCATTTCCATACCTCAGGATAAAATCATCCGGAGTATGAAACCCTGGACCCCTTTCCTAGTGAAAGCGAACATCTCTGTCATAATTCATTTGATCACCACTGTAATTCATCATGTTAGACTGGTTTTGTTCCATCTGTTATAAAAAAAAAAAAACCTTCCTAATCAGACCACTTCTCAAAAAAAAAAAATAAAAAAAATGCTTTTGCCAACTACAGATCCATTCCCAAATTCTGAGGCACTGGAAAAAGTAGTTGTCACTCACCTTCAGGACCACCTCAAATACAAGTACCTTTTTGAAAAAAAATCCATTTGGTTTCTGCTCTGCTCCCAGAGTGGTTTGAGTTACAAAGAATCTACTGATGGCAGCTAAAGCTGGAGCCTATCCCAGCTGCTATGGGCGAAGGTGGGGTACACCCTGGACAGTCGCCAGCTCATCACAGGGCCACATACAGAGACAGACAACCATTCACACTCACAGTCACACCTAGGGGCAATTTAGTGTGCTCATATTATTATATTATTAAAAACAATAAATATTATTGGTTTATATTTTAAAATTACAGCCAGTAGTTTAGCCTCTGTTTCTAGCCCATACATGTTTAACCTCATGCAAATACATAATGTAGTGGAAAACCACAATCTCACATACAGCAGACTGGGGTTTTATTCACCGTCTAAGCATTAACTGCCTTACTGTACCAGAAAGAGTATATACATAAATAATTACGCTATGCTGTAGCAATACATATGCTCAGGTAAGAATCCTGATGTTACATTTATAAAAGACTGCTAAGTAATGTACATTATTTTCATAAAATAAAGTTTACAGTATTGTCTGGTTTTGCTGTGTCATGGCTAAGTAAAATTAATCAACTGTCCATCTGTCACATTCTTTTATTTTTACCAGTGATTATGATGGCCCATACGTTCCATACAGGTTTTAAAAACTTTGGAATAGACAATAATCAGTGTCTGTTGTAGTCCCTTTCTATTTGTTCTATTTTGTTTGTGCTTATGACTAGAGCCTTCAGAGAGTGGGCACAGATCTATTGATGAGATGTAGTGCATGGTCACAACTGTGTTTTTTTTTTTTGCCTGTTTTTTTTGTTTGTTTGTTTTTGTTTTTTTTTTTCTCCTCACCTGCCCATCAAGGTTCAGTGGGCCTGAAAGATTCCATCATCCCCCGCGTCCCTTGGCAACACTTCTGCTCCTATGGCCAGATTCCCTTGCCCCCTGCCTTCAGCTTCCTCTCCCAAGACACTCCCCTTCCTTGCCCCACAGGATCCTTTTCCTTTTCATTCCCCTCTGATGCAGGTAGCCCTCCAGTTCTGCTCTATTCTAATAGACATCACTCTCTCTCACATTACTGGCTCTGGGTGCAGAGGACTGACTGGCTCCACTACTTAACTGTATGATTGCATTTTGTTTTGCCCAGTATATGAGACGATTACTGGTGCATTAGTGTGTGATTGCTTTTTCTTGGTCCTTAATTTTGATCTTTTTGATGCATGTTTGAGTGAATGCATTAAGGCTTGGCGTGTGCATGAATAATTAAACACTTTGTAAACGGTTCAAGGTATCAGTGTTTCAGATACTGACATCACTTTTTATATATCAGTTGCATCAAAGAAAATTAGTGCATTGCTGTAATGTGTGGCAGTTTTGCACTTTTTTGTGAATATTTGTTGAACATATGAAAAGCAAATACTTTTAACATGACCTAAATGTGGCCGTAACTCTGGTTAGTCTTACTTTGATGACTAAAATTGACAAGAACCGTCAACCTCAACAATTATGCACATAATAACCCAGCTTTATTAGTTCTTAATGAGTCAAAGAAACTGAACTGACCCAATATGTTTATAACATTTGTATAAAATGTGCCATTTATATTTACTTGCACACCACCATAGACTGACTCTACAGCATAAAATACCCCAATCAGGAGGCGGCTAAGTTCATCAACAGAGTTTATGCTTTCTTTTTTCTAATTCTACTTAAATATTGTGTGAAAGATAAAAAATATGAAACGAATAATAAAAGTGTTGTGTAGATTTCCCTAAATATATACTTTCTGCCTGAAAAACAGTTAGCTTTTATTTGTTACTATCAATATTTATTTAGTTAATTGATTGCGGTATTTAGATTTCTTTTTATGTTTGTATATTTCAGGCCAACGGAGGGTTTCCTTAGCACAGTCGGATTCTTTGCTGATGCGGATGCGCTCGGTGGCCAGTGATGAGCTCACTCAAATGATGCAACGGCGGATGAGCCAGGAGAACCCCATTAGAGCCAGTGAGACTGAATTCATCCAGAGATTACAGAGGCTTGTGGTGCTGGCTGTCAACAGAATTATATACTTTGGTAAATCATACATCTTGCATTGTTGTGAGATGAGAAGTATAGTGATACCAGTATGACATCCCACATGTTTGTTCATTGCACTGTGCATATAAAAGTGGAAACACTATTATCCTTTTTTAGTTACCTGAAAACTATACAGGTGTAGTTTTCTGGGAAGAAAACTGCTATGAGTTGTTGGATATAATCTAATTATTACAAAGAAAAACTAATATAATATCACCACTTTTAAGTATAAATATTTCACATGTATGCCTCATTATTCTCCAGACAACAGTAAGGACTTTTTTGACCTCCTAAATTTTCCGGAGTCTCCTGATCATATGGTGACAGTGCCCTTACCTGGCGAACAGGCATTGGAGGAGAATAGCTTTACTCCTTCTGCTTCGTTTCCTCTGACCAGTATGAGGTGTTTTCAAAAGGACCTCCTGAAGCTTATGATGGAGGGCATAAAGATCAGCCTGGTTAGTAACAGATTTGTTTAATGCATTCATTGTTTTACAGTTGTTTTTGTTCATATAGTTAATTTGTTATTGAGCACAATTATGTCTATGTTGTATATTGGTGCCTATGACATTTGCTTGTCAGAATCTGTTCAGAAAATAATTGATTTTTTTAAATGAATTCACATTTTAATTAAAATGAGCAAATATTCACTTATCATTTAAAGTACAAAACAAATTATAAAACCCTAACCCCTGAATTTGCCATCACAAGACACCACCTCTGATTGCATGCAGTGAGGCTTGAAGCTGAAGGTTTAGCATTAGGTAGAAAGTAGTTGCCAAGTTAGATATGGTTTGATATGTTACTTGATGGTTAACACTGGACCAACCAGACTTTTGTGTATTATAACGTTTCTTAAAATAAAGAAAACAAACACTTTAGCTTTATAAACATTAACAGTGTGGGATAATAAAATCACTGCATCGGCCTAGTAAAAACCTGCTGGATAGAACTAGTGGATTAAAGGCTATTAAAGATGCCATGAGTTAATGATGAAACACCTTTGACCACCAGATGAGGGCAAAGTTGTGGTTTTGCCTACTATAAAGCTATTCTATGGACCACAGATCTAGAGACTGATACAAACCTTTAAAATTAGTCCTGTAGTTCTGAATGGAGAATCTGAATGACTTTTACTCCCGCAGAGCAGCATGGGCCGTGGTGGAGCTCCACGACAGCAGTGGCATCGTATTCTCTGGTCTTGTCGGGACACATTCAAGGTCCAGACAGGCCGCCTCCTGGTGCACACCCTCTGTCCTTCACTTCCTGTGGAAGACAGGAAGAAGGCACTTGAGTTTGTCCATGAGCAGAACCATCCAGACATCCTTAGAGAGTGCCTCAGTCCTGGTCTGGAGGTGAGTTTGCAGGGATCACAACACAGTCACAAGATATTCAATTCACTTAGTTCTAATGAGGCCCAGGTTCCCCATACTTTAGTAAATCCAACTGAAGTTATCAACTTCCAATCAGCCAAGCCCTGACCTTCATGAGTATGTGGGGGTATTGTTGATGCTCACTATGAATGTATGAAACCATATGTAATACATTTTTCATTGTACATTTTTCATAGACAGTATTGCACTTCTACCTGTTGCAGTTTTGGGTTTAAGTATCTTAAAATGTACTTGTCAGCAATAATTTATCCTAACTGAGAACTGGTAGCTACTAGTTTCTCTTCTGTGTTTGAGTTAGAGATCCCATGCAAAGAGAGCAAACCATGTATTTCCCACTGAAAACAATTCAACAGTGCAATCTTATATCTGCTGTCATAATGTGTCATCTTTAGTTAGCACATTTATACTTGTTTGTATACCCTGTCAGTAGCACATAGTCACTTCTCAAATATGTTTGAGGCTGTAGTTCTGACCTAGCCACACCCCTTCATAGATAGTACATGGGCAAAATGCATCTTGTTTCCCCTTACTGTGGTGCAAAAGGTTCTGTACATCAGAACCTCAGCCGCATCAGATTTGTGAGAATCAAAACAGTTTATCTTTTTAACTTTATTTTGTTTTGTTGCTGATGTCATGGCTAAAATTAGAACAAATACCTAGATCTAAAACATTAATTAAAAAATCAAATGCAGTCAGAGAAAAATGCAGCTTGCCACTTTATTGAAGAATAAAGTAGTCTCATGGGTCCAGGAGAGAGCTGATCAGACTCTCTGACTAGCTTGCCCTTCATAGAGGACTTATACCTTCAACAGATCATTTACATTATCTAAACTGGGCAGAGTTCATTCCAACAAAGCACTTCCCTTGCATCTTCATGGCAAGATTTCATGACACCGGCTCTGAGCAAGTTTCTTTTAGTTCAGACAACACACCTTGTCTAACAACGTTTGGTTTGAGAACATAGGGTTTGCACACAATAACAGTCTTGATTTAATCATGTCACTGTGTCCTACCCAGACTCAGGCCTGATTTAAAAACCCTAATCATTAATCAGCAGACTCACATTTCTCTAACAGCTCTTTTTAAAAGACATCTAATAGGCAAATTGATTTTAATACCTTTAGTACAGATCTGCTTTCTTAAGTGTCAGTGTAAGTATAACCTGTGTAATATGTTTTACTGTGCTTGGCTTTCATTTGTGATAAACACTGACATATACTTAATGGGAGCGAAAACATACTATTTTAAACAACATATTTATCCCTTAAATCTTCATTACTGACAGTTATTAGAACTGTGATTATGATCATAGAGCTGTTTGTGGAGATTCTGATGAGTATGCAGTAGTCAGCAGCTGTCTGAGCTCATCTGTACAGTCTGCAACCCACAAAGATGTCTTTATGATCCTTACCACTTATTGCAGAAATTACAGATTACCTGTATATTTTTCCACCTGTTATAATCTGTGGAAATGCTTACTGCTAATCACAGTCAGTTAATCTCTCCATTCCTGTAGTAATGTAGCCTCTTGTCTGTGTCTTGTTCTGCGGGATGGGATTCACAACAGAAGTATATGTGGCCTATATTTCATTTGATGAAAGGAAATATTTAAGCAGTATTCCTGCTTGGTATTGTTATTACAACCTGTAATTTATATTTTAGCTTGTATACTCACTGACACACTGCTGATAATTTTAAAGTCGCACAGATGGATAGCCTGTATGAAAAGACTACTACTGAGGCATTCACTGCTATACAAAAAAGTGAATGCCACAGTAGTAGTCCTTGAGCAAGCCATTCAGTGTTACATTCACTGTGAAACTTTTAGATTTGTGTTTCACAACCCAGGTCCTGGACACCCCCGGCTCTGCATGTTTTTGTGTTTTCCATGCTCTCAACACACAGCTCGGCTATTAACAACCCCTTACTGATTTAAACCAAGTATGTTAAAATAGACAAAACTCAAAAATGTGCAGAGGAGGAGGACCAGGCTTGTGAACCACCGTGCTGAATAAAAGTACCAGCTAAATAATGTAAAATATTTACATATAATAAAAAATGTATTTAGTCAATTATTTTAATTAGTCATTTTAGCCTGTCTTGATCACTGCAGCTCCTATATGGATTATAGTATGAGCCCGTGTTACATGAAAAAAGTTGAATTATCTCTTACTGATATCAGTATCATCACAATAAGATGTTGTTTAATGTATCAGCCAAGAAACATCAATGCATCCTTAAGGTACCTACAGTACAGTAATGCTTGCTTGGTTATTGTATAAACAATCTTGTTTTTTTCCTCCCATTTAGCTCTAATGCACAGGGTAGAGGGGGCTTTACAGTGCTGCTGGTAATTCATATGCCAATACATTTTTTCATGTTTTCATTAGCATGGACCAAAGCTGGCCCTCTACTTGTATGAGATGCTACATGACCACAAAGACAACCTCACTATGGAAGAACAGGCTGCTGCTAACACCTTTATGACCTCGCTGAAGCTGTGTGGCCATCGGTGCATCCCACCTAATGCCCCACCCAAACCAGACCTTCTTAAAGCTATCAAGGAGGTGAGCCTCTCTTTCAGTGCCAGCAGTGTTAAGCCAGTGTTATGTGTACTTATTCATCTCATGTGTCTTAATTACGGTGCTAAATGGAAAGTTTAAAGGACCATAACAACCTAATCTCTAGCTGCTCTATCTGTAGCATAAAGCATACAGTTGATTGCCACAGACAGTCATTTCCTCTTACTTAGGAAAGCTCCTGCCCATAGGCTTTCCATTATATAGTATTCTGCTCTTTTTCTTTTTTTTTTAATATGTGGAAACATGCCAAAATGTTTGACTGTGGGAACTGACTGTAAGCTACAAACATAGCAGATAGAGTTTAGGTTTAATATAGATGCATGCTTACTACCCTTTTAACGTAGCCTACCTTCTAAGTCATCAAAACATATTTGCCATTTCCTCTGCTTACAGTGTTGTATAGTATTATTACTGCTTTACTAATTTTAACATTTAACTGTTTTAATATTCCTTACTTATGTTAAGGAACAACTGAAATATGAGTCAGAGGAAAGAACAAGTAAAGGTGCATGGGAAAAGAAACTGGCCAATGCACAAAAAATGTGAGTTAAATGCCTATTGTAAATTAAATTATTTTAACCTAAACTGATATGTGGTGTCTGGTTGAAAATGCACAAAACATGTAAGTGCCTTTACACTTATTTACAGTCCAATTTAACACATGCTCTTTCCTTAGTCTTATGCAGAGGCTGGATGGTAAATCAAAGGACATTTCCAAGATTGCAGCAGACATAACTCAGAATATTTCTCTGAGACAAGGCATGGAAAGGAAGAAGGTCATCCAGCATATCCGAGGCCTCTACAAGACTGACCTGAGTGCCAGCCGCCACTGGCAAGAGCTTGTGCAACAGCTCACCCATGACCGGTCAGCACCTGTATTGTCTTTATCGTTTGCTTATACGATGGTTGTACGATAGGTGTGGTTATATATTAATTCGGTAGAACTTTTTTAAATTGTAGAACTTCACTAGAACCAGAACCTCACATCTCTACTCTTCCTAGATTCTCATTAGTTGACTGGTCTATATAAATGTATTTAAAAATGTATTGCATTTTTATATGGTTGTATTTATCCTTGCATTGTGTTTTCCACAAATACAAAATACAATTTTTTAAAAGTTTCCAACTACAACATAAAATGTGATTTCAGCATGTCAGCCTTGAATTTTAAGGCTTTTCATTTTATGCAACAAGTTGTTTTCCACTCCAATAGTGGCCAATAGCAGGCCTGCAGAAAGATGTTAGCTTGCTGTAGACAAATGTCATGTGAACGTGATATGTTGGTGCTCTGTTTTTTGTCCTGATTTCTATGTAAATATCAGTCTGTTTTCATAAGCGTTCATAATTATAATCAGTAATTTAGCATCCTATATTTATCATCATAGAATGAATAATTAACTAATTTAAATAATGGTGCAAAAAATATATTTAAATGTAAAACCATTTTGTTGCTCAGTGGTGTATACATCACATCTGCATAGAAATTCCAAATTGGTACGTCTGTGAATATACTTCACATTAGCTTACAGCTCAGTTTAAGCATTTATGTGTATGTCTCTTTTCAGGGCAGTGTGGTATGACCAGACATCTTACCCCACTTCATGGCAGCTGGACCCCACTGAGGGCCCCAACAGGGAACGCAGACGTCTGCAGCGCTGCTACCTAACCATACCCAATAAATACTTGCTCAAGGACCGTCACAAACCAGAGGGTGTGCACAGCTGCTTTACATAAAGACTCACCACATTTTTTGGCCTGCTATGCAAGGCTTAGTTTATCTAACTGATGCGTCTCACTTTCTCAGCAGGCACTGTGAAGTCCCCACTAGCCTTCTTATTTGAGGACAAGACCCATTCATCTTTTTCCTCCACTGTGAAGGATAAAGCCACAAGTGAGCCCATTAGGTACTGAGACTTCTGTGGCGCTATTGTTTCTAAATTTTTGAGTGTATCAAGGAGAATTAATATAAATTAAAAGTTTTTGCTTTTACAGTAATTAACTGGAGAGTGCAGTCTTCAAATTGCTTTCATAAATGTGTTTCTTTTTAGGTTTACACGGAGGTGCATAAGTGTAGCACCCTCTAGAGAAACTGCAGGCGAATTGCTGCTTGGTAAGACTGTTTAAATCAAGAGGATGTAATTTTTTTGCTATTTTAAGTAACAAATAGCATTGTTTACAATATTAACTTTTGTGCATCTTCAGGGAAATCAGGGATGTACTTTGTAGAGGACAATGCAGCTGAGGCCAGTGATAACCAGGTAAGCTCCTAAGCAAATTGTGAAAGCATTTGTGTGTGCATGTATTACTGGCACAAGCAGAAAAAGTCTTGTTTTAGCAGACGCCTCATGGAGAGACTGAGCCTGCATCCTTTTGCTGGACCTATGAGGAGATCAAGGAAGTGCACAAACGCTGGTGGCAGCTCAGAGACAATGCTGTGGAAATTTTCCTCACTAATGGTCGAACTCTTCTTCTGGCTTTTGACAATACAAAGGTAACAGCTACTCCTCAACTGTCTGCCCAGAGCAGCTAGCTAGTGTGTACACTGGAATCTTTTCTTACTTAAACGAGAAGTAGCTAAGAAATTAAAAGTAGCTAACAATGATCCCACCCAGGGCTGCGACAGTAGTACATTTTCAGCAGTGTTTAGGGTGCCTTGGGTGTAAGTTTAATTATTCATTTATCCGCCTTTAGATTTGATCATCATTTTTAAAATGTGACACATTAATTTGGTTTTAACTTCATTCTTGATGTTTTACAGCTTTTTCAGTTTAGAATTGTCTATAGCTACATTTATTAGTCAAGATACAACTAATAGTTTATTAAATATTTTTATTCTTTTACAAATTATTTGAAACCTGTGAAGTTTCACATGACTAGTATAATAATATTTTTTGATGTGTCATTGCTTGCTACTCTTAATTAATAGCAACAGCTTCAGATGGCTTGTTTCAGTGGTGTTCTATGCAATGTTTATTCATCATTGCTTGTCTTATGTTGTCTTTCCTCTTTCTCTCTTGTCTGCCTAAGTTTCGTGATGATGTGTACCACAACATCCTCACATCTGAGTTGCCCAATCTTCTTGAATATGACAACATCAGTGCCCTCACACAGCTGTGGGGTTCCAGCCAAATCACCAATTTTGAGTATCTCACCCATCTCAACAAGCATGCTGGACGGTCTTTCAATGACCTGATGCAGTACCCGGTCTTCCCTTTCATCTTGAGAGACTATATCAACGAGACTCTGGACCTGCAAGATCCAAATATCTACAGGTAAAGTACTATAGTGATTTTAAGTTTATACTAATCTGAAACAGGTTGACAAACAAATGTATTACATGCTGATCATTGTGTGTCATCTTGCTGCTTTTTATGGCCACTTTTTTGTATAATAATAATAGGAAAAGTTACTCCTACCTCATACATCTTTGCAGTTTTTCGCATTAAATGCAGTTTCTGTCATAATACAGTATTAATTTACACTAGTACTGGTATTTTGTCAGCTGTTTGTCAACTGCACCATAAAGTTGTATTGTCCTGTAGTATTGTTTGCTCATATTTTTTCTTTCTTGTTCTTTTATTTCTTTTAGTCCCTTTGTGGTCATGTTCACACTTGTGTACTTTTGTGCCGTTTTTGTGTTGCGCCATGGTCTTGGTGGAGTATTGTTTAGTTTTTCTGTGCACTTTGTATATGGTTGAAATGACACAAATAACACTTAAACTGACACTCTTTCATTGTATAGTTAAGTAGGTAACTTTATGATAAGTGAATGGAGTGTTATGTGCCCATGGGACTAAAATAAAAATCACAGTAGCTCCCAGGAATTACTCTGAATTAGCTACTGTACCGCACTATTGAAGGAGCAATAACAAAAATTTCTAGTTATCAAGAGCTTTCTATCGCTAATTACATCAGTTAATTTCAAAGTCTGGAAATGTGTCAGGGTTTAATGAAAGTAAAATCTTGTTCCTTTTTCATTTTTCTTATGGTAGAAATCTGAGCAAACCAATTGCAGTTCAATCAAAAGAAAAAGAAGATCGATATGTGGACAACTACAGGGTATTGTCTTAACTCTTTTTTTGTTGTATTTATTAATCAGTCAATGTAAATATCATGACTTAAATGTTTATTTACTATTTATAATGCTTAGAAATGTTCGTTGTTGTTGTTAATTCTGTGTTTGTATCTCTTTTGTAGTACTTGGAAGAGGAGTACAAGAAGGGTGCCCGTGAGGATGACCCCATGCCACCAGTGCAGCCTTACCACTATGGCTCCCATTACTCCAACAGTGGTACCGTCCTTCATTTCCTCGTCAGGATGCCTCCATTCACCAAAATGTTCCTGGCCTACCAAGGTGATCTCAGGCTCTAAGAAACTTTCAAATGAGGGGCAGGTGCAGCCTTTTTAAAAGACATTCTCTTTCCCAATTACCCAGTATTCACAATTAGCATTCTGCATTATACTGAGCTGAATGTTGAGCAGCACCTGCATTTCCTGGCCAGCCGGATCTTCAGACAGGTTGTAGAGACGATGGTTTAAAAAAAAACAAAAACATTGCTCTAAAGTGAACAGGGTGTCGTGAAGTCTTGAGCTTTATGCATTAGACTTAAAGGTGCTTCATCCTTTTGTACATTCTCTATTTCCTTTCCTCTCTTTCTTCCTTTATACTGTAATTCTCTGTCATCTCAATGCAGCATTATTTATGCTGGCTAAAGTGCCACAAACTGTCATCTCTGTCTGATTCACATAGATCAGAGCTTTGATATTCCTGACCGGACCTTCCACTCCATGAACACCACTTGGAGACTCTCCTCATATGAGTCAATGACTGATGTTAAGGAGCTCATCCCAGAGTTCTTCTACCTTCCTGAGTTTTTGGTCAACAGAGAAGGTACTTCCCCACTACATACGTCATTCTCTCTTTAGTTTTTCATTCTTTTATTCATGTTTTCATATTTTTTCTTCCTTTATGTTGCATAGTTCTGTTTAATTGTGTGATCTTCCTAAATCATTGCCATTTTTTCTTGTTTTTTAATTTAATGTAAAGGGTGGGTGTGGACAATTTTACAGTAATGCCCAAGAATAATTTTCTATTTAACCTACTGAAAATCAAAGGCAACGTCTTCCATTATAAAATATGCAACATACTACATGAATTTGTAAATATAATTTTATCTTAAAAAAACCCTACAATATAGTTGATTTAATGCCTTCAGTTAAGGATTTTTTAAAATATTTGTCATATTTTATACAAATCATACCATTCCTCTTGTTAGTTTATTTACTTTTTTGTCCGAATTAAATTGAATGAGAATCCAACATTACACTAATTGGTCATTCTAGCTCTATTGTATAGTTTTGGGATCATCATGACTTCTAAATGCTGTTACTGTTATAGTAAATGTTCTAGATGTTATGTTACAGTTATGTTACTATTACAATACTAAGCTTGAAGTTATCAAGTTAACACTTGTTTCTCCATTGTCAACAGTGCATAAAGCAGTAATTATCTTTATATAAAAGTATGTCCACGCTTTGTTGTTGTGCATATGTTTCCAGGCTTTGACTTTGGGGTTCGTCAGAACAGTGAGAGGGTTAACCATGTGAATCTACCTCCCTGGGCCAGGAATGATCCCCGGCTCTTCATCCTCATCCATAGACAGGCTCTGGAGTCAGACCAGGTGTCTCAGACACTGTGCCAGTGGATCGATCTGGTCTTTGGCCTCAAGCAGAAGGGCAAGGCTGCCATTCAGGCCATCAATGTTTTCCATCCAGCGGTTCGTGTTCTTAGACCTCACTGGTTCTGCTACCTTTTGCAGCTATTGGGAAATTGCAGCCTTTCATCTAGCCCTGGGTGATCTGACAATATTAGTGTCAGTAGTTTTATTTTTTAGTTTTCAGGGTGATTCACAGCTTCATTATACAGATTATACATTTATGAAAGATGGGGGAAGAAGAAATAAATAAGCAGAAATGAGAGGCATAGTTAGTCACCAAGGTGCTCCTTGAAGAAGTGGGTCTTCAGACAACCCTTGAAGACAGGGAGGGACTCTGCAGATCTGAACGGAAGAGGTAGTTGATTCCACCACTGGGGGGCCAAGACTGAGAAGAGTCTTGACGCATGTCTTCTTCTTCAGTGGAGCAGTGGAGGCTCAAGACGAGCTGTGCTTGAAGCTCTGAGAGGACAAGAAGTGACATGCTGTTTGATCAGTGCTGATATGTAGGGGGGTATGTTGTCCATTCTTGGCCTTGAAAGTGTTAAGGACTTGAACTTAATGCGAGCAGCCTCAGGGAGCCAGTGAAGGTTCCTTAGTAAAGGTGTGGGGTGTGTATACTTAGGAACATTGAAGACTAACCTCACTGCTGCATTCTGAATCAGCTGAAGTTGTTTTGTTATCTTCAGGGGAAGTCCAGCCAGTAGAGAGTTGCAGTAGTCCAGTTTGGAGACCGGATGAATAACTGCGTAGCTTTCGTGATCAAAAGCAATAACCATAACTTTTCCACTTCTGTTTCATACAGTGTTCGTCTGTGAAGCCTTTTATGTGGAGGCAAGCAGCACAGCAGTCATGCAAATATTAGCATTTAATATACCACGTCTATTTATTTTTATTTACAGTCTGTGCCTGTAATCTAAATAACTTAGATCCTTGTAGTCGTTCTAAAGCAGGGGTGTTAAACTCCTTGTTTGTTGGTTCTCCTACTCTAAAGCATCGATAACTTGTGGGGTAGGCTACTTAATATCAAGGTAAACTAATTTGAATGAGCTGTCTTGAACTGGACTATGCTCAAATGTGAACATAAATGATCGTTTTCAACGGTTTCAACAGTTTGGTGATTACACTGCTCGAGTACACCTGATGTACTTGATTAATTGCTAGGTTAACTGCTATGTTTAGTTGGTGTGTTAGAGCAGGGAAATTACATGTGCTGAACACTGACCCTCCAGGACTACAGTTGTGCTCCCCTGTCCTACATGATGCCTCTTAATTGTATTCACTCAGAAAAGAAAATAGAAATTGTTTTAACTCTCTTTTTTTTGTCAAACTAAAAATTATTGAGTCACAGTGGGGCTAAATTATAACAAATCATCCATATATTCTGGAGAATAATATTTAACAATCATCTCTTATGTGATATTAGAATGTCACATAACTTTTAGATACATTTTTGCTGGAGCTTATAGTTTTGTTCTTAATTTTAGTTTCCTTTTATCTTTGCTACTACACAGACTCCTTAGCATTGTGTTTTGTCCTTGTTAGACATATTTTGGCATGGATGTCTCTGCGGTGGAAGATCCTGTGCAGCGGCGTGCCTTAGAGACCATGATCAAGACATATGGCCAGACACCCAGGCAGCTGTTTAGTGCCACTCACATTAGCAGAGCCGGTCCCAAACTCATGATGGAGGGAGAGCTGCCTGCAGCTATGGGCCTCTTGGTGCAGCTGGCCTTCAGGGAGAGCCGTGAGCAGTTCAAAGAGATTGTCTACCCGGTAAGACCAAAAACCACATTACTGTCATCCTGTAAGACTTCCAGTGAAATAATGAGACTAGACATAATTTTAATACATTTAATCGCTGGCTAAAACTTTGTACGTTCAGTCCATAGGAATTGAAAAACAGAGCAAGTGAAATATTTCAAGATTAGCAGGTTCTTTGAGTCAAAAAATGATTTAAGGCACGCAAACATGGATTACCACAAACAGCCCAGTCCCCAAACTTAAATACTATAAATCATTTTCTCATGAGCACACTTAATAGTGGCATGGCAACTTCATCAGTGTTGTACCATTCAAAATACACTCCAGTGTTAATCAAGTTAGCTTTTTTTTTTTTACTGGACATGTAGTAACAATCATGCCTATTTGCCCATTTGCCTATTTTTTTGGCACTTCCCACATGCTTGCCGAATGCAGCATGCCATTAAAACTATGCACAAAATATAAGGCGATAAAGGTTTCATTCATTACTCATTTTAAAAATGAAAGCATTGCAGAAACCTCTGTTTTGCTAGCCAGATTTGCCTTTTAATGCTCATGAAATTAACCTAATGAGTGATAAACCAGTTAGCTTGGAGTGGTACAATGGTAAAGGATGACAGAACAGTGAATAAATAGAACTGCCATTTTTAACTGCAGCTAATAACAGCATGTAGACC
>JBBPCX010000154.1:10137137-10166333 GCA_037974365.1 Hydrocynus forskahlii | reverse complement strand
CTCCCCATGCCACACACACTCCCCATGCCACACACACCCAACACACGCCACACACACCCAACACACTCCACACACACAGCACTCATTTGCATGCTGCGGCCTCCTAGCCTTCTTTAGCGTTGCAAAGGCTAATATTATGATAAAGATTAACATATGTTGCAGCTTCCCCTCAAGGGAACATTTTCAGTACCTTTAGTTAGAGAACATAATTGTGCCATATTTTGTTGCAGTTACATTCATTAAGTCGCATTTGAAAAGGTTATGAATAGATACAACTATGCACCTTTCCTGGGGAAAAACACATAATTAAGGTACAAAGTTGGACCTTAAGGACTATGCTGTAGGGTTTATGTTTAAGGGTTCATTTACATTGTTTCTGCCTTGGTGAACAAGCATACCTGCACAGTACATATTTTCTGGATAGTGTACAGCTAGAAATCACTGGTTACCCTGATGTAAACTACACTTACCGTAACACAACACACTCACAGCTACACTCACCTCTTTGGATGACTAGACAATTCAGTTTATTATCTTCTTGTTACATATCATCATGACCACATTAAAACATTTTTCCAAAAACAAACTGTGATAAATTCATGATGAATGGACCAGTAAAAATGGCTCAAAATGGAATAGATAGAATATTGCAACATTAGGGTTAATGTTGCTTTTTCCTTCTCCTAGAAAGATTGCATTAAATGCATGCTGAATTATAATGAACCTTTCCACAAGTTCAGATCAGAGTGCATGGAAAGTGCTACCAAATGCAAAAGCAATTCACAATATAAAGTGTGATCTCTGAGGGACCAGAAAGCACGAGACCAAAAGAGAGAAAAACAGCGGAAAAGCATCGCATGGGCCCTGAGCTTGGTGTTCCTTTATAGCTGACCACCACATTCTGACCACACATGCTACCAAAAACAGAGCTTAAATGCAATTTCACCAGTTTAAACTGACTCCTGTTTACCACAACACGCTACACAACTTTGTTTCCTACGAGTACTGCAGGCCTATGAACCGCTACTAGTGTCCGCAGCATCCTTAAGTGCTGAAATGTTTACAGGTCATGACCATGCAATCAAATAAGATCAATATCAAATTACAGGCTTCTCTCCATGATCTTATGACCCTCTAACCATGATCTGACACACCATTCAGCATGATGGTCAGGGTTAATCATTCCCATAAAAAGATAAAGCCGTGTGTGTGTGTGTGTGTGTGTGTGTGCGTAGTGGGGGGCCTAGCTGCATCAGCACTCTGTGAGCAGGAAAAGGTGATGATTGCTAGTTGTTGCTGACATTAGTAAAATTGTCACCACTGTAAGAGGACTCAGGAGTCGTTCTCTCATCATCTCAAATAGTTTGTATGTGTGTGTGTGGGAGGGGGCAGGGGGTGTTCAGGGTGTAGGTGTACGGTGTATGAAAGTGAGCGAAGTGACTGAACATGCTGTGCAAAAATAATTCCCTGTGGGGCGATTAGAGCCTTTTAATTACATGGCTTTTCTTCAGCTGCACAGAGTGACAGAGACAGCATGAAGATGACAGGAAGCTGTCAGAGCTGATTACTCTGTGCCTGCTGCTCCAGGCTCTAAAAGCTCAGCCAATCACAGTGCGTACACACTCCCCTCAGACCAATCAAAACACTGCCTGCTTTAATCGGCCCACATCTACATCGAGGTGCACAATCCACAGTCCACCTCTTTAAAGAACAGTATAGGACTGCATTGTACTTTCATTAAACTAGTTATAAAATGAACACTGTAACAATACAGTACCAAAATATTAAAAAAAACATTAAAAACTGTTTTAAAGTTTAAATTTGGTATTGCTGATATGCCCCATGATGTCTTCTATGTCTCTTCTATGTACTGTTCTATGGAAATCTGGGAATCCAGTAAGACTACAGTGGTAAACCAAGACCCAAATGACCTTTTTAAACTCTAAATTTGTAAAACCATTTTCAATTTTATTGTGCTCGAGGGCTGCACAAAAGAAGTTCTATTTGTGAGCCATTACCTTGGTAAGCCAAACCACCTGTAGTATATGAATGTGATGATAGGATGTGTGAAATAAACATTTAAAAAATATCAAAACCGAAATGAATCCTGGCCTCAGAATCAGGAACTGTGCAGTGCACTTACCCCTAATTTGTAACTCCTCTCGAAGGTGTAGAAATTCACTGTTTTCATGCTTGTCATGATATCCATAATATGGCAAAACTGACATCTTGAGACAACATCCTATTGGCATTCACTTTTATGAAGGCATACAGCACGTGCCACCACTGCTGTATGGCATACAGAACTCTATAAAATTATTAAAAGCATAGTTCCTTTAACAAACCCTATTGATTTGTGAGCAGGATATATTTCAAGAATGGAACCAAGAGTCACTGTGGTTTTTAATTCTAGCCTCTACACAAGAGCACACACTACCACAACAAAACCTACTTTTACTTTAAGCAAAACTATCAGGCTATATCTTCCATACATTGTGAATTTTGACAAGCACTGTCCATCCCGAAATGAACTCTGTGGAACACTGTATTAGTTTGGCACGGACAAAAACGGCATATGTAGGCCTGAGGCCACAGCAAAACTACAATCTGTTCAGAGTTAGAGAGCCAAGTGTGCGAGGTTTTTCAGTGTGTGCTCCCAAAGGGTTCTGGATGTGGTTCAGGGTTCTGTATTTATGCACAAAGTGGAATGGACTCTTCAGAATAAACCAGGATCCTTTACCACATGAAATCACACCAACAGACCCACAGCAATAACATATCGTCACAGTCACATCAAAACCTGAAGCTCATAGCTCTGTTACAGTCTGCATTATGTGGCATGGTCCTGTGAATTTTTATTCCAGAATGACCTACAAATTCAAGCATGTAATATCTATTCACCTCTCTTCATGCTCATGTATCCGTTCCTACATACTCACAAATTCACATCCCAATGGTCTAACAAAGCACTGTTGAATCGTAGCTGCTTAACTCCACTAGTGGCTACAGTTTTCTCAATGGCATTTTTTGTTTGCTTCAATCTGGTTTTTCTTCCTTGACACTTCACATTTTGAGTCTGTGATATCTGACATGACTGTGAATAGACCCCTAAAAGTTAAATGAACACATTTTATACAATTAGTTGCAGCTAACGTCGGGTGATGAAGACAGTGATCGTGTGAAATGTAATGTGCAAATGTGTTTCATCCAACCTAGAAGCATGTATGAAAGTGGCTTAAATCTAACGGAAAAGACCAAATTCATGTGTGCACACAGATGGGAAAACTGAATGGGAAAAATCTGATTTGTGCCAAGTAGTGTGAACATGTCTTTTCTCAAAAAGGATGTTAAACTGTAAGCGTCTGTTTGTGATCCTCTGCAATTCCTAACTCTATCCAACAACCTAGTATTACCAGTAGTAAGTTCTAATATTAAAAAGTGTATTACACAAAAGGATTCATCCATCTTATTATTCAGTAACGGCTATAAATGATTCAGTGGCTACTATGAAACTACTGGAGTCGTGTGTGCGTCCTTGCAGTTTAATGGGTTAAAGATGTGAGCGTGGCGGAGGAAGCTGGTCCCAGAAAAGCTCTCTCGCTCTCGTGTATGTGTGTGTGCCTTGAGCTGTGCGGTGAGGAGGCTGTTTCTGGCTCTGCAGTGATCCTGCAGATGAGGCGCTGTCCCAGCAGAGTGCTGTCACAGAACACACTGATCCACGAGACAGAGTGAAAGCGCAAAAAAGACAGAAAGAGATAAAGTGGCTCTCTAGCCATTCTCCCCTGCTGTCGTGTGTGCTATTTTCTCACTTTTGTCTTTCCCCATTTTTTCTTTTCGCGTCTCTCTGTGCAGCACCTGGGACTGCTCATATCTGACCTAATTATTCCACAGCAGCTCGGAACAGTCCTCGGCTAACCTTGAATATGCGCTCTGACACGAAAGGTCTACAACAGAAATGGGAGATCCAGAGAAAAGCCTGAGCAAAGAGGGAAATCAGGGAAAAGAGGGGTGAAGAGATGATCAGAGAGGAGAGTCAGGCAGGGTGGGAATAAAAGGATGAAAGAAGGAAAAGGGGGATGCTGTCCTCTACACAGCAAGAGAATTGGGAGGCATGAGCAGCAGCATCAAAATGCACCAGTGCATCATGATGCATCGATCTGAAAGCAGTGATTAAACTGTATTGATTTTGGAATCAAAAGTAATAGATTATGACGACATTCAAAAGTATGCTTTCATTTACATGGCTTAAACAAATTCATGTACAAATTCAAAAATCCCATTTTGTACTAGTTTACTTTATATTTTGGTACTGTGTAAATAATTACACTTGGGTATTCGGTGTCATTTTATATATGTATTTTAAAAATTACACTATTAGTTTAAATGTTACAATTATTATAATTTTATATAAACAATTCTGGACCATACAAAAATAGTCAATGGAATTGTGGTGAAATCTGAAATCTAGACAGTAGCACAGCTAACAGCAGAAGATAGGCTGTTTATGCGTTCCTGTGTGTGTGTGCGTGTGTGTGTGTGTGTGTGTGCGCCTGTGTGAGGGCTGGCTGTAAATTCTACAGGTTTAAGGGAAGCTGCCAGTGCTGCTCAGTTAAAGAGACAGATGCTGAGAACACTCCTCCATCCACCACTTAAAAATGTAATGTTATACTCTTAAAAACACAGGTACCAAAAAGGGCTCCTATTTATTTTTATTTTTTTATTGGTATAATGCTTACACTCTAGAAGTGTCATCTTTCTAAATTAGCATTGTGTGTACATTGGTATACAATTATGTGTGTGTGTAATTGTGAGTCTGTGTATGTGTGCTTGAACTTGCATGGACTGATTTGTCTGCCTGGATGACTGTGAGTGTGTGATCCTGTTTATATTTGTTCATGCCAGCATTTGACAACTGGTGTGTACAAAACAGAGGGTGTGTATTGACTGGTGAATGTTGCTAGATGAGAGTCTGGTGTAATTTGGTTAAGATCAATACAATTACCCACACAGTGACCTTTATCACTGAACTTATTAAACACGTCCAATGCCAGATAGTCGCCTCCTGCATTTCTCTGAGCTGTCACAAGGTTAAAGCTGAGCCTTATAGAAAACACGCAGGGTGCTTTGGAGAGATACTGTTGCGAGTGTTGCATTCTGGGAAAAAGCCAAGCGCTGACTACAGCTCTGCAGTGTCTCTGGAACAGAAGCCCTCAAGCCAAGAGTGAAGGTGAAAATAAAACTGGAGGAAAGGCATTCATGCTTTTACAAAGCAAGCAGCAAAATCAAATATGATTTATAAAATGAAATATAAAACAATTGCACTCGGATCAAACACACAAAGAACAGAAAACACATAAAGGACCCATGGAGACAGAGCTGGGACTGTTGGATGTTTAAGCTGCTGTCAGACAGACCAGTTGGGTTACAGTGCCCCAACATGATAGCTTTCACTAAAGCACCCTTGTGTTTGCTGTGCCTTTTGTGTGTGGCTTCTGTGTCATCAGTCAGGCCATGGAAAAACCCCTCCATCATGAATTGGATTCCAATTCCATTTTCAACCCAATCTCTTATCTAATGGCACACATACATACACACAAATATATAAACACACAACACTACTGAAGTACTGACCAACAACATGTCTTACATTTGATGCTATAGGTTTCAGATTTTCACATTTTGGGTTCTTTAAAAATGCTCGAAACCCTTAATTCCCCTTTGCCTTGCTGTTAGCTGGTCAGAATGAAAGTGCTACAAAGCTTCCAATCAATAATTTTCACCCTCTGGCATAACCAGCTACTGGGACATATCTGACTGTCCTCATAATCGTCCTTCCCCTCTTGCTTCATCTTGTTTCATGTTTGTCCCAATTTCTTAACAATTTGACATGAAAAAGTGTGACCACTGTTTTAAACACTGTGTAATACAAAGTGCCACATCTGAAGTGTTTGTTTTGAAAATCTTAGTTTGTTTTATCAGTTTAAAAATTATATTTACTAATACAGTAGTTGAGTGCAAGCACAGTAGCTCAGTTTGATTTATTTATAGAATATAACTGTTGTAGTGTGATTTCAAACATGACACATATCACGAATGTCATATTTAAACCACCTGTTTGAATAAAAAAAACAATGCATTAACGTATTACAACATATACCCACCTATTCAGACTGCAGCAGCTTAGCCTGCCCTATACTGCTATCTGGATTTTCTTGTTATAATGGCACGAGTGGGACATGTATGGCAGCAAGCTGACTTGAAAGTTGATGTGTTGGCAGTGGGAAAAAATGGCATGCAAAAGGATCCGAGCAAAAGGGCCAAACTGTGACTGTTAGACGACTGGATCAGAGCATCTCCAAAACGGCAAGTCTTGTGGGGTGTTCTCAGTGTCCATGAAGGCTCCACCTCACAACTTACAGGACATAAAAGACCTGCAGTTAAGCCAGATACCACAGCACACCTTCAGAGGTCTTGTGGAGTCCATGCCTCTATAAGTCAGATCTGTTTTGGCAGCACAAATGGGACCTACACAGTATTAAGTAGGTATCTTTACCGTTATGGTTGATCAGTGTATCTCTCTCTCTCTCTCTTTCTCCATACACACACACACACACACACACACACACACACACACACACACACACACACATACCAACATACAGCTCAAAAAAAAACAAGAGGCCACTACAATTTATTTTTACACTAGCATCTCTATGAGTATGACAACCTTTACATGTTACATTTCTACACAAGCACCTCATTTTGCTTTATGAGGTACTGATTAGTGATCACCTGAATCAAACCTTATTTAATGAGGAAAAGTATAAAAAAAACACTGATGCAATCAACACTCTCCTCTCACAATGAGACCAGCTGGATGAAAAAACACTACTAGAAGTTTGTCAAATGTAATTATTGTCATTTTTAAAGAGTGAGCCAGGGATTAGTTTTCTTTGAATTATTCAAGTTCTGTAAACACAGCATCATTTCTCTTATTTTGACATACTGTCATTTCATTTAAAATTATGCATTTTTATTTGGAAATTAGCAGCAATTCTTAAAGACTAAGGCAAAGCTGTTCAGTTCAATACTTGCTTCTATAAAAGATCAAATCTGAGAAACTGAAAATGTTTGCAGTGGTTTCTTATTTTTTTACGGAGCTGTGTATATATACATTTCTGTGCAAAAGTCTTAGGCACCTATGAAAATTTTTTGAATCTGTTTATATCAGCAGTGGGTTTCTTTCTGACAGCAAAAACACAAGTGAACATTGGAATAAACTCAAACGAACAAGAAAGCAGTAAAAAAGTATCAAGATTTCCTTTTTTCTAAAAAGGTATTTTAGAAATTTTGTGAGCTGGTTAGAAGAACACAGGTTTGGTTTCAGATTTCTGCTCATTGCCTCCAGACATTGTGTGGATTTATAAAATTCCATGAGCAGCACCACCTAATTTAATCTAATGAAGTAAAACCAGCCAAACCAGGTATTTGATTGTAGCTAAAATGAATATTGGACTTCCATGAGGAAAGAGGTCTGGAAATGGTCAGGAGAACACTTTGCCACACATAAAACCACTCTTTACTGTAATAATGTTAAGTGTATTTATTGTAATATTAATGTTTTAACACTAACTTAACACTACTGTCCAGTATTAAACAGGTTTTAAGTATAATTTTCCCGGGTGCCTAAGACTTTTGCACAGTACTGTATATAAGATCAGAAGGGCCGCTGCTATGTACACACACATAAAGCCAAACCAGCCTAACGATCATTATAATCATTGTGACTGGGACATTACAGGCAATACACAACATACATAATTGCTTGAAATAGCAAAATTAATTGTGATGCCTCCCACCCCCAACTCGCTGTGTTTCACTACATCTGACAAACACAATCCCAATAGCACCACAACAACTTCAGAAAGGAGGAAAACATGCATCTGGGGGGCAGAGAAGAAAAAAAAAAACAAGAAACTGTTGGAAGACGCTCAGACATGGCTTGCAGATATGTTTAAAAATGTTAATCTTTAAATGAATGGCAAATTAGCTGAGACCATTACAGTAGTACATAAAACACTGTCTTTGCAAGTTTGTAAACTTCATTTTATTAAGGAAGATTGCACTTCCACATATTTTTGTGAGTTTTTGCCTGATTTATATTTAGTTCTATTATGTAATATACAGTATATATGAAATTATTTCTGTGTAGCTCTGTAGGTTCTTATTTGTATACCGATGGTGAAAATATAATTCTTCAAATTTAGTTCTTTTGATTGGTGGAGAAAATATTTTAGTGCAAAACTGCGGTAAAACAATGTCTTAGGCATAAAAGTATTTAGAACTATTTTATTTTCATTGAGGGAGGCTTTGTGTGCCACTTATTGCAACGGATGTCTGGTTCTTGTCACCACCAATTACTCACACTCAATAAGTTCTTCTAGATTGAAGAATTTCACATCAAATGACTGAATAGTTTTGCTTACTTTTTAATCACTTATGATTCATGTTTATATATATGTTTTAAAACTCAATGAAACAATTAAAACTATTTATTCTTATTTTATATAGTTTCCAATTTGGAGATTCAAGGATTTCCTATGATATGGTTGACCTAAAAAAAAAACTAATTAGACCCATAAACTACAGAAGATGCACACAAGCTATACTGGCCTCAGCTTAGTGTGGCCATGGGAATCTGATACATCGCCACGACAACAGGCCCCATGGACAAAGGATTCCATTGTCCCCTGAGGAATAACAGGATACAAGCACACATACTCACACACACACACACACACACACAAGAAACCCAAAGGACACACAGTAACAGCTGTGTACCCCAGTGTCATCAGTTTGTATGTCACTGTGGGTACGAACTTCCCAGGACATACACACACAACACACTGAGCTATGCTCATAAGAAAATGGGCAACACACACACACACACACACACAGTGAACGCCAAGAAGAAAGAGCCCTACATCTTTCCCACTGGGTGGGTCCGTAGGCCCATCTGTCATACCCAAAAGCTCTGCTATACACACACTCTCACACGCAGGCAGTGTTACGTCAAGTGCGCGTGTGTGCCTTTGTGAGTGGGTAATACTGCAGTGCTTCTAAATCTGTTCCCTTCAGCTCCCACACATTATCACAATATGGGCTAAAGAGAGCCCATGGCCAACTACACGCACACGCAACATACACTCGCCCACACACATCCTTCACCGGCCCTTTCGAGAGTGGGGTTTCTTCAGCTGTGCCACCTCTTTCTCAAAATAACATCACACACGCGCAAACAGCACCGATAGACTCTCATTCCATAGCAGCTTCTATGCTTTCACTAACTCACTCACACATACACACACACTTTCTCTTCCTGCAGACTGATAAAGTCAAAGCCTTCACCGAGATTGCTTACAAAGATGATAAAGAGAACAAGTGAGGAGGTGAGAGTGAGGCAGAGAGAGAGAGAGAGAGAGAGAGAGAGAGAGAGAGAAAGTGAATGAGGAAGGGTGTTTCCATTTAGTTAAGCTACTTTTTACTACATGCCATTTGTAAGCTTGTCATGGTCATGAAATTTTTTATTAGGATTATTTGACACATGGTTTCAATTAATAATTTATTACTAATGCATTGGTGTTTTTATCTATCTATGGCTAAAGTGACCAAATTGGCTGACTGGCTTTTTAGCTGTCATAAAGTTTGATTCGATTAGAGCTTGTGACTCAGAACTTCCGACTTCCAACTGTAGGAAGAATCAAAGACAACTCCCCCACCCCACACACACACATACCACTCCCCAACTGGGAATTCCTACTCGCAGTCGGGATGGTGTTCTCAAGCCCAGTTCAGTTTATGATGTCAAACAAACACTGCAACTCACAGAGTCAGCAGTAACAAAGTATCACCCTCTACTTTGAAGTGAACTTTGCTTACAGACACTATAGTTTTTAATCTACACCACTGACAATAAAGTTCTCTCTGGTTTGAGAAAGCAAACACATAATGAATGACAAAATGTGTGTTCTGTCATTCGTTGCTGCCTTTTACAATATCAGTATCAAAGGTGCCCATGTCACAATATTGTCAAGCTGGAATATGATGCAGACACACATACACACAGAAAAAGCAAGAGTACACATTAACTGCTGACGGCCAAAAACACACATCCCTTTAACGTTACCATGGAGATAAGCACACATGTCCCTTTAACATCTCCATGGAGACACAGTTCTCATAAGGAACAGGTAGAACAGCCCCCTAGTAATGATCTACTTTCAGTTACAGCAGCTGTAGTATGAGGAATTCACAGCTCAAACAGGACACACATCTGAACTGGCGGAACGGACTGCATCTCCACCTGAACCTGCCCTTTGAATCACGTTTTCAATATTAATCATTTAATACTGATAGTGAGATGAGGAGAGAAGTGTTTTCGTTCAGTCAGATAGCAGCCCTCCTCTCACTGTCTGCTCTGTTCTGTTCGGGCTGAATCACAGCCCTCTCCTTTTCGCTCGTGCTCTGAATTTTAACATGAACAGTGCTGCTGCCCCTGCTTGTCACGGCCACATTCCTGTCATCACTTATTAAGCGGTGAACACTCTGAATGTAGTTCCACTACAGCACAATTCTGATCAACAATGTCAGTTTCAGAGATAGGGTTCTCATAGTAACTGCTTTGACAGGATTCCTGAATGGATTGAGATTCCGCACAGTAAAATCCTCACTTCTGAACCTGAGAGGGATAAATTACCTCCTACAGAACACAAAAGGCATAGTCTAGGTTGAGTACAGAGCAGTGGTTCTTCATTCTGCTCCTAGAATACTGTTGCACTGCACATTTTAGTGCTCTCTTGCACACCAATCTAAACTCAGGAAGGGCTAGCTGATCTAATTAGATCTAGCCGAAATAACCTGCACAGGTCAGGAGTATCCCAGGACCAGAGCAGGGAAAAACTGGTGACTGATGTAAACTGTGAAGGAGTTTAACTGTAAGAGTGCAGCATCCCAACACAAAAAATACCACATGTTTTGAATACTAAATGAATCTTTGCTATTCATGGAGGTCTTTACAACACAGTTGTCACAGTCCTCTTGAACAAAAATTTTAGATTCAGATTTCCAGATTCTTTTAGCGTTAAAAGACCCATGCTAAATTTGTGTATACCACCTTCTAGTCCTTCTTCAAGGGATAGTGACTGAGTTGCTCTAGACTGGATACTTGTGGATATTGGACTTCTCTCAGTTTAGCAGTGACAGTGACTTGGAAAAACAATACAAATGCTGCTGTGTCCAATACACCAGGACCTCACACACAACCATGCCAACACCACACTGCTGTGTTAAGAAAGATCCACCAATGGGCCTAATAATATCAGGTCAGTAGAACATCCAGCCAACAAAAATAGGGTTGAGGGATTTTGAAAAACAGTACAGGAAAAGAGATGGGCTGCAGTCTGTAACTGTACACCCATTTGGTGGACAAGGCTGGTGTTGCTGATGTCCACCTCACACACGACCATGCCAACCCCACACTGCTGCGTTAAGAATGATCCAGCAATGGCCCTAATACTATCTGGTCAGTTGAACTTCAGAAACCAACCAGCGATGAACGGGTTAGAGGGGTTCTGACAAACAGGACAGGACTGTGTGTAACTCTACCCCCATATGGACAAGGTTGGTGTTGTTGAAGGACAGAGGAGTGTAGTCCTGACGCTCCATCCTCTCCCACCCTCACCTTGTGTAGTTTCCACATGGCCCCGAGCGCCTTGACCTCGTGCGCGGAGTGTCTGCCCTCCTCCAGGCACTGGTAGCACACGGGCGTCTTGCACTGCACGCAGTACATGCTGAGGTTCTCCAGCTCGTGCTCCGTGCACGTGGAGGTCTTGCGCGGGCTCGCGCGGCGGCTGATGCGCCCTTGCGCGGGCGGCACGAGCCGGTGCTTGGCCAGCGGGCCGCGCGGCGGGTGGCAGCGCACGCGGCACGCGTCGCAGTAGAAGACATCGCACTGTTCGCACAGCACCGTGGCCTCGCGGGGACTCTTTTCGCACAGCTGGCAGCGCAGCGCGGCCGCCTTGCTCTGCTGGTAGCGCTCCACCACCGCCTCCAGCACGCGGTTCTTCGGGAAGCCGCGCAGGCCGCGCTCGTCCAGCGTCAGGCTGCGGTGGCACTGCGGGCACGTCAGGCACGCGTTGCGCGGGATCATCATCATCATCATGGCTGGAGGATGAGGGTGAGGGTGAGGAGGCGGTGGCGGTGGCGCGCCGGAGGCTGCCGGAGGAGGCAGCAGGTGCTGCTGCTGCTGCTGCTGCTGGGGGGGCGGCGGGGCTGGAGGGAACACGCGCACCCCGTTGGGGGACTTTGGGCACGGCGTGGTGGGCGCGCTCGCGAAACCTCCGTAAGAGCCATAACCACTGTCGGCCTCGCTGTACAGGCTCATCTTGTCCAGGTCCAGGTAGTCATAGTCGGACGCAGAGCCCGAGGCTCGGCCGCTCTGGGGAGACTCTGCGTCCGGCGTCTGCACCAGGATGTTCCGCGCGCACACCAGGCAGATGTTATGCGAGCATGGCAGAATGATAGGCTCCCGGAAAAATGAGCCGCATACCGGACATTTCAGCTCCTCTTCCATCTCTTCCATCTTCGCTGAAAAAATAAAGAAGCTCAAGCAGGAGAATAAAAACAGCCAGAAGCCCCAGTCTCCGTCTCCAACCTTCTCTCTCCTCGGAATGCACGCAGACAGCCGGAGGAGGGGAGCTTTATACCGCGGGCGGAGTCATCACCCAGGCCCCTATTCCCAACCAGCTTCCACCAGTAACCGAGGACCACTATAAGCACCTATTCGCCCGAGCAGCTGCCAGATAAAGTGAAGCGACCAATCAGCGTGTAGCAAGAGGCGTACCGACAAGAGCATTCATACTAAAGCGGCCTAAAGATGCGTTAGATCCACATATAAAAATATTTTTACTGTCCTGAAAGTGGTACACAAGACAGATTATCTGTACAAAAAAACAAAAAAAACAAAACAAAAAACAGCCCCTTTGGTGCTCCTAAGGCCATGTGCAAGAGACAGAATCAAAACAACCAGCAGCTGGTGGCCTGATTGTTATGGAGTTGCCCGCGCGATTGGAAGGTTGTGGGTCGAATCCCATTACGGCCAGTGAGCAAGGTACTGCCCTACACACTGCTCCCCAGGTGTTAGGTTGCTGGCTGCCCAGTGCTTCACTTGGTGAATGGGTTAAATACAGAGAAAGAGTTTTACACTGTTTACACTGTGTAGTGTGTTCATGCGTGACTGTTAAGGCCACTTTACTTTACTTTACACCCTGTCAGAGCCAGTGGGAGTTGGATAACTGTATAACTGTGAGGGGGCTTTAAAGGCAGGAGCACTGCAGAGAGGGACCTGGAGGAAAAATCCACAATCTTCTTAATCTTCTCCACTGCAGGTTTATTGACTGAAAGACTGAAGAAGTAACACACCCCACAAACCCCTCACAGACCCTCATTTCCTTGCTTCCATCTATCTTGCATCCAGGCCTTCATTATGAGGATGGGGGTCAGTTTCTTCATTGAGGCCACCAGACTCTTAAATCAAAACTGAAAATCAAATTCTACACACACACACACACACACACACACACACACACACACACACACATAATCACACACACTAAACTGTTCTGCCATAAACAAAAGAGAATCTACTCCCAAACTGAAAACCCTGTATTTCTTTGTAATACTTAACGACTGCTAGAATAGTGGGCTTTTTTGCCCTCTCACTTTAGGCCTGTTGTGCCTGCACTTGTGTAGTCTTGTGGTGTTCTGTTTTTGTGCTTTGTGTTGCTCCATGATTCTAGTGGAATGCTGTTTCATTTCATTGTGTGCTGTGAATATGGTTGAAATGACAACAAACACCTTTTGACTCAACTTCACTTGAGTCTTATTGACAAAAAAGTGAAATTAGCCACTGCTAATTTCACTGCTGAAATTAACACTACACAGGGTGCTGCCCAAACCACACAATTCTGCTCTACACAGGAGACTTAAATGGAGCGTGCCTGAGACTATAGGACTGGTCAAATAGTATTAGCAAACCCAGGTTCCCCATTACAACTGGTCAGAATCCAAAAATGTGTAAACATCGGACACAGTTCAGTCCCGTAAATCTGACCGCATGGAACAGTCAATTGTCTCTATAGTCTTTTTCCATTTGTCTTAACAAAACTGTTTTCTAAATGTACTGTGAATGTGTTGCTTTTTATGTGTACATTTAGGACAGTGTATTCAAAATGCAGCTGCTACTACTTAGGTATTTTGCTGAACTCTGAATACGTGGAGCTGTTGTGAATATGTGTGTAGTGTGTTTCAGACACAGCAGAAACTTACATTTAACACAATCCCCAGTTTCTGAGCTCACTGAGGAAAGTTTAACTGAAATTAATTTTACGATGTTTAAGGTGTGTGCCTGCTGTTACTGACTTTCCACAGTTGAACAGACACATCGTGAAGGGCGTTCAGGTTAAAAATCTGCTACAGTATGAAGGCTTCTATGTGACATTTCTTATTATCTAATTTGCATAACAGATGGTTGGGAGGGGTTCATGGATTCGTTTACCATCTTAAAAGCCCATTTGCATCCACTTTAATACACCTGCAGGCCTTTTTTCTGCAGCATGTTCAGTTTCTGGAAGTTTCTGGTGGCTTGATAGTTTGACAGAACCTTTGTAACTCTCACACAGGCCTTTTGCATTTATTCCGATGAGCATTTGCAGTAATACTGCCATGAGAACATTAATGACCTTTGAAAAATGAAAACAGGAATCAGGTTTTCATGTTTATTGGAGGAGAAAAAACTAAACATGCTGATGTTAAATGATTAATTCTAAGGATTCTGGACCATTATTATGCTTTATTAAAACAATGTAAAGGGCAGTGTAGTCATTTTCAAACTATGAAAAAACAATAAATGTAAAAACAGCGAAGAAACAGGTTTTGTTCTAGCAGCAGCAAATTACAGTGAAGTGCAATGGTCATCCAATGATCAGACCAAACCATGCACTATGTGTCCAATTTACTGCGCAACCATCCACAATCCTATGAACACCTACTCAGGAATTCTCTTAACATAGCCTTGTTTAGGATTTATCCAAGTGCTTGCAAGCTGTGGCAACAGCATTTAGCAGTTGGGCTTAGGTGTATTATAGTTTTTACTGATTACTTATACACATTTCTTAGAACAGCAAAAACATTTTCTCCAGCTTGAGCATTCCTCATCATGCACATTACTCTCAAAAATGTTAACCAACAGTGTTAAAACACTCACTTTTTGGACTAATCCCTGCCATGTCCCATGCAGAACTACCTGTTTTTTGTGAGTTTCAATCCACGTATTCCAAGGACAAGCAAAAAATGCAGATTGTTCGTTTTTGTGGACATCACATACACAACACTACTCATTCCAACCTCTCTGCCCCTTCATCTTTCAGCATTTTTGTTTTCCTGAGCTAACCTGCAACTATGTGCTTCAAACAGCAAGTAGAATTGAGAGAACAACTAGGCTGAACTGTGGTGAATCCGTGAGAATGTATTTGTATGGCAAGGTATATGAGACTTTGTGTTTTGATTCAGGTTGGGGATTTAAATGAGCAAAACTGTGATGGTCTACATGTGGATCAATCTGAATTACAGTGGAGAAAGCAAAAGAAAGAAAGAAAGTATAGTACAAAACCAAAGGTACAAAGATTTTGAAGGCAACATGTCAATATGTTAATAAAGGACCTGTGAGTTAAATAGCAAACTATAGTAACCTTTCCCAATCAGAGACCCTCTCCAGTTAATAACACATTATTCATACTGTAGAAGAGAATACGGTGACTATTGTGAGTTAATGGTAGGCTGACATGTTCATTGCAAGGCTGAATTTGGTCGGTGTTAAGCGTACGAGGTCGAGGTTGAGGGCTGATGCAGTATTGCTAGCTGCTGATGCTGTATTGTTGAGATGTGACAGTTTAGTTTGTTTTCTGTGTAGCAGAAATGTCAACAGGGCTGAGTTAAAGAGCTCTCTCCCCGGCGCTGGAGCCTGATCAGCACGGCTTCACTTTGTCCCATTGTTTCTGCCTTCTGCCTCGTTTCCACGGAAACCTGGATGAGTGCAGAACGAGAGAGCAGAAAAGAGAGAAATAACAGCCTTCGCTCACACAGCACCACATACTGACATTTCAAGAGTCCACTCACCAACTGCAGTGTGATTAGATGGCCGCATGTCCCATGGGGGATGTGGGGTCACATGTGCCTTATGAAGGGAGTCTTTCCAAAAATGAAGTTGACATCACATTTTTGGAAATTTTGTTTTTTGTTTTAATAGTGTGTGTTGCTGGGAGGGGACTTTACACATCAAAGAAATACCAGTGCTACATTGTGATTAATACTACCTTTATTAGAGAAACACACATTAAATAAATTATACGTCTGCTGTTATTATTTTTAAACCTATTTATATATAGTTATGAATGGATATACAGCATTTTAGAACAAGCCTTTTAAATATGTATTTTTATTGTCAGCTATAAAAGATCGACACTATGGGAGCGACTAATAATAAGAAGCCTTAGTGTACAGACTTAATCAGTCACTAGTTAGCTATTGTTGGATCAATAAGAGTATGTAATCAGTATAAGACTATTCAGTAACTATATAGCCATGGGAGGGACAGTTTGATGTGTGGATCCGCATGAGTTAACACAAACAAGCTGAATCTTTGAGTCAGTTCTTTTAAGTGAGTGAGATTTCCATTTTGAAATCAGGTTGACCTCATGGAGTTAAGCTGTGTATGTGTGTGTTAGTTTGAACTCTGTATGGTAATGACAGTCCAACTTCCTGTGCTCAGATTGTAAGAGCAATGGTTTGTAAATGCTGTAATTATGGGAGAGCAGATTTGAGAGGAGAGAGAAAGTTGGCTTGCTTCAGCAACGGACAGCTCACAGAGAGAGGTGCCAGATTATGAGTGTTTGTGTGTTTGTGAGTGTGTGTGTGTGTGTGTGTGTGTGTGTGTGTGTGTGTGAATGTAATCACTGAAATCAAAAATGCGCAAGAAGGCATGTGTGGGGGTGTACTGAGAGGTCTGAGAGAAACGTGAGAGTAGGTGTGTATGTGAAACTGGCTCAGTTTGTGTGTGTGGTTGTGTGTTTGTGTATGTATGTGTATGAGAGGGAGAGGGAGAGATTAAAATAGTAGAGAGTTTAAATGATTTGAAAAAGTGATTGTGGGAGTGCTGTGTTACAGAAGAGTTTTATCTGTGTGTGTGTGTGTGTGTGTGTGTGTGTTTGTGTGTGTGTGTGTGTGTGTGCGTGTGTGTTTGTGTGTGTAGGAGTGTGTTATAGTGCGTGAGGGCATGATGAGAGCCATGTGAGCGTGGCACGCGTGCTTCTCTCTGGTGCCTCTGCGTCTGTGGAGGGATTACTGGGTAATTAATCGCTTAATGATTTTTATTCTGATGATGGGAAAGTGGGTCAGAAAGTTGCTGCTCCAACACGTGAAGCTCCTCCCAGTGAAACTTCCGGAAGCTCCTCACACCTGCTGCATCTTTGCTGACCCATGGTCACAGGACCTGATGAAAGACAGCAGACAAAACACAGGCTGGTTGCAAGCAAATGCCACAGTTTTACATTCTGCAGTAAAATCACTAAGTACACTATATTAGAAAACTGTCTAATGCTCCACTTTCTCCTCAAATGCTTCTCAGTGAGTACCCTTCAGAATCCCATGTTGTCATGGCAGCAAGCTGGACAGACTTGAGTTATTTTTTCCTCCACAGTGTGATCTGCATAGTATGTGTAGCGTTTTGATATAATATATTATTTGGATTAATATATTGAGGAAAGTAAATGTCTCATTTGTCAACAGTTCATTTTGATTACAAATGGAATACAGTTAGAATACAATTAGAAAACTACTGAATGCATTATTAGGACTCAATGTCACAAAAAGTCGGGTGGAGGTAACTGAGTGGGTTAAACACTTGTCTGTGAACCTGATGACCACAAAGTTGCAGGTTCAAACCCCCACTTTCTACCACTGTGTCCTTCAGCAAAACACTTAACCCTCAGATGCTCCAGGGGGACTGTCCCAGTAATGAATGATTGTAAGTCTCTCTGGATAAGAGCCCCTGCCAAATGCCCCCTTTCTAAAGGATTCTATTATATTATGTTGGTTTGATTCAGATTTTTTATAAATACTGAAAAGATAAACATTGCTAGAGGAACTATTTACACACAATGAAAAAAATTAACTTGATTTGAATATACACCTTTCCACATAATATATTTTCTGCACATTTATTTAAATGTTATTCACGGCGGACACATTTGAATTAAGCAAATTCGATAAATAAATGATGGAATATTCTAGAGACAATAAAGTCAATAGATTTTTAAAACATTTTTTTCATAGAATTTAATATTGCAAATTAATGTAATTGACTCTAACACTAAAAAATTACTGTAGCCGCTACATCACAATACGGTTATGCATTTTTGTGCCTTTAAATGTTTTGTGCATCCATAGAAGGGTGCTTTTAATCAAAAGATGCTGTGAGAGCACAACAGTAAAATCTGTGTACCGCCCTCACCAGTCTTCTGCTGAGGTAGGACCCTCAGCTCATTCTGTGAAGTGTCCCTAGAGAGCTACAACACTGCAGAATTCGTTATTAGGGTCCTCCCAGTTCCCCCCACTGTATACACCACAAAGTCACCCTCACATTCCCATGTTGTTACATGCTGCCTATACAAAATTCTAATAATAGGCTGTAATGTAATTTCAGTCATTTTTAGCATTTTGTTTTTGACATTTTGCAATATGGTTTTTAGTATATTATTTTTTCATTTCTTTTTGGCATTACATTTTTGTGCCGGTAATGGCAAACACTCTAGCAAATCAAATAACCACTGTTTGAGTGCTGAGACTCAGCCGAACTATATCAGTGCCCCACGCTTTTCAAGCGCATGAAAATAAATGGGGTGTAAGAGACTGGGATGCATCTATGTGGAATTGTTCTGATCCCTTAATGAGTTTCACTCACCAACAGATAACACAGTGTGTGGCAGAGAAATGAACACCCACAGCATCACCATCCAGTATCACCCTCTCACATATTACCAGTTTTATTCCTCCCGCAAGCACACAAGCAGAGACTATAAAACCCCTCTGCTGCAGGAGAGCAGTTTAATTTTCCTCAGAAGAGAGAACAGACATTTATCATCATCATCTTCAAACACACACACACACACACACACTGTAGTATTACTATATTTGTGAGGACATTCTACTGACTACACTGTAGTGTAACACTGTGTCTTAGTAATCCTACACTTACCATATCCTAAGTAACCAAAATGCAACCTTTCTAGTCCTTTGGGTTTTCCAAAAAAATCACATTTTTGTTGAAAATATCCAGATAAAGATTGTTCCTGTGTGTCATCATGAGAACATTTAGCCCCAATAAGGAGATAAATATTTTATGGCTTTGGTCTCTGTCGCTCTATCTCCAGTCTGATGAACACACCCTGTCCTTACATGAAGCTGCGCTCTCCCTACATGTTTAGCATTCAGTTTGGTTCCATGTCAGATTATTCCCAGAGATGCAGATTTGAATAAGTGTAAGAAGCAGAAATACAAAATCTCTGACTATGACATGGATTGCTCTGGAGATTACTCATGATGTTTTCACTAAAAGCTCAGTCTTAGTTTTCTTTAGTCCTTTGAACTCTGCATGTACACTAACACTTCTCACACACACACACACACACAAACCCACCCACACACATACATTCACTGCTTGGGTCATGACCTGGACTGTAAATTACATAGACTCAGTAAGTCCCGAATGAAGTCCTTGGCCTGATTTCTGGCACCTCTAATAAACAGCCTCATTCTCAGAGCTGAGGAATTAACTGAGAGAGAGAGAGAGAGATAAAGAGAAAGATATAGATGGGGAAAGTGAGAGAGATGGGGGGTGACTCATTCTCATACCAGGCAAGTCCTTAAGGTGTTTTTACACCGCTTTGCTGTATAAACGTACAGAGAGACATGAGCACAGGTAAAGGAGGATGAGAGAGGTAGTAAAGTGGGCCAAACAGCCTGACTTTGAGCTGAAACTTCTCCCCCAAAGGAACCTGTGTGTGTATTTGTGTGTGTGTGTGTGTGTGTGTGCGCAGCATGGCACAGGGAAAATGTGTGTCAGTGTTTGATGGAATGCTTTCTGAGTTTCTCTCTTTTCAGTCCTTCAGTCCCCACAAGACAATAACAGCTCGGAGACTCTCAGTGTAATGCAGGCCTCCTCAGAGAGAAACAGAGAAAAAAACATCAAGGACTAAAATGATGTGAGTACTATAGACTGCAGGGATGCACTGATCAATTTTTTTGCCACTGTGCGGACAAGGTGAACACATGAGAACTCACAGTTCTTTCTATTCACATGTTTGTTCAACAACCTATTACAAATTGAAAAGTCACTAAATAAGGTTTTGACAAAACCAATGTTGTGAGGTTTGTTTTAAGTTCTGGGACTGCATGCACCGACTGATTCTTAGATGGTTGTCACCAATACTTCAGTTCTGCATTAATCATTAAATGGAATTGCTCCCTCACAATTCAGCAAGACTAAACTGATTTCATCTCATGTCGACCCAACTGTCAGCTATCTTCACACAAAATGCAGCATGACTGCAAGAGCTCCCGAGTCCCTCAGTGCACGAGCACCCTGCTGTGTGAAGCTCTCCTGTCTCTGCTCTGACCATTCAAGCATGATGGTGAGAGCTCCTCAAGCTCTGGCTGGGATCAGGCTCTGCTTTTAAATTCATGTATTAGTCTACAGTCCTTCCTAGGACCTGTCCAGCCTTGTTGATCAGGATATTCAGAGCTTCTATGTTGCTTGGTAGTAATTCCACAAAATAAGTAATTAGTGTTTTGCACATATTCTCTACAAGGTACCAATGTGCACATACCAAAGTCACAAAATGAATGATATTATTTTATCTTAAATTCTTACTTGAAAAATCAGACATATTTTAAATAACTGGAATCAAATCAAATGCTACATTGAAAGTAAGAAGTGACAGGCTATTTAGTACAATGAGTCACTGATAATTATGACGTGACATTTGGGTACAGATGCAGGAGCAGTGGATTGCGGGTGGTGTGTTTTGATGATATTTTTTAATTTTTATTTTCTTGGCTTGGGTTGCCAACTACCATCTTAAGCAAGACAAGACAACACATGATCAGGATTTTCTTTCACATATAAATCAACAATAATTGTAATTCTCATAAAAAAATCTGAGAAAGTCTCTAGCGGAATGAAGTCTTTTCATTCAGAAGTTATTGCAGGCCAGCATGTGGGGAAGCAGACCTGCTGTAGATCAGTCCTTCCTAATCCCACTTCTGGGGCTTTATTCATCTTTTCCCATGCACACACACACACACACACACACACACACACACACACACACACACACACACACACAACACACACACTCATCTTAATAGATAACTATCAACTTCTAAATTAATGTTTTTGACAGGACTGCCTGTGTATAATGTTCTCAGTCACATGGCAACACAGATATCAGCATATTACTCATAAGTGTTTGTGTGTTTGTGTGTGTGTGTTTTTGTGACACCTCAACACGGAATAACCTGCGGCGGTGAGCCCCCTCAGTGTAATCTGCGTGCGTGGTTACTATTTATTTGCAGATGTTTGAATATTCATCCAAAGGGTGTACATCAGGAGTTACGCAAAACGTCACCGCTCATGATTCGAAAGAAGCAGCATGAGTGTGTGTGCATTTGGGTTGATCTGTAGTTAGTTTGTTGTGAATTAGTTCTGTTTGCCTTCTTTGCAGAATGTCCTTGCAATGCTGGGAGAAAAGCGTCTCTTGCATAAGCAGTGGATGTATGTGTGTGTGTGTGTGAGAGAGAGAGGGAGAGGGAGAGAGAGAGAGAAAGAGAGGTGATTAGAGGGAGTCAGTGATTTTTCATCCCACTTCTTCCTATTCAAGCTGTCTTCACAGTTCCGGTGTCTTCTCTCCTCCTACCCATATCCTGCATGGCCTACGTCAGTGGGCTTTATCTCTGTATGTCATAGCGCTCTGTATATGGCCACACTGGAAGAGATACAGATTATTAGAAATTAATAGATAATATGACTGTATTAACGTCACCTGTAACACCATTTAAGAAACCGTGTGAAGTAGCACACATATTTTGTACAAATCTCAAAATTCAGGCCTGATAAATTAATCCTATTCATTAATCCTAAACCTATGCATAGTCTTATAAATGTGATGTTTTGATAGCGTGTCTGGCTCCTTGCTTCAGATAAATGTTCTTGCTCTTGATAGACTGCGCTGTTCCAATGGTCAGTGTCAAGGTTAGCAAGAGCCGAGCCTTTGTCAATATAATGGTTGTGAGTCAGACATTCTTGCTGCCACCCACAGCATGAATTAGTCAACACATGTAAGCATCTTGAAAAATTTTGTCTGCACTAAAATGCCGGAGAAAGGGAATATTCATACATATTCTCTTCACTTTCATAACCTGTCTTGTCATGTCCCTTTATACTCTCAGATAATAAATAATTCAGCATATGATTCATTCCCCTTTAACAAGAATTTTCATAAAAACAAAGAATGGCTGAAATTGATAGTCTTCACTAAATCCCCTGTGAAGTGGGCCGATGCTTCAGATCTTTATTCCCCTAACTACATCATTTACATACTGAGTTTATAGCTACTGCGTAATTCATGGTAGTTACTGAATTCTAAAGATGAATAACTACATAGTAGGGCTTGAGGTGCTAGATTATATTCAAACTTAAGAACTGAATAAAGGAATAGTTTGGTAAAAAATCACATTTAAACAATTGTGTAATGGACAGTAATTCTAGACAGCTCCAGGACTGGAGACGACTGATCTTTCTGACTTTTTGTTAACGTATTATAGCTCACAGTAAGTTATAGTGTATCCTGAACCACATCAGCATGTCTGAATCAGTTTCATGAAGAGCTGGATGCTGTTTGAGCAGGCTGAGAGAAGTTTTGGGGATGTGTTTACAGAAATTATTTGGGAGACTGTTAACAATTATTTTTTGTTAACAATGTTACTCTCATAGCTCCAGTGCTAATTTAAACAAGTAACATTTAGACTCCAAACACGTCTTGACTGCTAAAGCAAATATTGTATAGGTAGAAATTTTCATTGAAAATTTTAGTTTAATCACTTAAATTCTCAGGCTTAGTAAGACATTTGTGCATTGTTTTCAAGCTTCAATAGAGAAGAAGTGAAGCCTGCAACTGACCTAGTCATTGTTATTTAAAGGGTTGATATGCCACAGCAAAAGATAATGTCTTACTGAATCTGAGGTTGTCTGTCATCTATTTGACTCTGTATGTGTGGCCGTATCAATAATGTTATTGTTCTGTTTCAAATTCAGATTGATTATTGTTAAAGAATTCAGAACTGAGAGATGAAAACTCAATGAGATTACTGTGCGACCGCAGCAGATGGTACAGTTGCTTCATTCTGTTGCTTAGTTTACCTCTAAACCAACTTTTTTTTCTTTTTTTTCTAATTTTCATGTGCTGTCCCATATTCTGCAGGAGAATAAATTCTTCACAATCCCACCCATAGTGGCAGTAAACCAGAGAGGTGCAGGGCACACACATACAAATTAACACATTTTATTGTCATACACAGAAAAGCAATTAACACATTAACGATCTCATTAAGACACACACATACACACCCAAGGCCTCAGAGGATCTCATTATCAGTCTCGCTTGGTTAAGGCTGGTGCTGACTCTGACTTTGTTTGTTAATGACATCAGTAGAGTTTAATCATTTTGTGTGTGTGTGTGTGTGAGCATAAGTGTGTATGTGCACAAGATTGGAGAAACATTCTGTCTCAGCAGAATTTGATTTGATCCTAATCCCACTGACCTCATGGTCAAGATTGTTCCTTCAGCATCACACATGCATATAAACGTACACACACACACACACACACACACACACACATAAATACACTTACAACTAAATTTGACACTCCCCCACACCACAGCAGCGCCACTTCAGTGACCCTGAATTTTTATGCTGTAATCCACTACAGAAATATTCTTTCAAGTGTATGTGTGTAAGTGTGTGAGTGTGTAAGTGTACGTGTGTGTATGTGTGTGTGTGTGTGTGTGTGTGTGTGCTTATTGTGTATGCTTTCCTCCTTTCCCATCCCTATCCCCTCAAGGTCTTTCTCTGTGTTGTATACCCAACACACATTCACACACACACACACACACACACACACACACATTCACACACTCATACACACACACACACACACACACACACACACACTCACACACACACACACACACACACACATTCACGCACTCACACACACACACACACACACACACACACACACACACACTCACACACGTGCGCACACACACAGCCCTCTTGGCATGCCAGCAGCAGCATAATCATTTGCCTTGTTTCCTAGGCTTCTCTAGTACCCGGAGAGAAACACAGTGAAATTTGAAGAAGAATGTGTGTGTTTCAACCTCATGCTTTTTACTAAAGAAATGTTCGCATGTGCTGAGACAGGGTTGCCTAACAGGCTTGCTCTCCTCACTCTCAGAGGAACAGGGGTTATGTAGGTTAGGACTCTGCAGCAGACCACAGAAAATGCTGAATAATCATTTAAAGTAAGTAGTAAACACATAAAAAATTTAAATGCATAACTGGAAGAAGCAAAGAACCCAAATAATATATCAATATTAGTATAAACCATAGATCCACAGACTGGTTCTGAAGTAACACAGTAAATACAGAAAAGATGCTCTTTTACGCAAAGCACTGTTTAAAATAAAAAGGTGTTTAGTAGCCTTCAGTGGCATTTTTATGTGAGAGCCCGATGTGTTGAATGGTATCCACGTGACTGGGCTCCGCATTAAGTGGAATTCTAATATTTTTGCAAGGTTTTTTTTGGAAATTCTGTCAAGCTTTGCATTAATCAGTTTTTAAGATGTAAAGAAAGTCACATTGTGTGGTTTCATGTGGAAGGCTTCTATAGAAACTTGACAAGTCAAGCGCACACAAATTGTTCACAGCAGTGGTAGGAACCAAATGTCCAAAGCATTTAATGTAACTTAAAGCTACTATGAAGCAATTAAACAAAATGGTCATGGATACTTTGCCTGATGCCTTTTAGTGTTGCTTTTAAATGTAATTAATTTAGCCGGAGAAGCAATGCATTCTTTACTGAAGCTATGGTAAAAATACATATTTTTTTGGTTCACTGGTTTACTAAAGTTACACAAAACACATTTGATGAATATGCATCTGTTGTGGTCAAGTGATGTAGAAAAATAAAAAGGAAAAAAATAGTTTTCTTTGGGCAGTGACAATATGACATTTCAGGCATGCATATTAAGTAGACCTATTAGAGGAGATACACTGAAGGTGATCTTATGTTGCTGAAATATGTATGGAGCGGTGGACTGATACCTTTAGTAAAAACATCATCTATTCTCCTGTGTAACTGGAACACGAAGCAGACTGAGAGCACTACTCAGAGTTTATTTTTAGGAGGACGGAGGAGGACATTTGCCAGAGGGAGACACTTATCCAGAAACCACCTTTACTACGTGGGCTGTGCAGCAGAAAGAACTGTACTAACACAGCAGGAGAGGAACCTTTAGGATGAAGGATGCATGTCTATTAATGGTACGACTTGTTTTCTGCTTCCTAACTGCACAGTGACTTGTTGAACACTGAATCACAAGATATTGAACGGACAATACATGGTAAATAATTAATAAATAAATTTGTTTCCTTTTTCTGTTATTTATATACATAATATCACACACTGTTGGAGCCTCTCTCAAACGACAGCATACATACATATACCCAACAGGGACTTTAATGACACTGCATTCAAAGACATCGACTTTAATATGGAATTGGTCCCCAGTGTGTCACTATAACAGATTCCACTCCTCTTGGAAGGCTTTACACAATTGGAGTTTCCATTTATTCTGTAGAGCGTTTATGAGGTCAGATACCTTTTTATGAGGTCAGGCAATCTCTGTTCCAGTTCATCCCAAATGTGTTTGATGGGGTTGAGGTCAGGGATCTCTGAGAGCTAGTCGTTCTTCCACACCGAACTCATACAGCCATGTCTTTATGGAGCTTGCTTTCTGCACTGGAGCACAGTCATGCTGGAATAGAAAAGGTTCTTCCCCAACCTGCCTAGGCCCATCATGGAGTACTGAATATTTATATTATACTGCCACCTAGCGTTCATTGTGGAATATTGAACACACGATTTGTGCTGCTCAGTAATAGTTTTAAAAATTGTTTTCTTTATAAAAATTACTTATTTAATAATAAAAGCCGAGTGTAGTTGAATTTTGGAGATATTATATCAGAGGTGTTCCTCCTGAGAGGCGGGCTCCGGGCGGATGTCGGAGCTCCGAGCGGAAGCAGCTCTGAGAGTCAGTGTAAACATGGCGTCCAGGGAGAGGGGTGGAAGAGCAAAGAGGAGCTCAGCTTCACACTCCAAATCCTCCTCCAGCCTGTATCTCCTGCTGCTGGTTTTGGGTTTGGCTGTGCTGCCAGTGTCAGCCAAGCGGGACAACCTGAGAGTGGTCACGGACGGGAACTGGGAGGATATTCTGGCGGGAGAGTGGATGATCGAGTTGTGAGTTTTTAATGCAGAACAAGTTAGGGGTTACCAGAACTCAGCACTGCACAGAAAGACAGACAGAGAGAGAGACAGGCAGACAGGCTGTCAGACAGACAGAGAGACAGACAGACAGGCTGTCAGAGAGACAGACAGACAGGAAGGCAGAGAGCTAGACAGACAGAGAGAAACAGAAAGAGAGAAAGACAGACAGAGAGACAGGCAGGCAGAGTGATTGACACTCGGGCAGACAGACAGCCAGAGACTGTGTCCAGTGACCTGTGACTTCAGAGTTATATTTTGAGCCAGCCAACATTCTGACACCTTCTATGGACACTTTGTTTTCCTAGTTCTCAGTTAGAAGAAGTAGTTAGTGAGACATTTAGCATCAGTGAAACCCTGTGTGAGGGATGTGTTGATACTGACATTCCTGCTCAGTAAGAAGCATGAACTCTTTAACTGTCCACTGTATCCTCTTTTTTAGTAGATCTATTTCTGATGCACGACCCTCTCTTTGCCTTGGCTCCATCAGAGACAGCAGTTTCAGTTTATTTGATTGTAGGAGATTGCTTTGGTGCCTGTGGTCATGACAAAAATGTTTTCACTTGAAAATGTTTATTCTTTAGTATGTTTACTTTTTTTTTTTTTACCCTCCACGTTTTCATTCCCTGAGCGGAATTTTTTAAAATGAACTTTATTTTAATGATTTTTTTTATTTTTATCATTAATACAGTGCCAAAACATGAATGACAGTATGGTTTAATGGTTTATTTCAGAGTAACAACTAGGTGTGCACGGATCATGAATTTTCTTCGCTGATATGTTTTATAGCCATACTGACAAATTTTTATTAGCCTTTTTTCTTTTACTTGAAGCTCACGCCACCTGAAGGAACACCTGAAACTTTCTATTTAGGAAAGAGTGATCAATTGTTTTATATCAAAATTGCAATTGATAGTGCAAGTTTCAGATTGCTAAAGCCGTGATTAGAATGATTCCCCACATCATTCAAGATTGTCTTTGTGTTTAAAGAGAGGAAATTGAACCTAATTATCACAGAGCTCATGATGGGTCAGCCTCGTACACTGCATTAAGTGGTCAAGCCTCAAATGAATTTGAACGGCTCTTGTGTGTTCCAGTTTTGCTCCGTGGTGCCCGGCCTGCCAGCAGCTGCAACCTGTGTGGAATGAGTTTGCAGAGTGGGGCGAGGACTTGGGGGTTAACATCGCTAAAGTGGACGTCACAGAGCAACCCGGTATGTCCTACCCAAAATTACCTCCTGCTTGAAGTAAATGTAATGCTGTGTGAAGGAAACAAGTTCAAGATGAACCCTGTCCTCTTTTTACAGGACTGAGTGGAAGATTTATCATAACAGCATTGCCGACCATTTACCAGTGAGTCCACACTACATATGGTGACATATTTCTTCCATTCAGGGAGAGCCGAATGAAGAGCATGTGCTGCACAGTGCAGCACACTGTTGAAATGTACCACATGTAATGGTTTTGCTTGCTTCGATAAGAGTACTTGCGTCTGTGCTTTTAGTTTCAGTTCCTTTGTGAACTGACAGTACCTTCACTCAGCTTGCTGCTGCAACGACACACACACACACACACACACACACTCTCTCTCTCGACAGAATTAGAAGCATGTGTGCTTGCACTCTCCCACAACTACCAGACTTTAACCAAATAAATATCTTTTGACTTCCTTTTTTGTGTGTGCTCCTAATAGCTGTAAAGATGGAGTCTTTAGGCGGTACCAGGGTGCGCGTACTAAGGATGACTTCCTGAGCTTTATTGATGAGAAGAAATGGCAGAGCATCGAACCAGTTTCCTCTTGGTTTGGCCCCTCCTCTTTCCTGTGAGTGCCCATTTCTGTGCAAGTCGATGAGTCTGTTTATGGGGTAATAGTAGATTATCTCCTTCCTTCCTGCTTTCTCCAGTTATGTGTATTTGCTGTATCAGGATGTTGTTGGTGGTTGTGAGGGTAGGGGTTTGGGGTGTGTATGACGATAGCTGTCTTGACTTACACCCACCTCACCCCCCACAGCACGTTTCTTTCTAGGGGTGCACCTGTCATACATTTTTAAAGCCGATTTGAATGTCTTTACCAAAAAACGTGGCCATGGGCTGATTTTTGTTAGCCTTTTTTAAAACACGTGAAATATACCAGCCAGAGTTGCAAGATAGTTAACGCTATTTTCTGTTAAATGTGCCAAACTTGCACCATAAATTCTAAAATACAAAATTGCCTTTTAAATGACATGGATTAAACTAAGCACTACACTGAAAGTAATTATGCTGCGGCATTTGAGACAGGTGTTAGCTGATTGCTGCTTCTGTATTTGGAGCAAAAATTGTCCAGTTACCATCGTACTATGCTTACTGTATAGTAGCATGATAAATGACTGGGGAACGACTTTATAGAAATTTTCAAAATACAATTTTTATATATATATA
>JBBPCX010000154.1:10113789-10129036 GCA_037974365.1 Hydrocynus forskahlii | reverse complement strand
GACAGAAGAGTGAAAGCAGAGCAGCCTGTAAGTGCAGCAGCTTATGGGAACTTCTGCAGCAGAGCTGGGAAGAACTTCCTGCAGAACGAACGACGAGACACTGAACCGCTTGACTTTCAGTACAAAACAACAGAACAAACTGGGGTGTTCTAAAACTTTTGACCGGTACTGTACATCATAGCAGATGTCATATGTTGTTATAGCATGGCATGACAGGTTATGTCCATTTATATAATCACTACTATTATTACTACAAGATTTGACATTTAATTAGTATGGCAAACTGCAATGACATCAAACAAAATTCATTAATAATTAATGATAAATTTTTAACATTATGCATCATGATTTACTTTTAAAAAGTGAAAAATAAATGAGACACAAATATATACAAATGCATACAAACACATCTACACATATTTAAATAAGAAAGCAGCTAATGTGTATAAGAACTGACCGAATGAAAGAATAATTCGATTTAGATTTATGAATATATCTGATGATTTTTGAGCAGTGGTCACCAGCCCTCCTCCTGGAAATCTTCTTTAGTGCCCTTCAACGTATTTGGTAGGAAAATGCTTGGAAGTCTCCTTTGTCTGATTGACTTACAATAAAGGTAAATAACATAAATGCCTTCCCCTATAAAGCTCTGTAAAGTTCTGAAGTTTAGTATAAACAGCTAAAACCATTTAAATAATATGACATGTCTGTTTTCTTCAGTTCAGAATGGGCCGCAAGAAGAGTTTAGAACAAGGAAGGAAAAAAGTAAAATTCTACTTCTTTCCGTTAGCATGTTTTTAATTGGTTGTAATATTTTGTCGTTTTAGTTTTGTTATAGGTTCAGCGATGCAAAGATGACTCTGGAGAGAATAACAGAGCAGATTAGTTGTAGAGTAACTAACGACAGCACTATCATAAGAAAAAACTGTGTGGGATGGAGCATCCAGAGCCCTGGGCAGATCAACATTTTCACCTGAGAAGAAAGTAGATGTTAAGTGATGACTATGGAATATCAGAGGGTGCTTTGGACAGTTAGTTTTTTCGGCTGTGTCTAAATGAAATCGTAGACAAAATTGGCATCTTTGAAGGTCCACCTAATGCTAAGGTTCTCATATGCAACTCTAAAGGTACGTATGATTAAATAATTCGTAATTTATATAAATATAAGCTAATAATCTATTGAACCATAAGAGGCCACTTTTGGATTACTTTTAGATAATGCTAGGCAATTATTAAAAATTTTAATCATGATTAATCGCATTGTTATATGCAAAATATAAAAAAAATAATTTAAAAGTAGTGTATTGAGCACTTTTATTTTAAAAATACTGCTGTATGAACAAAAGTGCAATAACATTTGGTTTGCAAACACTTTAAACTAATAAGGAGCTTTTTAACAGCAGTTTTCCCTTTCACACAGTTACACAGTTACAGTTCAAATATTAAACATTAATGTAATCAAACCAAATATAAAACCAAAGCTATTTGCTCCTGCAGGGCGTTCATGATTTATCTACTTTGTTACAGAAAAACAAGTTACCCTCAGGGTTCAGAGCATTATAGCAGCTGCAAAAGGGGGAACCAACTCCATTTCAAGGTCTATGTATCTGAATGCAGTCTCATTAAAGTCTCTGTCGCGGGGTTCAGGTGTCCCATTACTTTTGTCCATATAATAGAGACAAAAGTAATGGGACGCCTGACCCCCGCGAAAACCAGCTGAGGCGTAGAGCTGCGTACCGTGCACCCATATAGTGCATGTTGACCTGTGGGCAAGTTTTTAGAGTTTTTTTTTTTCTGAAATCAATAATATTATGGGGAATCTGTCCTCTCTATGCTGCTGTACCCTTATGGGAAGACTACACTATGGTTGGAACATTGCTGTGAGGATTTGATCGTGTTCAGCCACAGCAGTAGGTACTGATGTTGTATGATTAGTGTGGTGGCCAAAATTTACCGTACTCGCATGGAATTCAAGACTCAAGATCAGAGAGAGGTTAAAAAATCAGACAAAGTTTATTATGTTGCCAGCAACAGAGCGATCCGTACTCAGAGCACCAGTTTGGTACATCTGATAGGGATGGCTGCTTACAGACAAGACACATGGGTTTTTATTCTCTCTGCGTCTCCTAAGGGTCATGCTGCCCCCCATATGGTTTCCAAGAAGTGGCCCTTTCTTACTTCTGCTTTTGCTATTTCTAATCCTGCAACATGCACACAGACAATGCAGAGAGACAAAATGTACACAGTACTTGTCGCCAGACGTCTCATCATCCCTTTGTCATATCGTATCATATCATAATCATCTAGTTATACACAAGATTGGAAAAACTCTAACGCCCTGGTTAACTAAAAATCTTAACCTTACAATTAGCTCTGGAACATGGGAGGTGGAACCATTGTAGCAGCTGCAAAGGGGGACCAACTCCATATGAAAGTCTATATATCTGAATGCAGTGTCACTAAAGTCCCTGTAGGTGTAACGATCAGGTGTCCCGTTACTTATATCCATATAATATAGACAAACGTAATGGAATGCCTGACCCCCGCAAAAGCCAGCTGAGACGTAGCGCTGCGGGCATCCACGAGCACAAAGACACAGAAGCATTAAACTTTCAAAATAAAATGTCGGCATTAATGCCTTGTCGGCATTAAGGCCATGTCCACACATACACGGGTATTTCTGAAATTTTCCGTTTTCGTTTTTTTAAAAAATCACGTCCACACGAGCACGTTTTCAAAAATGTCTCCATTCACATGTAATCATAAAAAACGCTGACAAAAGCGTACCAAGGCAGCAGGTGGCGGTATAACCATAAACCGTACAGCACTGGTGACCAATCAGAAGCCTTGGAGGCGGGACGTCATTACCAGAGACCCCGGGCAGTGTTGCCTTGTCGAAAATGCTACCTTTAAGTTCAAACAGTTCATAACACCAGTGAGGAGAAATAGGCAAATAATATGCATACTCAGAGAAAAATATAGTTTATTAAAAAGAGAGGAGCCTGGATAGATATTTAGAGGTGCATAGAGCCAGTTTATACAGTCAGGCTCCAACACAGAAATGCTACTGTGAAACGGCACAGGCTAGTTCAAATCGTGCCTTGATCACAGCTTGTGATTTCTGGACCTTGCGGATGTTTCCCAGCTTCAGATAACATTCTGCAAACTGCAGAAAAGGGCATTTTAGAGTCAGAAAAGTTTATTGACCCTAGAGGAAAATGCTTATGTAATGTTGGCTAAGACACAGACCCCAGAGTAGCAACATGCACTCATATTAAAAGAGCTTTTAAGATATTAATCACCGTAAACCAGTGACCCGAACGCAAGATACCACAGATAAACCAGCTTCCCTAACGCTAGGGAGCTCAGAATCCCAGGACTGCGCAGCAGAAGGGCACAGTAGCATGTTTCGACAGAACACAGGACCGGGTTAAAGTCGCGTGGTGCGATTAATCAGCGTTATTTTTAACGTGTTTTTTCTGTGATTAATTGATCGAAATTAACGCTTTAATTCGACATCCCTAGTATAAACATGCCAAAACTTCTAACAAGGTTGAGAGCAGTAGTACTTTGTAAACGTCGGGCATTGTAGACGAAAACATAATGTCAACACGGCGCATACTGTGACATCATATGCGCACAGAATGACGAGAAACAGTCCGTTTGTCAAAATCTTCGTTTTTCTTGTCCATACATAAACACAGAAACAGAGTTTTCAAAAATCTCCGTTTTCACTGACCCAAAACACCGTTTACGTGTGGACGAAAGGCCAAAACGCATGGAAAAACCTCCGTTTTCAGAAATACCCGTGTACGTGTGGACATGATAGTCGGTAGCGCCGCTACATGTAGCGAAGCTATTAGTTTAACAGTAGCTTGCCTGTAGCGTCGCTGATTTCTGAATCAAGTAACTTTCCAGTATTTACGTTATTTAGCGTTTGGCAATGGAACTAGCAGAACGACCGAGAGTGACACACACACAGAGTCACATACAGCACAAGAGGATGGAGGACGGAAAGACAGGAGAACAAGAGGAGCAGTCCACTGACGTCACGCCGTGGCCTTATCTGCAAAAATATATGACACTTGTTGAATCGACAGAGGAAAAATACGTGTTTAGATGTGTGCTTTGCAACCCCAAGACCAAACTGTTGTGGACGTCTAAGACATGTAACACCAACCCGAGAACCCACATTCAGGTGACTCTTTCATTTCCCTACTGCAGTGGGCTATAATGAAATGTGTGTGTGAAAATACTCCACAGTTTGACTTGACGTGTTATAAATTAGCGAACGTTAACCCATGCTGACTAGCAGGGGGAAACTAGCCAACAGATGTGGCGGCACTCGCCTGCCTAAGGGCTTTGACCCGTCTCTGGTCAGTGCTTTTAAAGCTCAGGCTACATGTAGTTTTTAACATTGTGAAATTAGATAAGCATAGGTGTTTTAATCAGTAGGCTTCAGTTATTTAGATATTCAGAGTGATGTTCAAGGCCTTAGGTCAGGGGTCTCCAGCCTTTTTCCCAGAGAGCTTTGACAAAATAAATGTGGCCAAGAGCTACTCTACAACTATTTCACATCAGCATTCATCTTTTATTGATAGTAGATGTTACATCCTTCATCATACGCACTGACAGTACAGCACAAACACTCTAAAGTGTCATCTAAATTTGTGAAGAGAAAAATATTTTGTGGGAAGGGGCTTACTGGTGATACAGTGGGGCAGAAGGGGGGGGTTGGCAGTGTGCTGTGTGTATCTGGAGAATGGGCTAAATAGTGATTGCAGTGGTGTGCCAGTTCACACTGAAAAAAAGTTAAAAATACAGTTCATTCAAATAAAAATGAACTATTTCACGTTCATAGTTCACTTTTAAAAACGCTGGACTAAGTTCAAAGCTCAAAAAATGAACTTGTTCACGTTCGTTTTTATTTTGTTAGTTTTTTTTTTTAACATTTTCAATACAACGTCCTTCTATCTGAACTTCCTTCAATTTTCTCCTTCAATCTGTCATACCACTGAACAGTAACAGACATAAGTTACATTAAAAACCAATTTTGAGGTTGAAAATAGATATTACCACTTAAGCAACGCAGCATGTTATGGTGAAAGTGCAGAAAATATCAACACGACATATCTTTTAAAGTGCTCTGAAAAGAACATGACTAAAATAAACTAACAGCCGTTGTCTATTTTTAAACCTTATCAAACATACAGCTCTAAAACTAAACTCTACAGCTGTTCTAAACATAAATATCTTCCTTTTATAAGCTTATTTCCCATGTGTATTTCTGCCCAGGCATCCGAACTTGAAGTACCGGCCATGCTCTTGTGCTAGCCTGCTACTGAGAGCCGACTCTTTGTAGTGAATCAGAAGAGCCGATGCTTTGTAGTGAATCAGAAGAGCCGATGCTTTGTAGTGAATCAGAAGAGCCGATTCTTTGTAGTGAATCAGAAGAGCCGATGCTTTGTAGTGAATCAGAAGAGCCAATTTTTTGTAACTTTCGGAATTTCTATATTTATATACATGTAGGCCTGGCCTACTGTATGGAAATAAAAACGTAGGACTGTTAATGACCCAGAATAGAAGAACTTCTTCATTCCCCTATGGCCTTAATTAACAATTCTAACAATTATTTATACTGCTAAGGTCTAAATCTGACATGTGTAAATACCAGGAAGCACTGACAATGCCTGAGATACCATTGCATACACTGTAAATCAACAGTGCTGTAGTCTAGTGTGCTGTAGTGGGTTGTTCTATTACAGCGGTGTCAGTATTGCAGCCTGTGTTTTACTGGATATACGCAAACCCAAGAACTTGCTAAGTGTTTATACGGCACAAACCTGTGTATCACATAGACTATCTCACTTACCTCGTTCGCTCACTTTGAAATCTGTGGCTCTTGTTCCCTTATTCTTCTTCATTTATCGCAGAGTAATGTCTCTTTGGTGCATACCGCCACCTACTGTACAGGAGTGTGCAAAGGGACTTAGTAGACTTGCTCCCTTGTCACTGATGCACACCATCACTGGTGCCTTTGAGAAAACGTCTGCGTGCCGACTGTGGCAGGCGTGCTCAGGGTTGCTGACCCATGTAGCATCGTTTTAACCCATTTAGCTTTCACCCCCTTGTTACGATCTGTCTCTAAATCGTAACAAAAACCAAGGGAAGACACCAGTCCCAAATCCACACTCAGGATCATCACACCCTATTTTGGCAGCCATCTTGTGTGTTCTGCATTACCAACTTTAAAAGCTCACAATTCCGTCATACATTATTATTATTTATTGTTTGCGGTTGGACTCATTTCAAAGCTCAGACTCTGAAGTTTCATTTGCCAGAAAAGTAAAATATGTAAACTTATTTTCAAACAGCAACACATGAGGAATACCGGATTTTATATATGGTTGTGTCAAACTTCTTTGCATTCAGCGATCCTTGTCGTCCCTGTCAGAAGAATTTTTATTCTGACACTGAAAACCCATAGCCACAGGTCTTATCAACTTATGTTCAAAATTTGAGCTCAAAAGAATGAATTTTCTATAAGGTTTTAGTGCCGGCAGTACCATTTCGTTTTGAATCAATAAACCGCTATAACACTGCTGCTCTCCCATTCATCCCATTCAAAAAGGTTCAGTTCAAACTCCACGCCAGTCCGAAAGAGTCGACTCCGCCAATCCGCCCAGTCAGACCAATTCGAATCAATACACAGCTAAAACAGAGCCAGAAAAACTCAACAAAACTAGCTCAAATCACAATAAAACATCTCCAAAACAACTCCAAAGCAGACACTCTTAGTGGAGTGTCATAAAATCCAAACACCCTTTGGGCTTTTATGCCCCTGAGCGAGGACGGAGCGTCTCCGCCCATATATCCCTGAAACCTCTCGCTATTCGCTACAAGCTTGTATATGTAAATTACAACTTCTCACTAACTGGTGAGAGCCTGACCAGTCCCGAGCAAGTGAACAGGTTTTAATCTGACAAAAGTGGGGGGGGATGAAATCGCGTTTCAGCGAAAGTGCGTAAGAGTGTGTGCGTGAGAGAGTGTGTGTGCTATGCCCCTAATTTTACTCATTAATCTAATGATGTGTTATCCAGCTATTATTCGCAGCACTATTTGACTGTTTTTAACCGCTGTTCCTTAATAATTCACTATTAATGTGCTTCATAAATAGTTAAGTTTATACAAAAGTTTACACAAAAGTATAAACATCCCTGGTCAAATTAACATTTAAAATATGCCATTAAATGTGACTTTGACATATTAACAAATACATAGAACACAAATATGCATGCCACAACATGTGTGTTCCCTGTAGAGGATACTGTACTCCCAATTAAACGTGTCATTTTCCCAAGGGAGTCCAAACTTTTGCCTCTGACTGTGTGTTGGAGAGGAAAAGAAGAGTGCAGTGCTGAACACACTGGTCCTTGGCGTTCAAGGGGTTAAATTAAAATAATTAGTGTGTTGTGTGTTGTGGCTGCAGCGAACTGTGTGGCAATTATGTTCATGTAGACACACTATTAGGAGCCTGCAAATTCCAAAACTAACTGTGTGTCTGAAAGGCCATTTGTTGTATCTTATAGAATTTAATTGAATGATCTGAAAATAAGTCATTCAATGACAATACTTGGAATATAAGAAATAATAATGATTAGTATAACTACTTGATCTATTTAAATCAGTGAATTGTATCATTTTTTTATGTTGAAAAGATACATGCCTATTCACAATGTACTACATTAATCTCTTCAATTATTCAACATTCAGTTTGAAACTCCAATATTTCTGCTGGACACTTAACCTACCTGTCAGACTACACAGTGTTAACTAACAAAAAACTACACTCTATTGGTCCAATGTTGTTCGAGTAGAAGCTGAAAACAATGTTAGTGAATAATTTAAAGGATTTACATTTTTAAGTTAAAGTTCACTTTTCAGGAAAACACCACAGCACACAGTATGAAATTCTGTCTCCACTTTTAACCCATTCACCAAGTGAAGCGGTGGGCAGCCACCAACGGGGCCCCTGGGGAGCACTGTGTGGGGATGGTAGCTTGCTCAAGGGTACCTCAGTGGTGCCACTAGCACTCCTGGGATTCAAATCCACAACCTTCTTATCACAGGAACAACTCCATAACTACCAGGCCACCAGCCGCCCTCATCAGTGGCCAGTTCGGTCAAGCTCCTGTTTGAAAACTCACCTTGAGGTCGAGGGCCGCCGCTTCCATGGGACGCACGCGGTGGCCCTGGTGCTTCTTGGAGACGCGGCACACGCAGCAGAGCAGCTCCTCGTCATCGTGGCGAAAGAGCTTGAGTGGCTCTTTGTGAGAAATGCACAGGTCAAGAGGCCTGGACATAATAGTGGACAACATGGCAAAAATATCATCACAATGCTGCCAAAAAAACATTTTATATTGATCAATTACAATGAGACCACCATTGTTGTGCCAGTTCACACTGAAAAAGAACTTGTTCAAAATACAATTCATTTAAATAAAAATGAACTAGTTTCAAAAATTTTGAACACAGTTCACAGCTCAAAAACTATTTCACGTTCGGTTTTTTTTTTGTTGTTTTTTTAATATTTTCAACACAACGTCTTTCTATCTAAACCTCCTTCAATCTTCGTCTATGTGTCATATGACTGAACAATCACAGACATCAGTTAAATTAAAAAACAATTTTGAGGTTGAGAATAGATCTTACCACTTAAGCAACACATCATGTTATGGTGAAAGTGGAAAAAATGAGGTGCAGGTATACTGTATATAGAATTTTTATTCAGAAAACATTAACACAAAGACAAATCTCTTAAAGTGCTCAGAAAAGAACATAACTAAAAATAAACTAACAGCTGTTGTCTTTTTTTAAAGCTTATCAAACTAGTGAAAATGTACAGCTCTAAAACTCAAACATCCAGTTTTTAGCTGTACTAAACATAAATATCTTCCTTTTATAGGCTTATTTCCCATGTGTATTTCTGCCAAGACGTCTGAACCTGAAGCTCCAGCCATGCTCTTGCTCCTAAGAGCCGATTCTTTGAAGTGAATCAGAAGAGCCGATTCTTTGTAGTGAATTAGAAGAGCCGATTCTTTCTAGTGAATCAGAAGAGCTGACTCCCATCGAGTGAGAGCCGCTCCCCACTTTTTTTTTTATCAACACACAGAGCATTCATATTTGCCAAGTTAGGCTAAAATATGAGGCTACAGATGATAATAAACTAAGAGCCATTTAGGAGCCGAAAGAACCGGCTCTTCTTTGGGAGCCGTGCCACAAGAGCTTCCCATCATTATAGCCTGTGAACGTAAAGCATGAACTGCGTTCAGTCTCGCGAGAGTGAACGTCACTCACGGTTACGTTCATACTTTGTAAACCGACTTGTTCAGTTCAGCGTTCACGAAAAATAGGAATGTGCTCAATGAACACCGTTAATTGAATGCGTTCATGCACAACACTGGGTGTGTGTGTGAGGTGGGGGGTGTTGTGCTGTATGTATGTAGAGGTGGGGGGGGGTCAGAAAGGCAGGGCAAACAAGGTCTTAAAATAATAATTATATAATAATTTAACAATGTGTGATGTGGCATTAACATTTTTATTTGTCTGTACTCCTAGGTTATGATGCCTTTGGCCAAGGCTGTTGACGTTTTCCCGTCTGACTGAAAGGGCTTCTTGGGAGTGTTGGTGCCAAACATCTCAATTCTACTTGAGAAGATGTAACAGATGGAGCAGGAGAGCTGACTTCATCTCTGAAACCCCCTGGATGACTCCATCATCTGAGGGATTAAGAAAAGGTTTGACTACTTTTTCCAAGATGCCAGGTTGCTCACAGCCTCTGCAGCTCATCCAATGCTCAGACTGACCTACATCCCCAGTAGAAGGCTCAAGTTGTGTCAGACCTGAAAGCAGAAGTGCACCTCCTTCAAACCCAGTCTCCAGGTCAACAACAAACAGATGGCAACCCAACTGATGATGGTGATGAGGTAACACTTCCCATCACTGAGATCAGCCACAGAGCTGAATCAAGTGGAATCCTACTTGCAGTCATCTGAAACCAAATTGTAAATGCGTTCCAACACCTGCCACTGACGAAAAAGCTCTTTCTTAAATACGACACAAGGGTCCCCGCAAGTGCAGCCTGTGAAAGACTGTTTAGCATAGGAAAGGATATTTTCAGACCAAAAAGAAACCGCCTTTCTGATGCCACTTTTGAAAAGCTTCTCTTGTGCCGTGTAAACAAACACTTGTTAGAACAATAAGAGCCCAGCCATGCACCATTACCCTTCTCCCCCCCGCCCGCCCGCCCCTCCCCTTCCATCCCTTCCATGCCCCAGCACTAAAACATGTAATTCAGGACTTGGATTCTCATTTCAGTTCGGACCAGTTCATTTGCTGTTGTCCCAGTGATCACTCTCTGAGCCGTGTTTATTAATCAAGGTGTTGCATGTCGCCCGTAAACGCAAAGTTCATTTGTAACTTCAGGCGACTTGTTTAATTGGGGTCTGAAGATGTTTTCTCGTTAAGGGAGGCCCTGAGGAAATAAGATTTTTAATTGATTTAAACCTATAGCCATGTCTTGCCCATCAAACACTACACAGTAGGTTTCATTTGGTACTAAACAGTTTGTTTACTAGAGTACTGGTTTACCTAATAGTAGGCCAAGAACTTTTTTTTTGTTTTGTTTTATTCCCAGCAGTAAGCGTTTATTTATGTCTCGATGCATAATGCAATGTCTACACTGTGTTAAATCATGGGCTGCTCTTTAATAAATGTTTTAACCAGTGGATCTGACTGTCATTTTGCACTGATCTGGCATTAGGTTGGTACAACGTGAAGTAGCTTCTGATGTAGTAAACTACTTTTGCCATATTTGTGTAACTTAGCTTGCTATATTTCTATGGGTGGTAGCTTTTGTGTAGTGAAGCTTAATTTATCGTTGAGTAACTGATAGCTTAGCTCTCTACACTTTACAAGTAGCTTGCCCAACAGTGCCTAGCCCTAATATACATATTATTAAAACTATAGTCAAAAACTGTAATTAAAATGGATTCTTTTGTCCTTATTTTGTTAGAAGTGTTTGGACAGAAGTAGTCGAGGCCTACACCACTCAGCCCTGGTCCGGGTGGCCTCCAGCTTTGTACATTGAGGAGTTTTCACTGCCCCACCACTCCTGATCCACTAATCAGCTCGTTAACAAGCCCCTTCTGTGCTGAAGTGGTTTCTTAAAGAAGCGAAAGAACTTAAACATGCAGGACAGGGTGGCCTCCAGGAAATACTGGAATATCTGAATCTTCTCAATCGTATTCCTGGAGCACTGCTGCCCTCCAGACTGTGGGGTTTCTTCTCTAACATGGTTTCCTGATCCTGGTCCTGGATGCCACTGCCCTACTTATTTAAGTGCTTTCCCTTATTTAAGAAACTAACTTAAACACAGTGAGGGCGTGTTAAGGGACTGGTTAGTTGGATCAGGTGTGTTGGAGCAGTGAAAACACTGCTGGACTTGAGAACTCTTCTAACTAACCCATTTCCCCTCAGTGGCTTGTGAACTAGTTCTGTGTTGGAAGCAGGTCTGCTGGAACACCAGGTGGTCATCAACCCTCCTCCTGGAGATCCATCTTTTAGTACACAAATGAATCCGATCCAGCCAATCAAGGTCTCCAGAAGAACATAATGAGCTGGGACTGGTGCATCAGGTGCTCCACTGGAACGCTGAGCTCCCAAGACTGATCTAAACGGTTCAGCGTTCCTTTGTCATCAGCAGGTGTGAATGAGGTATTGCAGACATCCATCAACACTGACAGTGTTTCCAGTTCCTGAGGAAACACTGCCCTGAACATCTGAGCAGTTTCACTGCTTCCAACTCTGTGATCCAACTAATCAGCTGGTTAGCAAGCCCTTACTGTGCTGAAGTGGGTTTGGTGAAGAAGAGAAGGAACTAATAAGACCAGGATTTGCAAAAGAAGTTCCACATTATTGAAGCGACTCAGTAGAACTATTTCACTTTCTGATCAAACAGGCGTGTAAATGTGATTAGCTTGAAGAAACTTTAAAGGCCATTGTGTAATAGAAAGAGCATTTACCATGTCCATTATATTATATATAATATTTATTTAATATTTATAATATATTTTAATATTTATTCATTCACACATACAGATAGAAAAATAATCAATCAGCACCAGTACTGATTTCTTTTTCTATCTGACTGATATACATGTATCTTGATATATTTTCATATATATATATTATATATATATATATATATATATATATGCCATAATATACATATAACCACTGAAATCTCTGAATATATGGAATGAAAGTCTGAATATATGGAATGAAAGTCCGAATACAGTAATCCCCCGCTTTTCGCGGGGGTTAGGTTCCAAGAGCACCCGCGTATTGTGAAAATCCGCTTTGTTGTGTTTTGGTTAAAAAAATTTTAAAAAAAAACTAAAAATGCCTATTTTTATAGTGTAAACCCTGAATATGCCCCAGATATGCTCCCAAAACACTTTAATTTAATTTTAAACTCAGTTTAATACATTACTCTTAACGAAAATATAAAGGTAGGCCCATACAGACTGTACTGTAATTCACGCTCAGGTGTTTTCTTTGGTGTAAACAGGTAAATACAGTAATAAATTAGTGTAATTTTTAGTAATAAAAATACAATAAAATGTACGGGTAATCACCAATAATTATTGTTGCGGATATTGAAAAGCAGATATTGGACGGCGACTGAGCTCAACAGTCTCTTTTAATTTAATTTACAGTAATAAAACTACTGGGCTTTAAGACGAACAAAACGAAAAATAAGAGAAACACTCAAGATGAGTCAGGGGTGGACTGGCAGTCTGTGCGTTCTGGAAAAGAACGGCTGTCCGGCGCCCGGCGGCGTCGGCCTGTCTTTCTCGTCCGAGACGCAGACAGAGCTCTGCCCGTGATAGAGATTTTAAGGGTACATACTTAGGGTTAGATATAATCTTTTAGCTTCCATTAAGTTTGCGTCAGGATGTCTCTCTTCTCTCTGACCAACTGGATGCTGACCCTTGACCTAGGCTGAGAGAGCCAGGAACTGACCAGAGCACTAAAATAATTTAAGAAGTCTTATCAGTTAAAGGTTAATACGGTTGTCACAGGTCAGGGGTCAAGGGCCAGATGGACAGTAAAGAAGAGGAGATTCTATTTAGGGAGAGGACCAAAGGGCCATTGGTGAGAATAGGAAAAGGACTGAGAAAGATGTGAAAATCCAACTCAATGCCCAATTGGCTCCTGAGCTAGCCAGGAGATGTGATGTAAGAAAAGGAGTGTTACACTATGGAAGGGTTATAAAAGTGAACTGGAATGTCTGCTGGGGAGAGGAGGCCTGGCCCGCCACTCTCCTGGACCGCTCTACTTTGTTTTAATAAAGTAGAAAAGCTGCATTTCTCCCCGACTGCATTTGATTTTTTAATTAATGTTTAGATTAGGTATTTGTTCCATTTTTAGCCACCACACCCGCAGGTGAAGAAAGTCCAGCCGTGTTTTAGTCCCAGTCCGCCCCTGTGCAGCTTCTTGAACTCCCAAAAGTGTTCTCACGACAGTACAGAAACATTTATGCAGCTATATTTTATATGGAAATGTAGCTGAATTTACATTCATATCTAAGTTACAAAATTAGTAAACTTTTCCCCACCAAGATATTTGCACAGATGCACCTACCGTCTCATCTCTCACCGCGTCCACTAGTGCACGTGCCATCACTGTTGATGACACTTGCATCTCGTCCAGTGGAGCTTCAGGCATCTCCAGTCCTGCCCTCAGTGCTAGCGCAGAGACACACTGCTTTTCTACTAACAAGGCTTCTGGTACATCCCATGGTTCTGTCCAGTCCAGTGCATTTAGGAATAGTTCATCCAATACTTCATTCCTCTACAGGCATATCTTGTACATTTCCATCTGCTTATATACAGTATTTTCATGGTCAGGTCCTTAGAATAGTAGGCCTATTTATAGTAAATTTTGTATTAGAATTAATGATGGGCCAATCCACGTTTTTCCAGTTCCGATCCGATTCCGATACATGGCTGCCGATGCCAATACATATTCCGATAATATACATCATTTTTACTTTAATATTAGCATAATTTTTGTTAAAATTGTGCTGTTTGTTAGTAAGGTTACATCACAGAATAAATAAACTACTCAGCACTTATTAGAAGAGCAAAATATATACACAACTACACCGAATTTAAAGGCGTTCCAAAGGAATTTATTTACACTTCAGAAAAAGGAAGCAGCAGCAGCTGTAAAATCAAAAACACAACAATCTTGGCTGAATCATTTAAATAGTTCATGTATTATGTCCATTTTAGCAGCAACAACTGTGTAAAAAAAGTGCAAAACTAATCATTTTAAATAACGTGAATTCAGAGACACAGGGTAGTGTACTCTCACCACTTCTGTATTTAAGGTGGACCGACCAAGTTACGAGATCCCCAACTTCAGCCTCGTCGTGTTTTGAGACAGTCATCTAAATAGTTCAAGTATTATGTCCATATTAGCAACAACAACTGTGTAAAAAATATGTAAAACTAATACATTTTAAATAACGTGAATTCAGAGACACGGCAGGGCTGAGCGTAATCTAACCACTTCTGTATTTAAGGTGGACCGGCCGAGATGCCCATCTTTAGCTTCGTCGTGTTTTGAGAGATAGAGAGAGGGGGAGGGGGCAAAAGCAGCCAACAAAACAGCCCTGAAAGAACCCCAAAGAGGGATTGAGGGAGAGCTAAGGGTGCTTTCACACAGGTCTCATTTAGTTCGGTTGAATCGCACTAGAGTTCGTTTTTCTAGTTGGTGCGGTTCGTTTGGGCAGGTGTGAACGTAACAATCGCACCCGAGTGCACACCAAAAGCGGACCAAAAAAGTGTACCGAGACCTCCTGAAGAGGCGGGCCCCCTGGAAGAGGTGGACCTCATGGAAGAGGTGGTCTCGGTACGCTTTCAAACGAACCCTGGAGCGGTTCGTTTGAGGTGAGAACATGATCCGAACTCAGACAGACCCAACTACAAAAAGTACTGTGCCTTTTTGCACTAATCCAGCAGCCGTAGTCAGCTGCACTGTGCATTATGGGATAGTTAACGCTTTAGCAACGTAACCCCATGGCAGCTTGCGGACAAACTTGGAGTTGTGAGGAGGTGCGGAGCCTCATCGAAATTTGGTCCGATGATCACATTAGGTCCCAACTTTCAAAAACTCA
>JBBPCX010000154.1:10099115-10109772 GCA_037974365.1 Hydrocynus forskahlii | reverse complement strand
ACACATTTTTTTCTGGATATAATTTTTACCCAGTCATCTCTTTTTGTGTAGCCTATAAGATGACACTGGGAGGGTGAAGGCTCAGACCTTCTTCCTTTGGAATCACGTTTTCAAATTGCTTAACATACTTAGTGGGTCCAAGGACCATCCTATCCACCCAGAATGAGTGACGTCAAGGGTGTATTTATCTATTATGTTGTCATTTATGTTTGTTTGGACATATAACACCTATATAATTAGTGATCATATATACAGTATCTCACAAAAGTGAGTACACCCCTCACACTTTTCACAGGACACCACTGAAGATATGACACTTCGATACAATGTAAAGTAGTCAGTGTACAGCTGTGTAACAGTGTAAATTTGCTGTCCCCTCAAAATAACTAAACACACAGCCATTAATGTCTAAACCACTGGCAACTAAGTGAAAATGTCCAAATGGTGCCCAGTTAGCCATTGTCCCTCGCCGGTATCATGTGACTTGTTAGTGTTACGAGGCCTCAGGTGTGAATGGGGAGCAGGTGTGTTAAACTTGGTGTTATCCCCCTCACACTCTCTCATACTCGTCACAGGAAGTTCAACATGGCACCTCATGGCAAAGAACACTCTGAGGATCGGAAAAAGGAATTGTTGTTCTACATAAACATGGCCTAGACTATAAGAAGATTGCCAACACCCTGAAACTGAGCTGCAGCACGGTGGCCAAGACCACACAGCGGTTTAACAGGACAGGTTCCACTCAGAACAGGCCTCGCCATGGTTGACCAAAAAAGTTGAGTGCATGTGTTCAGCATCATATCCAGAGGTTGTCTTTTGAAAAGAGACGTATGAGAGCTGCCAGCATTGCTGCGGGGTCAGCCTGTCAGTGCTAAGACCATACGCTGCACACTGCATCAAATTGGTCTGCATGGCTGTCGTCACAGAAGGTAGCCTCTTCTAAAGCTGATACACAAGAAAGCCTGCAAAAAGTATGCTGAAGACAAGCAGACTAAGGACATGGATTACTGGAACCATGTCCTGTGGTCTGATAAGACCAAGATAAACTTTTTTGGTTCAGATGGTGTCAAGTGTGTGGCGGCAACCAAGTGAGGAGTACAAAGACAAGTGTGTCTTGCCTACTGTCAAGCATGGTGGTGGGAGTATCATGGTTTTGGGCTGCCGGCGCTGAGGAGCTACAGTTCATTGAGGGAACCATGAATGCCAACATGTACTGTGACATACTGAAGCAGAGCATGATCACCTCCCTTTGGAACCTGGGCCACATGACAGTATTCCAACAGGGTAATGACCCCAAGCACACCTCCAAGACGACCATTGCCTTGCTAAAGAAACTGAGGGTAAAGGTGCTGGAGTGGCCAAGCATGTCTCCAGACCTAAACCCTATTGAGCATCTGTGGGGCCTCCTCCACCTTCAGGTAAAGGAGTGCAGAGTCACTAACATCCACCAGCTATGTGCTGTCGTCATGGAGGAGTGGAAGAGGACTCCAGTGGCAACCTGTGAAGCTCTAGTGAACTCCATGCCCAAGAGAGTTAAGGCAGTGCTGGAAAATAATAGTGGCAACACTAAATATTGACACTTTGGGCACAGTTTGGACATTTTCATCTAGGGGTGTACTCACATTTGTTGCCAGCAGTTTAGACAGTAATGGCTGTGTGTTTAGTTATTTTGAGGGGACAGTAAATTTACACTGTTAAACGAGCTGTTCACTGACTACCTTACATTGTATCAAAGTGTCATATCTTCAGTGCCGTCCCCATGAAAAATATAATAAAATATTACAAAAATGTGAGGTGTGTACTCACTTTTGTGAGATACTGCATATATATTCACTAATTATACAAGTGTTATATATTCAAACAAATATAAATAATAACTTAAATACACCCTTGAGGTCACTCTTTCTGAGCGGCTAGGATGGTCCTCGGACCCTCTTAAGTATGTTAAGCAGTTTGAAAACATGTGATTCCAAATGAAGAAGGTCTGAGCCTTCACCCTCCCAGTGTTGGAAGCACCATATTACAGGCTAAGACCAAACTAGCTGGTGAAACTACACAAAAAGAGATGACTGGGTAAAAAATATATATATTATTTAAATAAACGTATAGAAACAGACAGCTTTGGTACCAGGTGGGATTTATGCTGTCTGACAGTGGGATTCAGTGTTTGCACTGAGCATTTATCCTTTATGAGGTATTTACAGTTCCATTTCTCATACTCTACAAACAGCCAAGCGGAGAAGTCCGTAATTCTCTATCACTCAGCAGAGTCTCCCAGGAGGTTAAAACCAATAGTGGAATGAGTGCAATGCAGGATTCCGCTCAGATTTAAACCAAAGTGGTGCACAGCTCTCAGAAAATGAACAGACCTTGGCGGGCCCCATCCACAAAAACTGAAAGCTGGAAGGTATAAAGGAAATAAATTAAAAAGTATCAACCACTATGTAGGAGCCTTTCAGTCGTAATGTGTCTGCGGTCCATCATTAAACCCAACAGAAATGACACTCCTGTTTAGTTCTTCACCTTGGAGAAGCCTGAAAGAGCTCAGCTTCATCTGATGCTTTCCTGGTTTAGTGGACAAATTGAATTTTCTATTTCCCTGACATGACCACCAGCTCAGGCCAAACCACAGCCCTGGGAACCTGCAGTTCTGCTGTTTAACCAAACTTATTGACGATGGAAAGTCTACATTTCTGATTTGTATGGATGAAGAAACAGTTTGCATTTTTAACAAGTTTTTCAGAGAAAAAAATGCAAGATTTCCTAGAATTTGCATAGTATACACCAGATATCTAGATTACTTGTGTCAATTAATTTTTCACAGATTTTCTTTTTATATATGCAGTCGTTTTATATACAAGCTCTGTAAACTCTGGGTTAAATTTATTAGGTAATAAATAATGACATAGCAAGGCATCTTTAAAGTGGAGGGAGGTTGAATTTGACTATATCTGGGCTGATTCCCAGACTCTTCGCTGTGGGAACAAATAATACTTCATAGTCACCTTGTTAATAATATGTTACAGAAGATAGAATGTATGGTTGGAAATTTTGTATTTATTAATGTTGCATTGTTTGTGTTTGCCTGGTCTGCTAAGAGGACATTCAGGTAAGAATCTCATTGTACTATGTACAAATGACAATAAAACTTCGAATACTCAAATCCTCACTGTAGGTGTAGACAATCATGTTAGAGAGGTCATTTGACCAAAATGCTAACTTGGTAGCAGGGTGTGTAGCAAGAGGGAGCATTTTTAGGTGGAAAATCCCTTTAAAATGTGAGCACTGGGTAGCTTCGCTATTGTGTGAGACACATTGATTTTTGGAACCAGTTCAGATCTGTATTGATGGTTGGAAAGGCCCAGGGTTTGCCACAAAATTAAACACTGCTGTTCTGAGGTAGACCCTTTTATCACAGTCGACTGGACGCTTTGTTAAAGGATGGCTAGCCATTTTTCGAGTCAAAATTGTAAATCAATATAAAACTTGGCCTTTCAAGCACAAAGATGGTGCCATTGGTATTGATGGAGGGAAATAACAAGTCAGTTTGCTCAAAGGTTACATTTAAACTCCACTGCATTGTGGGAGCTCGTTTCCCTCCCACTCACTCCAAAGATGCTGATCTTTGACCCCAGTGTTCCTCACAAAAGTGCTAGTCACCCATGGCCTAAAGTGAACAACAATTTAAGTTAATGTCTGGGAAACCTCTAGGGAAAAAATAATTTCTTGACTTGTTATGAGATTATTTCAGTTGCTAAGAATTTGCTGCTAGATATCTAAACATTTCACTTTTTTGTTTATATTTCAAATAAATCTTTCTCACTAAATGTTGCCTACCCCACTGACCATTTGTTTTTAATATAATCGTGTATATAAAATTCAAACTTTGCCAGTTGTCACTGCTGCTCTTTTTCTATATCTAGAACTTTTATCTACACTGCTCAGCCATAACGTTAAAACCACCTTCCTTAATATTGTGTAAGTCCCCCTACACAGCTATGACCCACTGAAGCATGGACTCCACCAGAGCTCTGAAGGTGCTGTAGTATCTGCACCAAAATATTGGTTGAAGATCCTTTAGGTTCTACTAGCTGTGAAATGGGGCCTCCATAAATTAAACTAGTTTATCCAGCACGTCCCAAAGATGCTCCGTTGGATTCTGATCTGAGGAATCTGGAGGCCCTGTCAACACCTTGAACTATGTGTCATGTTCCTCAAAACATTCCTGAACAGCAATTTTTGATACAGCGGCTTTTATGTGGGCTCGGACCAGGTGGGCTGGTCTTCACTGAGCCATGACCCTGTCTCCAGTTCACTGGTTGTCCTTCATTGGACCACTTTTGGTGCATACTGACCAATGGATCCACTTTTGATGCATACTAACCACTGTATCCCCCACAAGACCTGCTAGCTTGGAGATGTTCCAACCCAGTCATCCAGCCATCACAGTTTGGCCCTTTATACTCATTTTTTTTGGTTCTGACACATCAGCTTCAAGAACTGATTGTTCACTTGCTGCCTAATATACCCCACCCCTCGGCAGGAGACACTGTAATGAGAAAATCAATGTTATTTACTTCAGTGATTGGTGTATTTATCTTTACCATCATCAGCATCCAAAAACAAGAACAGCTACTTAACCAGAGAAAGCAGACTGTATCCCATATGTTGCCTCCGTCTCTTGGCTCCCCAGTGTGACATATATATGTGTGTACAAAGTGGGATAAAGTAGCGCCATGGTAGTGCGTGTATGTTACTTGTTCAAGTGTTGCTGGGTTTTTTGCATAAATTACTGCTACATTGAGACCACCCGTAATCATCTGGCAAAGAGTGGTTCTGTGCTCAGAAACTGACCACTGATAAAGGACTAGACGATGGCCAACACAAACTGTGTATCAACAGATGAACCACAGTCTGTAGGCCAGCATGGTGGATCTACAAGGGCTAGGTTTCCATGCTGCCAAATAGTATTTGGTGAGTGGTGGCCCTATGGTGGTCCCTTTTCATTAATGGACAGTGTAGTGGGTGGTCAAATATGTTGTGCGGCAACAGATGGGCTGCAGGGCATAAGTGAGCCCATATGGTGTGTTTTTTCCAATTAAAATGGCAAAGAGGTGTGACTGTTTCCATTATTTTGTCCATGCTGTTTATTAGATATATATAACCTTTATTAATTATCTTTTCACTTTACAAGATACCAGACAAGTATCACATTCTTCTTTTGCGCAAATACTAGCTTTACAAAATGCTAAGTATGCCGATAGCTATTCACCCGAGTAGCGAACGCGGTATTTATTTAAACCGTGAACCTCGTTGGTGAGGAATTCGGAATGAAAAATACATGAATACCACACAGATTGTCCAAGTTTGTTTCATGCCAAGCATGAGGGCCGAGCATTTCGGCCAGCGGGCGATCCTATTAAAACTTTCCTCTGGGAAGCTGTCCTCCTTCCACAGCCTGCCAAAATTCTTCCTCTTTTCATTAATTTATTGATTTTTTTTGGGCTTCCGCTGACTGCTTAGATGTAAATCTAGCACTCCGTTGTCCTTATTTTGGGGGGTGAATTCGGAAGGACTTCAAAGCGAGCTCGAGCGCTTTGTTCGTCCTGTGGAGAGGAAGAAGCAATTTTTTTCTTCTCCTTTTTCTCTTTTGGCACTCCATCTTGTTCAATTTTCTCACTTGACGGGACCAGGCTGGGGCCTGAAGGCTCCAGCTAAGAACCTGTTAGCATCTCAGCTTTGTACTCTGTAATGTGACGCTAATCAGTATTCCGAAATGTTTCTCAGCCAAAGCCTCCTTCCTGCACATATGTGATTAGTGCATGTGTATTCACGTGCTGGACTCAGATGAGGCGTGGCAGGGTCTTCTGGCCGTCAGATCCACCCTCCTTCTACCTCCCTTAACCCTGAAGGGTTTTTGTGTTTAAAGTCCTTTGAACAAGAAGTGGTTCTGATTTCCAGACTCCATTCGTGTCTCGGTGTGTCATATAGAAGGGAAGTGTCTGGGTACGCTCAAGGCAGTTTGCTGGGCATTTAAAAAAATGTTTTTGAAGTAATAGTAACAGCAAAATGTCTAATTTTAGTAACAGCAAAGATATGTTATGGGTTTGAGGTCTGCTTCTCCTCAAGGAATGGGAGCGTATGACCACCAATCAGCATCATCTTGAAAGCCCAAATGTAGTCAGTCAACCAAGACATTTTGTTTGGTGTCTGAGGTTTGCTTTTTTAATTCTGAAATGAAATAACAAAGCTAATGTGGCTAATCAGCAATGGACGTTTATGGCCACCAATTAGCATCATACTGAAAACCCACACGTGCAATATTTCAGCTGCATTTTGCATGGTGCTTATTTTTGGGAATATATTGGTGGAATGTCTTAGCTATATTAGACTAATGTTGTTACCGAGCAGTGGAATCGTATGACCACTTGAAAGTTTGAACAGTTCTAACTATGCTACCTCTATAAGTCTAATGTGGCTGGTGGGTAGTAGAACCTTAAAGTGCTGTTGGTGAGGGTGCTACAATCAATAAACTAGAGGAACATTTATATACATACGTTTTTTGCTGGATCTTAAGCTGAACTGTCACTTTAAGCTAATAGAACTTGCAGATGAGATAGCTCGCGTGTCCATCATCTGAATTTCCTCACTGGGGCTGGAGCCAGGTGTGACCAAAGCGCTCCTCTGTGGTGTCGGCTCCCTCCTGTGTCGTTAGCAACTGGAGGAAGGGTGTGAAGGATTGAGGAAGAGATGGCAGATAAAAAATATTCTGAAGGGCACAGGGTGGGATAAATGGAGAGAGAGAGAGAGAGAGAGAGAGAGGGAGAGAGGGAAAGAGAGAGAGGGAGAGAGGGAGAGAGGGAGGGAGGGAGGAGAAAACTGCTCTGAGAAAGGGGAAATGTAAAAGAGTGAGTGATAAGAGTAAGAGAGAAAAGAGAGGGAGAGAAAGAAAGAGAAAGAATTGGAGGAGAGAAAAAAGAGAGGGAGGAAAGAGTAAGAGAGAAAAGAACGAGAAAAAGAGGAGAGGGAAAGACGGAGAAGATAAAGACGCAGAAGAAAAATAAAGGAAAATGAACCTGAGAAAGGGAAAAAGAAAGAGAGAGAGAGAGAGAGAAAGAGAGAGATGCAGAAAAGAGAAAGAGACAGGAGAAAGAATAAAAGGCAGACGAAAGAGAAAGGAAAGTGAACTGGAGAGAGGGGAAATGAAAATAAGAGAGAGATGAAAGTGTGAGAGAGCCAAAGAATGGGATGAGAGAAGAAGGAGAGAACAGAGAAAGGCAGAAAAGAGAAAGAAGCAGAAGAAAGAGAAAGGGAAATGAACCTGAGAAAGGGAAAAAGGAAGAAAGAGAGAAAGAGAGAGACGCAGAAAAGAGAAAGACGGGAGAACATTTTTTTTTTTTTAGTTGAGAGAGGGAAAATGAAAAAGAGAGAGAGATGAAAGAATGATGGAGAAAAATAATGGGTGGAGAGAGACAGGCAGAGAAGAGAAAGAGGCAGAAGAAAGAGAAAGGAAAATTAACCAGAGAGAAGGAAAATGAAAGGAAAATGAAAGAAAGAGAGAGAGATGGAGAAATATGGTGACTGGTTGAAGATGGAGAGTTTGGAGATGGAACTGAAAAGCCCCCGAGACAGAACGGAGGAGTAAGAGGAATGCAAAGTGTAGAAGGACAGCCAAGGAGATGAAGGACAATGAAGATGGATCCTCCAGCAGAATGGAAGGCGACAGAGGAGCGATTGAGAAGAAAGAAGAGATATGAAATTTATAGTAGATTTTTACCTTCTCCCTTATGCATAAAGGTGCTAGAAGTTTTTTTCAGTGCTGTCTCTCAGAGAAGAGCCATATTTGGTTCTCAAATATCCTTACTTTTCATTTCTATTAACTGTTTGGTGTAATTTGGTGTAATTTATGTTTGCTGTGATTTTTAAGGGACCAAGCACAAGAGCTGCTGGAACACTGCTGACCACTAGGAAAACAAAACCGTAATTGTACCCCTTAAAATCACCTTAATTTTGATCTTCATTTGCCATGCAGGAAAAAGTGCACATATTAAGGCTTATTAAGGAGTAAAACTACTGAAATCTCCCTTTACTTTTTCAAATTTGCCCCTTAAATAACCTCTTGAAGTAATGCCTTATATTGAAGATTAAGGGGTTTCACGCTCATGCCTTAAACCTAATTTTAAGGTAAAATGAAGGGGTCGATTTCACAAATGAACGGCCACTTAATTCAAATGAAAGGGTTTGGTATATTTTCAGGGATGAATTAAGGTAGGGCTAAGCACATTTTAAATACAGTGTGTTTCATAGTGGACCCTGTTAGGACTCACTTAAAACTAGTTGTAGGCCACTGAATAACTAATTACACTGTGCTTTCTATTTTGCAAAAGTCCATTCTTTTATGATACCTGAGGAAGCACTGTGATTTTTTGGAGACACAGAGGAACACTTGACACTTCACACATCTCACATATGTTTCGCTGTTGCACCCAGGCATTCTGCACCTGAAAGGACATGGAATGTCAACCATTTCAGGCAGGTGGACTGCATATTTAGGGTTCCAAGCATGCAGTGCGGAGGATCCCTATTGTTTTTATGCTGGTTTTTATTATAATTTTTATGCCTTTTATGTTGGGAAGCAAAAACTGTAAGGTGCACAGCCTTGCAAGTTGGCAGGTACATGCAGTATTCCAACCACTACTCAGGCACCAACAGCCACACCATTGCGCCAATAGGTGGCGCTATAACACGCACTTTTGCGTTGAGTCTCAGCAACTTTGAACTGTAGGTCCGATTTTCAAAATTGTTGTTGCATATTACTCTTTGGCATCAGCCGAATCAAATGAGACCATGCCCACTGATTGTACCACTGATAAGATTTTTTACTAATTTGCATAATGTGCAAAACCAACTTTTGCAAACTAGTCCCTGTTTTTTCAACAGTTCTGCACAATTGTAGTCTCGTTGGAATGGCAAGACACTCATTGTCAATAATGATCAAAAACGTGCAAATTTGCAAACAGCATGGCTGCCATATGCAAATTAAGCTTGTCAGTTTTTGCACCCCACTCATCGCCGCTTGCGGCTATATTTTCTGATTGTCTCATCTGGGTGGGGCTTCCTTTTCTTGAATCCCCAAGAAAACTCCCATCACTTGAATCACTGAGGTCTTGTTGACAGGTTTGCCCCTGAGTTCCTCAGCCAAGAGGAGTTTGAACTCCAGGTACTGGAAGGTGTTCTTTGCCGCTCGTTGCAAGGCCTGGCTGTCTTGTCGGTACTGAAGCCACGAGTTGGTGATGGCCAAATCAATGGAGTTGTCCCCCCCATTACAGTTATAACAGCTTCCACTCTTCTTGGAAAGCTTTCAACAAAATTTTGGAGTTCTTTGAGAATTTGTGCGCATTCATTCTGCACAGCATTTATGAGGGCAAGCACACTTCAGCTGGCCCTGTGACTCTGAACCTGGTTCCCCATATGGGTTCTCACTCTTTCCTGTTTGGCTCACTGGACTCTCATCTTCAGAAAGATCTATGTCTGAATCTCCCTCAATGATTCTGTTAAGAATTCTCTCTCCCTCTGTCAAAAAGCTGTCAACTAGAAAAAAGTGAAATAAACACAAATAGTAAGTCCTGACATGCACTTCACTACACATTAATAAATTAGTCATCTGCACTGAGAAAATAAATAATGTAAGTTCTCAAAACTTACTCAAATTACTTATTAGATGTTCATTTTGGGAAATTAATCAAAATATAACATTAAAAAACATTTTAAATACAATTATCGTGCTTAACTTTCTTCCATAAAATCTACTTGTGCTGATGGCAGCCATTTTGAAAAGATAGGAAAGGGGGGGTTGGCAACCTCACACCCCCACACTTGTGACATCATTTTGAAGCTAAAGTTGTCCTCTCTAAGACACAACAGGATTTAACTAGCATGCATAGTATGAGAGATTTAAGCAAAAAACTAAATGTGTACTGCAGTACACAAAAATGAATTGCCGAGTCTCAGGAGGATATGCTAATTTATTCTCAAATAAAGAATTTATGCCTAAAAACAGCCAAAACCTCTGAATCATTGTGTCTGATTATCTTAATTTGAGATGAATAAATACAAATTAACAAATATCACATGCCAATTATTAGTTTGTCATGTTTGGAAAATTATTGGCTAAAATTTTGAATGTTCTGCTGGACCATGTGGGTCAGACAGCACAGTGGATAACACATCCAGCCTGTACGTAGAAAACCAGGCCTCGATTACTCACCCAGGCTGTCATCAATCTGAGCAAAAGTCTGAAAGTCAATAATTATCAAAATAAAATCTATTTGTAAACAATATGATACTTATTAGTGCTCCTGGGTGGAGCTTAGTTTCAAAATATGCCTACATCCTTTCACCAATTCTAATGAAACTTAACATGCTTATACATCATATGATTTTGAAGGCATCTACCGTGTTTGGTGCCAGTTAGTCCACAGGGGGCACTATAAAATGCAAATAACTGTTTCTCTGACTGTTTCCATTGATTAATCAATTCATTGAGCCAGTTGAGAGAATTCAAGCTAATTGAACAAGTCTTGGGCACCCAATGTGCACTGATGCAATATATATATATATATATATATATATATAGTGTATCAGTGATTTGAATATA
>JBBPCX010000154.1:10079552-10099015 GCA_037974365.1 Hydrocynus forskahlii | reverse complement strand
CTCACAGAACCACACATGTATCCTCCAAGTTCTTCAGTAAACTAAAGGGAATCTAGACATTGCGTGGTGCGTCTTCAATTAAGAGACATCTCATTCAGTCCTTACCGACTGCCTGCTGTGTTTCACACCAATCCAAATAGTGCACTTCCGAACCCCCTTCCATTTCACAAACAGTATGCTCTGAATCTGTACTTATTATTTTAATTGTACAACAGTCTGGGAGGGATGGGTGGGTATTGTTCTATTTGTATATTATTGTACACAACAATGGAAAAAAAAGAAATAAGTATTATTTATTGCTGCTTTTATTTTCTACATGTATTCCTGTCTTTCCCCATAGGCAGAAGAAAAATCAGAAGATTTTCTACCACACTTTAGCCCAAAGACAGGCACTTCTGTGCTGCTTGGAAAACCTGTTGATTTACATAGTGTTTTAAACCACCTCCCCTCAGCACGCAGTTTTTGTCTATTTCTTTCGCGTTCCATGTGTAACATACAAGTGGTTTATAGCTAGAGTCACAAAAAAATGCGTCAATCAAGCTATATTGTGCAATCATAATCACAACAGCAGTCTCACCATCAGTAACTCTAGGCCAGTGATAGTCACGTTAGTGTATTGTCTCTTTTACACTCTTCGTATCTTTTGCTCTACCTATATCTACATCAGCAGTTCTCAGTTCTCTCTTAGTCTAAGGCCCCTTTTGTGTATACTAAGTGCACCCCCCACCCCCATGTCCTCCACCAGAACCTTGTTCATTTTGTTAACCTTCCCCTCAGCTACAACTGATCTTCTCCTTGCATTTTTCTTTGATTCTACAGATAACTTATTAGGTGGGCACTGGATGGCTGTGAACTGTAAATTGGAATAATGTTTACCTTTTATGTTTAGACAGGTTACCCCCTTTTAAGACAGGGTCAAAGATTTCATAAACTTACAAAATACAAAAATGTATAAATAGAGATCTGAATATTTTTCATAGACCAGTTTAAACTAGTCTGATGGTCAAAAAAATACATTTGCATGTTTTCCTCTGTGGATCAACTGTTTTGCTTCTCTCATGTCAGTGGTTCCCAAACTTGAGAGCTCATTCATCAATGAGCACACTAATCTATGCATAAAATATATCTACAAACTTGAACATGCGTTGACATTTTTCACTTTGACAATGCATATAAAATGCAATTACTGTGGACTTTCTGGTGCTATGTAAACACTTGTTTTGGATTAGATTAAATACAAACATGTTCATATTTACCCCTAAACTTCATACATAAATAAATAAATAAATAAATAAATAAATAAATAAATAAATAGGTGTGTTGCAGCATGGCTTATCCCATTTCACATGGTTGACTTCAGATTTTAGTGACTGTAAAATGCTGATCTGGGATCAATACATGCCTCTGTATATAACACTGAATGAAAGGACATAAACAGATGAAAGACTTTAAGGTCAAAGTAAAGTAACATCAGGCACAATATAAAGCAGCAAAGGTGGCATATCATTCACCGGAGTGTCATTTTCAGTAAAAACAGTATTTGTGTTTATGACCATTGCAGTACTGCAGAGGGAGTCTACTCACATTTTAAATCTCTTACTTCAGGCTGTCACAAACAAATAATCTAATGGCTCACTTTGGCAGATTGGGGTGACTGCCGAAAAAGAGTAAAATCTAGTTAGGTAGTTACAGGAATGCAGCTAGATAATAATTGTTTATACTGTTACATATTGAATTGCTTTAAACTGATTCTAAATCTGCTCCAGTGATCTCTAGCCTGTTGAAGTCTCTAGGTGCAAAAATGCTGTAAATCTGAAACAAAGCTGCCAACTTTCAAAGAGGAGCTGGACCAATGAAACATAACTGTTCTAAACACCGATGACAAGAAATACTGAACAAGATTATGTTTTATTTTCTTTGTTTTTGATAGTAACAAAGAGCAACATGTCACATGACTGTATCTTTTCGAAGTATCTTCAACTATTTCCTCTTGGACTGAGCTGAGCTCGGCTGGACTGCATGTGATGGATTACACTGACCTCTGGTGGATGCTGGGCACACTCACAGCAAAAATGCAATAACTACACACACCAGAAGGACACAAATACTGAGACACACCTGTTTTTTAGAGTTTGGACTGTGCCCCTTACATCCAGTAATGGGGAAATCTTAATGCGTATCGTGACGTTTTGGACAACAGCGTACTTACAACTTTGTGGACACAATTTGGGAAAGAACCTTTTCTATTCCAGCATGACTGTGCCCCAGTGCTCAAAGCAAGGTCCATAAAGACATGGATGGGTGAGTTCGGTGTGGAAGAATTTGACTGGCCTCACAGAGCCTTGACCTCAGCCAGACCTTCTTGTCCAGCATCAGTGCGTGACCTCATAAATGTTCTACAGCAGAGGTCCCCAGCCATGGGGCCACGGACAGTATCGGTCATTTAGTCCGAATAAAAAATATTTTATTGATTATCGAAGCCCCCAAGCTAGCAAATGAGTAAAAAACAAACATCTTTGGGGAGCTTCTTTGTATTTTTATGCACTTCGATTTTAGCTGTATCTATACCGTTCCGTGAAAATATTGTTTTACATTAAACTGGTCCGTGGCACAAAAAAGGCTGGGGACTGCTGCTCTACAGAATGAATGGGCACAAATTTCCACAGAAGCACCCCATCATCTTGTGGAAAGCCTTCCAGGAAGAGTGGAAGCTGTTATATGCAAAGGGGGACCAACATCATATTAAAGTCTAGGTGTTTGAATGCAAAATCTCTGTTGGTGTAATGGTCAGTCGTCCCAATACTTTTGTCCATATAGTGTATATAGCTTGGTTCAATAGGTTAAACTGTCCTTGTTTGAAATATTAGCTTGACTTGCCCAAAACTTTAAAACGACACCTGATTTTGGGCATAAACTTCTAATCATCTGTTAACCAAGAGGTCTCAGAGAGGGCCAAACTGCTTTGGATAGTCTGCTCTGCAAATTTAAAGCATTCATTAAAATCGAACCCATGATTTTCTTTCTCAAACATTTACAGTACTATGAAACGGTCTTTTATTCTATTTTTGCATATTGTGACACTGAAAGGTTTCATATATTTATACAAAATGTAATATCTTTTCAAAATCATCTTTCAATTTGGATTTTTGAGTGCTCCTTTTTTAAAAAACACTTTTTTCAAAATGATATTTAATTTTAATCTTATTTGACCTTATTTCTCTCTTTGTATATTTTGATCAACTTTTAAGTTTCTTACTTTCTTTATTTTGGAAATGGAACAGTCGATTTTTTTCTCTTTTCGTTTTTAGTGGCTGGCGGGCTTCTCTTGTGTGCTGGTATGGAGTAGCTGAACAGCGCATTTCTTCATTTTTATATATAATTATATTCGATCAATGTCAGTTTAATCTCCAGAAACTCTTGCCACAATTATATGTATTTAATAGTTTTTGTGTTTACTTAAAAGAAACTCCAGCCACTCTGATCACAATGAAATTGGGTTAATAGTAACGCTGGGCAGCGATTACAATTTTTAATCATGATTAATCACATGGTTTTCTGCGATTAATCACATTGTTATTCGCAAATTTAAATAATTAATTCAGAATTGTGCACTTTTACTTTTAAAAATATTGCTATATGAACAAAAGTGCAATAACATTTGGTTTGCAAACACTAAACAAATATGGAGCTTTTTAACAGCAGTGTTCCCTTTAACACAGTTACACAGCTGCAGTTCAAATATTTCTGTAACTCTCAACTTAAACATTAATGTAATCAAATTAAATATAAAACCAAAGCTAGTTGCCCTTGCCAGGGCATTCATGTTTTATCTAGCTTGTTTGCAGTATCTGAATGCAGTGTCATTAAAGTCCCTGTTGGTGTAGTGATGAGGCGTCCCAAAACTTTTGTCCATATAAAGTAATGCGGCGCAGCGAGCAGCTACGTGTCGGCTAGTTTTCGCAGGATTCAGGCGTCCCATTACTTTTGTATATAATTGTCGGCGTTATGTAAATAGTGCGTTAACACGATAATAACGCGTTAACGTGCCCAGCCTTAGTTAATAGTTCAATAGTTTATTAGACGTTTATGGTTTAATTGTTTGTTTACTGGAGATTGCGAGTCAGGGTCTGGTTCCATGAAACAGGATTAAGGGAAAGCCTGGCTTACTTTCCCTTACATTCCCTTGAAATAAGATAGACTTTCCCTTAACCCAGTTTCATGGAACGGGACCCAGGCCTTCAGTGCCTGACCTCGTAAATGCTCTGCAGAATTGAACGGACACAAATTCCCACAGAAACTCCAAAATCTTATGGAAAGCCTTCCAAGGAGAATCTATGTACTTGAATGCAATGTCATTAAAGTCCCTGTTAGTGTGATGGTCAAGCGTCCCAATACTCCATATAGTGTATGGTTCCCATAGAGGACCATAGCTTTTCTGTTGGTGTGTATCTGTCAGTGTATCTGTGAGCGTCTTCCTCAGACCTCTTCCTCAACTCCCTTCAGCATTTTCCTCATTTGATGAATCTCCAAGTCTGAATCTTCCAAAATGTTCTCTGCTTCCATTCTGTCTCCTAAAACAATGTATTAAGACATTAATGCCTGTGAAAGACATGAAGTCTATCTTAGTGTCCACTGTAGAGGGCATTCATAAACGGGGTATTATTTATTCCTAAAACAATGAAACTGCTCTAACACCTCATTAAACTGCTCCTAACAAGTTTAAAAACAAAAAATTCATTTCCTGGTAAAAAGAGGAGTAACCAGACAGCATTTGACAAGGAGAGCATAAGGAAACAAATATATTTTTAAAAATGATTCATTCATTTATGGAAGAAAAACACAATATACTTGTCTTGTGAAAAAGTAATTGCCCCATACTTCTTTTTTTCTTAATTCTTAAACCTTACAGAATGACTTTAATTCAGTCCGTTTGGAGGGCTTTTGAACATGAACAAGCTGTTTAGGGGTTTTTTACCACTTCTCAAGTCAGGACCCTGACTAGACCACTACATAACCCTACTTTTGTTTCTTTTGAATCATTCAGAGGTGGAGTTCTTTATGTACTATGAGTCTTTGTCTTGTCCACCACCATATTTCACTGTCGGTATGATGTTCTTATAGTGGAATGGTATGTTAGCTTTGTGCTGTAACAGATTTAGCTGTTCCCTAATGGTCTGAATTCTTTAGAGGCTTCCTGAAGGAGTTGTTGCTACACTTTTGGAGGAATTTTGGTTGGACAGCCACTGTTGCATGTTTTCTCTGTCTGGAGACAACAGCTCTCGTTGTGGTTTTTCAGAGTCCTTGTGCCTTATAAATGGTGTTCTGCCCCTTGGCAGGATATATATTTTAATAACTTACTTTATCATCTCTTTTGGAATACCTTTTGAACTACTTTTTTTAAACCTTGTAGCCTACTTCACACTGCTGGAAAGTTTCAACATTCAAGTGATGTTTTTGATTCGTTTGGGCACAGTCTTTCACACAGTGATGGTTTTAAACCCACAATAAATATACAGAAAGAAGCAGCGGGCAGTTGCACAGATTATTGTGTGGGTGTGTGACTAAGGGAGGAGGTGTAGAGTCTGATGGCGGTGGGTAGGAAGGACTTTCTGTGGCATTCAGTGGAGCACTTTAAGCTGGTCAGTCTGTGGCTTAAAGTACTTCTCAGTTCGTTCACCACACTGTGGAGTGGGTGATCTACATTGTCCATGATGGACTGAAGTCTGGACAATGTTCTTCTTTCAGCCACAGTTTCCATGTTGTCCAGTTCCTCACCCACCACAGAGCCAGCTTTCCTGTTTGTTAAGTCTCTTCATGTCTGCCATATTCATGCTACCCACCAGGACACCACAGCATAGAAAATGGCACTGGCCACAACAGACCCATAGAACATCCGCAACATGGTGTTGCAGACTCTAAAAGCTCGGAGTCTACATAGGAAGCACAGCCTGCTTTGACCCCTCTTGTATGCGGCCGGAGAGTTCTTAGACCAGTCCAGCTTATTGTCAATGTGTACACCCAGGTGTCTGTAGTCCTGAACAATCTCCACATCCACCCCTCTAATGGACAGATCGTGACCTTCTCAAGTCCACCACCAGTTCTTTCGTCTTTTGGATGCTGAGCTGCAGTTGATTCAGCTCACACCAGTCCACAAAACTGTCCACAGCCGTCCTGTATTCCAAGTCGTCCCCACCCTTGATACACCCGACTGTTGAGTCATCGGAGAATTTCTGCAGATGGCAGCCCTCCATGTTGAATTGGAAGTCAGATGTGTACAGGGTGAAGAGGAACGGTGACAGAACAGTTCCCTGAGGTGCTCCAGTGCTACACAACACCGTGTCAGACTTACATCCCTGTAGTTGCACGTACTATGGCCTATCAGTCAGGTAATCCTAAAGTCTAGGAGAGCATGAACCTGCATAGCAGACAGTTTGCTTCCCAGTCTCTTGCAGACCTTCATGCTGTGTGAGGTAAGTGCTACTAAGTGCTATGGGTCGCATCTTCTTTGGTACAGGAACCACACAATGTTTTCCACAGCACGGGTACTTTCTTGGTAATGAGGCTCAATTTCATTCATTGGTTAAGTATTTTACTCATTTTGGTTAAATACTTTCTCACACAGGGTGCTGTATACCTTTTTTTCTTTCAATGAATAATTGAAAACTGTATTTGAAAACTGTATTTTGTGTTTTAAATTTTATTCATTTATAGTTTTATATTTGATTAATTCCATAATTCCGTAATTCTTATAAATCATAAGACCATTTTTCTCACACTTGGGCTGTGAAATGGGCTTTTATATGATTTTCAGGAAAAGAAAGGAAAAATCTTGTATTACGCTGCTACAGTTTATGAAATCACATATTGGGCATTTCTGAATTTATAAAGGGAAATGATCCATTAAAACGTAAATAATGGAAAATTGAGATGATGAGAAGAGAAGCCATGCAACTGTCTGAGAACTAGAAAAAAAAAGCCCAATTTATTTTAAGGCTCAATTTTGCACTGGGAAATATTCTGGACCTGGTTCTCTCGTTATTGTCTGTATTTTCCCTCCAGCAAATAGCAACAGGGGACTGACCAAACATTATGAATCATTATGAATCAGTGGACATGAGTTAAGCGTAGTGTTGGACTAAATGACATTATTATTAGTGATTAGCCACTAAAAACCCTGCTTAGTTTAGGGTTAGGCTTAATCTGGACCTGGGCATCTGATGCTGTATGTCTGAAAACATCCAGACATGCAATCGACTTAGCATCAACTTAACACCTACATTTACCTCCACAGGTGGCGTGAGATGATGAAAAATGTTGTCGGGCAGCAGAGGTAAGTGGTAACAAATATTATTGTTGATGGGGGAATAGACTAAAAACTCTGTTGACTGGGGAGGTGGGATGACGAAACCAAACCAAATCAAACACAAAAACAAATTAAACAAAGTTTTTCTTGATGGGGGGCACTAACCTTGTTGAAAAGGGCACTGTGCCCAAAGGGGCAGGTAGTTATGCACCTAAATCTCCATGTGTGTCTACTCATCTGGTGAACCCTACCTGGCAGTTAACCAAATTCTGATTCTGAGCGTGAACCCATGGCTGGTGTTCAATACAGTTGGTACAAACACAGCTCCAAAGAAAGGCATTCATAATTGAATGTTTTGCTCTAGAACAGCCAGACCAGAGCCAAATGTCACCATGCCCACTGATGGAGCTCCATCCAGTATCTTGGGATGAGATGGAGTGACGTTTGTTATCCAGAACTAATCTCTCACATTAACAACTGACCCCACAACTGACCCCACTGAGGTTCCTGCAGTTGAATGTAGTTCACCAAGAGTAGAAGCTATTACTGCAGCTAACTTTCAATTAATATCCAGAAGTGTTAAAAAGAAGTGTTAAAAAGGTCTTAGTAATATAACACCGATGTTTGGAAAATGCAAACATATTTTAAATATGATTTACCAAGCAATCACCTGTAACCAAGGACACACTGGAGCCACACTGCAAGTAAGTATAAAAGCTAAAAAAAAAGAAAATATATTGACGTTTACCTTCCATTGCACTGTTTAATACTTATTTAGAATCCAGTAGTCTCCACTAATAACAGCCTTCTGAACTGTATTAATATCTGCCATCTAGTAGGACGGTATAAAATTTTCAATGAGTCATCATTAGCTCTTTTGAAAGTCGGAGAGAAATCATTTATGAGAGGACCGCAGCCTTGCCCTGTCAGGCCGCAGAGAGGAGCCCAGAGAGAGACAGATTGCCCTTGTCCTTCTTTCGTTCTCTCCTCATCATTCAGGGGAGAAGAGAAAGGAGTGCTTTGTCTGTTTTGGGGCTTTGGCAGAGCAGAGGTGCTGGTGCGAGAGGTCAACCACTGCCAGGAAGTCAGAGGGAGTAAGAGACAGGAGGGGCCCAAGCCAGCCGTGAAACCGCACGTAGATAATATAGTTTGCCATGTGCTGAAAACACACTTTCTCTCTCTCTCTCTCTCTCTCTCTCTCTCAAATTGGTAAAGAAGAAGTCACCCATATGGCTTGAAGTTCAGTGCTGAGAACAGCTTCGTCTGTCTGCTGCCACAATCGGGCCCCTCAGGCCTTCACAATGCCCCCTTCACACTCACACTGACTCGGCAGTCTTCGAGCCTTCGAGAAGCCCAAAACCATGCGTTTCTCAAGCTTCCCGCACAGACTCAGTCTGTGAGGCGAACACAATGGACCCAACCTTTGGCATTTCTTTGCCTCCTAAAGACACTGCCATGTTTTTTTTTTCTTCTCCCACTGCGCCTTTTCACTACACAAAGCTGTTGTTTCGCGTGGTCAGACAACGCGGTGTCTTGCTCATGGTTTCTGGCGCCATCCTTGCGCAGTTCTGATTAAAATCACTACTTTGGGAACAGCCCACATTCAGCCAGCTCACAGCTCCCGTCCACTTGTGAGAAAACTGAGAAAAACACAGAGATTTCCATTAAATCTGTAGTCATACTGCAGACAGCAGTCACACTCAGTGACCCAAGAAGGTATTCAAGGTTCAAGACCGTGACTGTTTGACTGACTTTGGTTTGTTCTGAGGCCCTCGTGTGCCAACACTCTACAAGGTGACCCGCCCAGCACCAGCAGCGCACACCTGTACTGCACATGTCCTCAGCGCACTGGATCACTGGACCTTCTGTTTCACCGCCCTGCCCCTCACCCCCTCGGCTATTCAATTCCAGTCCACGAAGATCGGTGTGCAGTCAAACATACAAACTAATCTTAGTAATTAACTGGAGAGCTAATCCACGTGTTAGAGCAGAGAAATCAGCTGGACTGGACACTACCCATCCAGGTTCAGGAGAGATTATCCCTAGATTTTCTCATTTTCTTTTTTTGTGCGGAAAATACAACAAGAAAAACAACCTACAGGACCGACGTCCACATGACTGTCTGAAGATTTCATGTGAATGACCTGCGGATTTGATGCCAGACATTCCTAACATCCCGTAGGTGGTGCTAAAATCCTGCCCATGTTGCCAACCTTTTTTTTTTTTGTCTCGATTATTACATTTTCTCTTTTTCTGGAAATGCCTGATTTTTGTTTTTACTAACATCCTACACTCCGATTTCTCAGTGTTTCCATTACGTTGTCTGCAGAAAGAAGTAAATTGCTTTGTTTTTTTAACTGTCATGTAAGAAATGTTTTTCTCCCTTAAAAAAAGGTCTCAATTCTGGTCATCCGACTTTTGAGGTCTACAATCTTAAATGCTCAAATGCAGACTGTTCTGTGGATCTGGGGCTGCTTGCATAAAATACCTTAAGTGCATTTTGGCCTTAAATGAAGTATTTCTTGAGTACATTGCAAAAATCTCTTTAGAAAAATGTTTAAATGCAAAGTTTTAAAAAAATTGTTTTTAGATGTTAATCTGAATATTTTTTGGAAAATCTGGCAGCCGTGTAAACACAGGTTTCATTTATGACTGACCCACATTTTTAAATACCCAGTATTACTCACACAACTTTTTTATTCCCATAAGGTACTTAACACTTTTTAAATTGTGTTGCAAAACACCCCTTCCTAGGTGTCAAAAGGATGCCGGTTAAAAAAAAGCATCCCAGTTTAAAAAACAAACAAAAAATCAAAGCACCTCTTGTAAAACTTCTCACTTTCCACTCACTCAAACACTAGGTCACCTTTGTTCATGTTCTCAGACACACTTCTTCCTTGCACCCAAGTCCTGATCATTTGACTCCATTGGTCATTCATCATCATTCAACTGATTCAGCTGAAAACTGGACAACAACAGCCAAAGCGTACATTCACAAACCAACTCAGGAGGAAATCCTGATCTAGAATCAGTGTCTGTGACCACAACCATCATTAATACAGAGGAATCTGGTCTGAGATCTGTGATTCTTTACCACTTTGTAAACAGCAGAACAGACTGGTAGAAGGCATGGCTTTATCCGAATGCTGGGTAACCCCACCATTTTTATGGTTTTAATGTAAAATTGTTTCATGTTCAGTGTCATGGGACGTACTAGTTTCTTTACAGAGATGGTGATTAGGACCCATGGACTAATGTGTACACGTCAAATATAATCATTTAATTAATTAAACCATATAGACTAGTTTAGTTGCTGATTGCCCAACACTGGCTACCCATGGCTGCCCGGTTAAGTCACTAACTCTTGCCTACAGAGTGACATCTGGGTTGGCACCCAGCTACCTGTCATTTAGTCTTGCGTTCCTATTCGCTCCTCCAAGGAACATCATCTGACTCTGCCATCCCTACACACAAGGCAAACCCAGTCCAGAATGGACTCATTCATGGTTCCCCGCTGGTGGAATGAGCTGCCAAAGCCGACAAGAGAAGCAGAATCCCTCTCTGTTTTCAAAAACCTCCTGAAGACTCATTTGTTCAGAAAGCATCTCCTCTCCTGATCTACCTTCTTGCACCACTCCTGCATAGAGATTTAACACTTACAACCTTCCTCTGGTTGTCACACTGTCCTGAAACTTGAAGGTTATCTCATATTGTAAGTCACTTTGGATAAAAGCATTTGCCAAATAAATGTTATGTAGTTTACAATCTAAAACCACCAGACAATCTATATGTGTCTTATTGGTTGTCCTGTTGACCAAAGAACAAAGACACTACTGTTTCCAATGTGTGCTGCTTCCCGTGTGTGTTTCACTTGCATAAAACATTAATGCTATGAGCTAGTTTGACTGGATGATAAACATGAATAATAACTGATATGTGTCAATGACAAGTCTGATGTGGACTGTTTAGCTGATACTAACATTATTACTATTTGAACCATGTCATCTATGCAGCAACTTTATTAAATAGACTGTAATCCATCAGTGGATTACAGCTTCTGTGTGCTGTAAAGAGCCAGTGGGTGTCCAGTGGCCACGAACTGTACGTAGGGTTAATGTTCCTTTTTTTTAAATAAGCAGTTATTGGCCAGTTTTTGTCTTTATGGACCTTTGTTTGTGCACTGGGGGCACAGTCATGCTGGAGTAGAAAAGGGCCTTCCCCAATCTGAGTCCACAAAATGTCTTGGTAAATTGAACCATTAAAGGGGATTTTTTGCATCCTTTTGTATTTCCATTTGGGACTCTACTGCTCCTATAAACACTCCAAGCAAAACATCCATCCGTTTTCTGTGAGTCAATTGAAACATTTTGGTGTCAGGAATCATATGCTTCTATGAGCCGTTTGGACGGCTCCCTTATCCTGACGTCAGCCTAAGAAAATTTGCATAGAGCCACCCCTCATCGATCGAGCCCCCACCCACTAGATCGGCCATTAGAAGATCCGCCATTTTTGTCTGCTGGTTTTACGAGCAGGCATAAGACGCCGAGCGCTATGGCTAAAGGCAAAGGCAAGTCACACATTAAGTGTTCTTCTTGCTCTGGGTCCGACTCGGGGTCGAACATATAGGGCTGGATAGCGCATCTGTTTTCTGCCATTTTCACACGTGTTAAACGCGCAGCCTAAGCGTGGCATGGGTGGGACGTGGCCAGCAACCGCTTATTTGCATAAAAGTGACAGAACCCTTAAACGGCTCATTTTGAAAGGGACTGAAACTCACGAATAAAGCTGGTGAGATCTCTTTATGTGAGTGATTTTGTGCAAAGAACTTAGTGAACATGTTTTGTATAGCCCATAGACCTATTATAACTTGTTTAAAAAGATGTATAATATGTCCCCTTTAAGATGGAAGTAGGGGGCCTAGCTCAAACTTTGGAAAACAGGTGTGTCCCAATACTTTTGACCATGTAGTAACTTCAGGCGAGGACTCGAAGGGAAGCCGCTTGTGCCAAACCAGGCGGAGTCGGAAACGCGAAAAAGAAGTGAATCTCCACTCCTCCTCCTCCTCTCCTCTCTTCTCCTCCCCCTGACGGAGGCGGTTCACGGTCGTGGAGCTCAGAGAGCCTCCGTGATCCAGTGCCCAGAAAAGCGCTGCGTCGTGCTGGACGGAGACTCCCCCCCTGCTCGCTGTTCGTGTTCTCCCCCGGTTCAGAGACACAGGATTTGGCTCCTGAGAGGACAGTTCCCCTGAGCTCGCCTTGTCAAGGCCCCTTCCCTTCCCTTTCTCCTCGAGTCAGCCAGACCAGCAGCCAGGACTGTCTTCCACCTCCGTCCGCTGTCTGCTTTGCCATTCGCCCCAGAAATGGACGGTTTCGCCGGCAGTTTAGGTGAGTGTGTCTTCGTGCTGGAGCATGGGTTCCGCTGCTATTAATAGCTTCACAGCAGCGAGGCTAATTCAGTCCTGCAGGCGGGCAGGCAGGGAAGGCGGGCGGGCAGAGGGGCTGGAGCTGGCGGCCGGGAGGAATGTGTGGAGCCTTACTGTATACACGTGTCAGAGGGCTACAAACCCAACACCACAACCAACCTCGCATTTCTCATAATGTTTTTTATCTGCCGAAATGTCTGGAAAGCTAGTCTTTTTTCAGTTTGTCAGCACAAAGGCCGAGTTTCGGTAGACGCAGACCCGAGGAGAGCGGAGAGACCAGGGGGGAGAGGAGAGCGGAGAAGAAAGGAGAGGACAGATCAGATGGGAGAGGAGAGATCAGAGGAGAGGAGTCGAGAGACCAGAAGAGAGTGGAGAGACCTGAGGAGAGAGAAGAAGCTGGAATATGCCGCAGCGTAGTCTTGCTCTTGTGGAGCTCTTAGCTTCAGTAAATAAGAGAGAAATCGAAAGGACAGGGTTTACCCACCACTTGACAGAGCAGCTCGAATTAGACGAGTTTGACAAAGGTGAGGAAAAAGTGGGCACTTTATTTTTTTCTGTAGGAGGAGAGAGCCCAACTGCAGGCAGAGCTGCACCACGGTGACAGAACGGGACTGCGGTAGAGTGTGTGTGTATGTATGTGTATGAGCGCCAGTTTGACGGACAGGTGTCAGATGCAGTGAGCTGTATTGAACAAAGGGAGCTGTAGATCAGTCTCAGCCAGTGTGTACAGAGCGCCTTACCGAATTAGTAAAGAGTGAAACTGCAGGAAATGTAGATCAGTTTGGTTAAAAATCTGAGAAAGATGTATTTAATGCTGAAAACCTGGCCTTTAACTTGCAAATTTTGTAGTTAAGTGGTTATGCCTCACTTTTTTTGACAGTTTGTCAAGTTTATTTATATGGCCCATTAACATACACAAAAGTCACTCGGTGCGCTTTATGGGACTAGAATGAAAAGTGAAATAATAGCTTAAACAACAGAATGCATAGAAAATCAACAAGATTAATTGAAGGTCAATAAGAAGATTGAAAGTGCTGCGGAAGTGCCGATATTTAAAAGGAGGCCGATGAGAATAAGCATCTTTTTCAAAGCTGGCTACAGTTGATGCAGGTCTGATATTGATATCACAGCATGTGACTCATATTTACTATTTTGTTTAACTGGATTATCAGTAGCATGTTCTGTTTCTTCTTTCTGTATATTATATTTTTGTATATTGTTCCATCTGGCCCATGGGCACCTGACTGTCGCCACTACACAATATCTGCAGATGGAGAGAGAGTGCGGTGGTCATTACATAACTTCATGCCCCCCTGTTGCTTGGTTACGCTCAGAGAAGGGCCGTGCATGCTTCCAGTAGCTGCACTCCGAGTTGCTGTGGTGATGGCTTGCTGGCTCCGAGGCTTGCCGCATGAATCTGAAAGTGGGTGAATGTGTATGCATGCAGTCTTCCCTGCACTTTCGTACTCTGCCTCAGAAAGTGCTTATCCATTCCCCCCTTTATCTCTCTCTTTCTCTCTCCCTATCGTGATGAAAAGTGCAGCATCGTTTGCTCGCTGGAGGAGTCAGTCTTGCAGTTTTGTGCGGGTGCCCTCACCAGACCAAACCCTCATTTAATTTATCCGTATTGACCTGCATACTGCAGTCTGCTTGCGGATTATGTCATCGTTTTTCCATTGAGGGGTGGCCATGTTGTTTGGCTTGACGACCGTCGCTAGGTGAAAAGGCCAGGTAAAAGGTGTTCCGCGCGGCTGCCGATGCTGCTGACGCACATAGAAACTAGTTCTAGGAACAGTTTTAGCTCAGAAAGGCCACAAGTGTGGCAGAGTGAAACCCGTCGCGGTGTCGTCCACACGCAACCTTTGTTTAAACTTGAGTGCATGTGTAACTTTCAGTCTACCACAACCTCAGGGCCCACGTCAATGGAGGAAACGTCAGACGTGCAGCTAACCTTTTGGAGGCTCTCTTGAGGGCTGCAGCGTGAGCGTCTGTGATGCAGGGTTCAATCAGTCATCTTCCGCACCGAGGCTCAGGCATTGATTTCCAGGGGTCCGCAATTCGTGTTCTAGCCTTTTAGTATATTGACTGGTAGACGGCAGTGCGCTGATTAATTGGACCCTAAAACCAAGATGATCTATATTTCGCTACTTCTTGCAGCTTAGCCATGTGAAATGTGCCAAATGCAACAGTTTAGTAATTAGGTTGGCATATCTGTTGATAGATTTCTGTTTTTTTTTATTACTGTGAAAGAAAAACTAATTAGTATTGAGGCCTTGGCTTATAATTGAATTAACATAATGGTTATTTTGCACTAAGTGCAATGCATTATGAATTAATTACTATGAATACTGAAACTATTTAACCATCTTGAAACCAATGTATAGGGCATGTTTAGAGGAAGAGAATGAAATGTTGACCCTTAGGGTTTTAAAGGGGTGCCATTGCAAAACTAACATTTGCAGCTGTTATTAGTATTTCTCAGGCTCTCAACTTGCTCTGGTCCTTACACTGTAGTAAACACCCTCTAGATCAGTATCATACGTTTTATCATGTTGCCAAATCACCATGTCTCTGCTACACCCTCACATTTTTGTTTCTGCTCTAGTCCCCTCAATGTGTGTGTGTGTGTGTGTGTGTGTGTGCATGTGAATGTGTATTATATTTATACAGCCTGATGTGTGTATTGACAGTAGAGTGTAAAAAATGTTTTTCAGTCATGATGACCAGGACCTGTTGGATCAAAAGCATGTAGTGCCTTTTAGAGGGATACAGGTTCACTTATCTTATCCCGACAGAGAAAGAACTGCACACACTGGCTATGAGGCAAGTGAAGTGTGTGTGTTTCTGCACCCCTCAACGCTTTGCTGTTCTGTGGGGCAAACCCAAAGTTATAAATAACAGTCTGACAACCAACCCCCCCCCAGGCAGGTGCAGTCCCCACCAGTGCCTCCCGTTGTCGACTAAAAACCCCTTTTCTCTACATTGGTCAGCGTGTGGGTTTCTGCTCTTGCTGGAGCAAGCTTTTTGTGTTCTTCACTATTTCAGTGTTAATCAGCCTCATTCATCCGTTGTGACTGCAACTGTAAGGCAGTCATTAGCTCAGTATGCAGCCATGCTTTAGGGCCCTTTGTCAGATAAAGTCTGACAAAGGTAAGATAAAGTCCTGATTTTGAGAGTTAAGTTGTAGTTCAGTGAAGCTTTGAGTTTTGTGTACTTGGGACAATTTGGATTTAAAATTTGGACTGTGTTCCATTTTGTGAGTTCTCCTTTGTTCAGCCAGATGCATATTCTTTACTCCTTACCTCCTGCTGCTTCCAATAATGACACTAATGTGTCAGTAAGTGTCTCTTTGGCATGATGATCTGTGAGAGCGTGTGCTTGTATATATGCTTGCATGCTATTCTCTCTCCACAGAACTGAGTTGCATTAGGAAAGACAAGCAGACGATCAGGTTACAAAATTGGAAATGAAAGGGGAGAAGAGAGGGGGAATGCAGAGAGAGAAAGAGAGAAAGAGAGAAAGAGAGAGAGAGAGAGAGAGAGAGAGAGAGAGAAAAGGAAAAAATCTGGAAAGAGACGCACATGCGTTCGAGCACTTCCAGATGCAGGAATGTTTGCCTCCCAACTTTGCACATTCCTCAAACCGTTTTTCCCTCATAACAATGGATTGCATTACATCTGGAATGAAGAGGGTAAAAACGTGACAGAGAGAGACAGAAGGATGATCAAGAGTAATGGAGAGTATGTGAGCAGTAGAGGAGCGGATGGTCATTTAAAGCTGTGTGGTGTTATTGCACTTAGGCAAAAAAGCAGCGTATTCCCAGAACACCCGGATGGAGCCTTTAACCACTCCATGTCTCCAGTGCAGGAGTTTGTAAATGATACAGTGTGAAAGGGTTCTGTTACTAATTCCGTTACTACAAACAAAACCCCTTCGTTATGAAAAATGATCGTCCTGTTGCCCACCTCTAGCACCTTAAGGTGGACCTCAGGAATTAGGTGTGACCTTCCATGACAGTCAGAACCAAAGAGAAGGATAAATATTCTTGTAATATGACTTAGGCCTTGTTCACATGGACGTTTGAATCTTGGATAAATGAGCGTGCTCTGAACGCCATACGCGTTTTTGTTGCGTTTTGTATCTGCGCTTGTTTTGACTTCAGTGAGGCGTTACTGTTTAACGGCCAGCCTGCAGTCCGATGTGTAGTTTCATGTATCCACATGTGGGGGCAGTAATTCTTTAGTCCAGATTGTTTACATGTGCGACATCTTGATTAGTAGTTTTTAAACATTTTAAACATGGATCCTTACAGTGTAGAACACTGGAATCATGGGACATATTCGGTCCTCCAGAACGTCAACTGAACGCCATTTTCTTTGCGTAAACGTTTTCTTTGCGTTCGTCGGGACTTTGGCAGAAATTGATGCCAAGAAGATGTTGCATGCAAAGTTTTTTTGACGCCACCCGAACACGCAGCGGATCGAGCGCCGGGGCTGAACGCCCGTGTGGACGCTGCGATTTGCTCCAATGAGCAGAGGAACGGTCGGCGCTCAGTCCGCACTCACCTGGTGCCACGAACGCCTGAAAAATGCCTGATTCAGACATCTGTATGAACGAGGCCTAAATGTACCTGGATGTTATTCTAAGTAACTTTGGCTCATTTCTATTGGTCTATTCGTTGTCATCCTGCAATGTAAAGGACAGCTGGCATAGTCAAACCATGTAAAATAATAATTAATGACTAAAATAGAGATGAAGGGTGTCTTCCAACCACAGTGATTTGAACATATGTCTGTTCTTTAGGGTTGCACAGTGAGAGAAGACGTTTTTTGCTGAGATGGTTCATTTTCCTGGCGCATGCTGGTTAAGAGGAGCGTCATGCCGAGGCTGTTGTTTGTAAACATCGCAGCCAGATGGGGGAGAGCGGGGGGCTGTGACTTGTGCAGTCTTGCAGTTCAGACCTCTTTGAAAGCTCCTTTTCTTAGAAATCCACTCCCGGCCGTTTCATTCTTTGTTCTCTCTCTCTTTCTCTGCCGCAGTCTGTCTCCTGCTGTGCCTCGTTCTCTGCTGATTTGCTCATAAGCTGCACTGCGTTTCCTCCAGTGCTCAGTAGGGAACGCAGGAAGTACGGCGGTCGATCTCAAACCATGTCTGGTGTCTATTTCCTGACAGGCACATGTACACGCATGCAAACACCCCCCTCGCCCGCACCCACCAACGCAAGCACATTAAATGCATTGAGTCTAGCCATGTGCTCATACTACATCGGTTATCTGTGCACAGCAGGAACCCAGAGGGAGCGATGCAGAGACAAACACCATAATCAGGATTATACAGTGATGTGTTTATGTTGGGGGTGGTGTTTTCTTTATCTCCTTGTGGGGGTACTGATTCTGATACTGATTAGATTTGATACGGAGTTAGATTTTGGAAAAAGTGAAAGATTGATTTTGGTTACTGAGGTTAAGGATTAGGATGGAATGTGTAAGATATGTGTGTTTGAACTCTCTGAGTGTCTGGGTCAGTAAGGGGTTAAATCCTTTTCCTTGTCAGACTGTACGATTCAGTTTTAGAGTAATTGTTGTTTACACTGAGATGTCAAGACGTTGATGTCATCTTGTTTAATCTGAGATTATATAGGCCACAGATAATATCATTCAGATATTGTTAATCTATCAAACACAGTAACCGTAGCAAAAGAGAATAATCATTAACAGCTTTTACATTTACATGACAAATGTTTTGAAAACTGGGATAGTTATAAAAATAATTGTGCTTTCTGCAGTCTGTCTAGTTAGTAACAACAATTTTAGAGTGGTATAGTGATTTTACACTCAAACTAGTAGGCTGGACTAATGTTACTGGCTTGATATTTCTATTAGCTTGGATGTGTTTGTGCAGGCTAATGGATGAATAAATCAAGTGGTGTGTGAAAGTGACACGTGCCATTTTTTTTCACTCACATTCGATCCTTTTCTTTGGAAGGACCCCTTGCACAAGACAGTTTGACAATTGTTTCATCGCACTGACCTGTTTTCTCATTATTCAGGATTTTGTTGAATGTGCAATTAATCATGTGGCGCAGCAATAGTGCTGCCTAGGAATATTGTCAGTCAGTGGGTCATTCTTCATACTTTGGTGGGAGCGTAAAGCACTTATCAGTGGTGGGAGTGTGTTTGTACAGACAGAGAAAAGTGGCAGACAGATCCACTAATATTCTTTCGTTTAAACATACTCAGGTTTGTACAGTCGCACTTCACATTTGCAATATTCACACTGAGAAGACTGGAGAAGACAAGACATATTAAACATTTATTCTAAGAATGCTTAAAACAGCTTTGATCAAGTCATTTGCCAAAGTCAGATTTAAACCTAAAAACAACAACAACAAAAACCCTAAAACCATAAACCACAATTCAAATGAGTTAAAAGCCAGTAACGCTTCTCTGAATGATGGGTATCAGCAGACATTTGTTTAAACATACATCTGCTTTGGACAGCTATTTAGATTTGACCGATATTTCAAACTGATCTTTGATATTGGGTGGATCCTTTAGGTGACAGTGAGACACTGTGTTAAAATGCTTCCAGCTGTATAGCAGTAGAAATTCTTCTTTCGTTTTTGTTGACACACATCTCCAGGTTAGGCCAGATGTGTCTGCACACAAATACACACACACACACACACACACACACACACACACACACACACACACACACACACACACACACACACAC
>JBBPCX010000154.1:10064385-10079452 GCA_037974365.1 Hydrocynus forskahlii | reverse complement strand
TGTGTGTGTGTGTGTGTGTGTGTGTGTGTGTGTGTGTGTGTGTGTGTGTGTGTGTGTGTGTGTGTGCGCGTGCATGTACTGGAACTTTATCAGCCTTTCTGAGCTTACCGCTGCTGACCTTGAGCTTTTCATCAGTTCTTTTTTGCTTTTTGAACTTGTGTCTTGCTTGAATGATAAAGAGAAATAGTTGTTCTTTCTTTCAGTTACTGATAGTCACATGCTGGCCTCAATTTCACAATTCAGATGCAGAATGCTCAAACTGGCCTTTTACAAGCATGCTTTTTTCCCTTCTGTTTCTCTTTTTATGAAGAGGTTTCTCTTTTAGGTTGGTCAGTAAAAAGAATGAATTCAGTGAAACCGGGTACTATAACCCCCCTTGCAGAGTGAGATGATGATCTTTACTGCAAATCAGCGAAGTGTCTGGAAGGCTTTAGCAGGCTGGTTACTCTCTTTTGGTCTTTGGGCCGCTTGCGGTTGCCAGACTGGACTGATTGATCCCTGGGTTGGCTAGGCTTTAGCTACAAAGCAGTTTAGTGCTTGGCACAGTGCAATTTGTTCAAGTTTAATAATGGACTGGACGGCACAGTGAGTTCTTTCTATTTTTTCTTTTTTTTGGGGGGTGTATGTATGTATGTATGTGTGTGTATATATGTGTGTATATATATATATATATATATATGCATGCATGCACAGACACACACACACACACACACACACTCACACATATATAGTGTATCTTTACTATGTTAGCAAATTAGCTTGGATTTGATTTATTGCAGTGCAGTCTTTAAATAAAATAAAAACTGAATACAAATGATTTGACTTTGCATTATGTTTGGTAGTGTTCTCCTGGCATCTGTCAAACCCAAATTTGTCCATCAGACCAATAGTGAAGTGTGATTCACCACTCCAGTCGACGCTTGGCATTGCTCATAGTGACTTTAGACTTGTCTGCAGTTGCTTGGTCATGGAAACCAATTTCATGAAGCTCACATGCTGACATTTCCTCCGAAGACGGTTTGAAACTTGTAGTGAGAGATGAAAAGAGCATAACCATTACTGTCATTAGCACTAGGTGGTCTCACTCTGTGAGTTGGCAAATCTAACAGTGTAGAAATTTCAGAAACTGGCCTCTAGCAAAGGTGGTATCCTATGATTCTACCACGTTTAAAGTCAGTGAGCTATTCAGTACAACCCATTCTATTACCAGTGTTTGTGGAGACTGTCTGGCTGTTTTTATACATGCAAATCTCTTAGCCATCACTTAAATGCCTGCTTTAGTTACATTTTTTTTTTTTAAAAGACCAATAAAACAGATTAGAGTTAAAAAATCTTCTAGATTAACACTCAACGGTGACAATAGTGACAGCTCTAAAATATATGTAAATACTGCTTTGCTTGAGTGGTGCTCAGTCATGCTGGTTATGCTGACTGGCACTACTTACCTTTTTGTGTCCTTCCTGAATCCCTGGACAGGTGCAAGAACTGTTGGTGAATGCATGCGTGTTTTTGTGCATGTGTTTGTTTGCGTACCATTCTGGCCATTCCTCTGCCCTTTCACCTTTTTCTGATTTTAAGACAATTTTCTGCTTTCTGCTCTCCAGGAGGATTTATCGTGTGTGTTTTAATTATGTACTTTATTACATGTATATTTTTCTTGAAATGGTTAATTGCCTGGGTTGTTTTCTGATCTTTTGTCATGGACATACTTATGAGTGAATGATGAGTGTGTGTGTGTGTGTGTGTGCATGTACTATCTAAAGAAAGGCAGGTCTTACTTGGTGCCCCTCTAACTAGCTAACCGCAGTTGGGAATGTAGGGCCCCTTCCTTGCTTGCCCTGCTTTGCCAAGTGACTGTGGGCTTCTCCCGCAGTCTGAGTTCTAACCACAGAAACGCCAGGCAGCCGGCTGCAGTACTGAAAAACAAGATACCCCCCGGCAGCCAGCCACACACACCAGTACCCCCTCTGCGAATCACACTCTTCCACTTAGCCTTGAAATCAGAGCTACGCTCTATATACCCAAAAAGTGCAGCGCAAGAAAAGCCCTCACATGGATCACATGTTGCATTTTATCTGTTTTCAGATAATCTGAGTGGTAACCATACGTGTTTTCCCCTCTGTGTTGAGAGGCTTTTATTTGAGATGAATTACATGAAAAGTTCTGGTAGATATTTGCCATGTTTTTGTCTTTTAATTTCCCACTTATGGGACTAATAAAGGTTTATCTTATATAACTTATCTTGTCTTATCGTATCTTATCTTATCTTAAATCAGCTGTAATCGTAATTTGTTTCTTAGCCAACTACATAGTTAAGTATGTGATTTTCCAAACCCCCAAATCTCCAAAAAGAAGCTTTACAGGAAAAGGGAAAAGCATTCTTTCAGTGTAAGTTAATGTTCTGAGATTTGATTGTGAAGTCATTTTGGGCTGTTTCTAAAGGCCTCTTTGTCATGATTTTGTGCAGTGTAAAATAACAACAATGGAGAGAAAGGCATGTTTTTTAGCAAGTAATTATTGTAGACTGAGGTGGAGAGCTTCAGTGACCAATGGTGTGTGTATTCTCACCTTTCTCCCAGACGACAGTATCTCTGCGGCCAGTGCATCAGACGTGCAGGACCGGCTGTCGTCTCTGGAGCTGCGGGTGCAGCAGCAGGAGGATGAGCTGACTGTGATGAAGGCGGCGCTGGCCGACGTTCTCAGACGCCTCGCACTGTCCGAGGATTCGGCAGCCAAGAAACAGCAGAGCACCAAAGGTAGGAAAGCCCTGTTTGTGTGTGTGTGTGTGTGTGTGTGTGTGTCATGTTACAAGTAGAGCTGTAGTTAAGACCACTTTTGTGGAGTCAAAGACGAAACCAAGACTAGTCGGGTCTAAGTAAAGACCGGCAATCAAATTAGACCATTAAAAATAGGCGATTCACTTGTTTTTCCCACATCATGTCTGTGGCTGAAATGAAAGTGTGGAGCATGGATGAAGACTGCACAAGGTGCACAATGAGATGAGATCAATGTCAATGCCCAATCTAAATGATTAAACCAATGCTCGATTTCAGAACAAGCCCATTTGAGCAAAGCTTTTGTTGTGTTGATTGTTATTATTTATTTATTTATTTTGTGATATGGTTGACCCCAGCAGTGACATGTTGTTCGCAAAAACAGTTTTTTAAAGGCTGCTGGACCCAGTCAAGACCATCTAGAATATTTGGCAAGTCAGAGACCACAGAATAATCATCTCGAGTCCAGAATCTGGGGGTGTGTAGGTGTGTAAGCTTTTGTAACAAAAGTGTGGGAAAAGAGCCAGACCAGTATCTGTTTCCCACATCATTTGTGCGTGTGTGTCTGTGTGTCTGTGTGTGTGTCTGTGTGTCTGTGTACAACTTTTATTTTGTCCTGCAGTCCTTTATGTATTTAAGTGTTTCTCTGTCTTTCTTTCTTTTTTGCTCTCTCTCTGTCTCTTTCTCTTTCTCACTCTTTCTCCCTCTGTTATTATCTCTCTCTTTCTCTCGCCCTTTTCGTACAAAACGCTTGAGCAATTAACAAGGCACTTTTATTGGTAATGATTGGATTTTGCTTCACATTCACACTTGTATCCCTTAAACAGTATTTAATAAGAATGCACATATTCTGTACGACTGTTGAAGCAAAGCACCATGCTGCATTACTTTTGCACAGAATTGGCCAAAAAAGTTTATAGTTACTCTCTAGAATCCTATACAAAATTCGTGATGTCCCTGGAGTTTTCACTCATGGAACGTAATAAATATGGTTAAACTAAATACTTGCTGAGACGTTGAGCTGTGTCGGGTGTAATCTAGGAGTCTCTGTAAGGTATCAGCTTTTGTTCACCCAGGCCTCCCGGTGGTTTCCCAGCTATTGTACCAGGTTTCGTGGATCTCCATGCTGACTTTACTGGGGTTTAGACACTGGCTTGCGTTCACACTTGTCCCCTTCCACTTTAATTACTGTAAATAACCTGAGGAGAACTGTATGTGTAAAAGGGGCTTTCTGATGCAATGTTTTCAGACTGTAAAAAAGATCTTATGAAGAATTTGAGCTGAAATTAGCGGCTAATTCTGTAAATTTGAGGAAAAAAAACTCTGTCTTTCCTGACTAAACTTCTGGCGCTTATCCGTTTACCACCCCCTCCTTTCCCGCTCCCACTGAACTCAGCAGCTCTGGAAGAGAGAGTGCGTGTGTGTGTGTGTGTGTGTGTGTGTGTGTGTGTGTGTGTATGCGTGTGTGTGTATGCGTGTGTGTGTATGCGTGTGTGTGTATGCGTGTGTGTGTGTATGCGTGTGTGTATCCCACCTATGGACTCTGGTGAACACTTTCATTCGGGTTATACTTCAGAAACATTTCCCACCCATCCATGGCTCAGCTGACCTGTGTGTGTGTGTGTGTGTGTGTGTGTGTGTGTGTGTGTGTGTGTAGACGCAAGGGAGAGAAAGTGAGTGGGAGTGTTTTGAAACTTTTGGACTTCTCTTCTCTCAGTGAAAGACTTCTTTCCCACAGAGGAAACAGATGGCAGTGGCTCCTAATCTAGAGTTTGGACTTCTTTTTAAAGCCTCAATCAGAGCCGGATGAAAAACAGCCACTCCAAGGTTTAGTACAGTGGTTGCTCTAACAGTCAAGCAGCGGCAGTAGTGCCTTTTTGGCCGTTCCGCATTCCAGTATTACGATGGATAATAGCTGTATGTGAGAGGAGTGTGACTGAAAGGAAAAAAATGCAATTTTTGAATTTTTGTAATTGATTATTCCTGCCAAAAACTCCAAAAAAGAATTACAGTCTGAGTAACTTCTCTGTTTGATGAACACAGTACATGTGCATGTGTGTTCATCACCTCATCTCTACTTGTGTCATCTACAGACACGTTCTTAATGCTATGTCATTTTTGACCACAATCTCATAAATGACTCCCCAAAAATCAGGCCTTTCCTTCTTCTTACCCAACCCCCCCAACCCCGTCCCCCCACCCTCCCCGTTTGAATGTCAAGGCTGACTCACAGCTCCTATCATAATCCACCCCTTTATCCATTCCCCCATGTTTGCTATTATTCTTCCCCACTTACAGATCTGTGTCTTTTCTCACTCTTTCCACTCTACCGAATCTCTCTTTCATCAGCTGCTGTTAAGGCTGTTGAAATGAACTTTTCTCTGTGGGGGCTCAAATTACTTCATATTTGTTGGCGATGGGTTATAACAGCCTGTAATAAGTTCTGCTGCATCACATGGCGCCATAAAGATGGCTCCTCTAACCTTTTTTAAACTGCGCCGTCATAAAGCTAGTCTGTATTAAGGATGCCTCCTCCTTCTAGTGACTATGGGGGAAAAAACTGACCATTCTAACACCTGACACAAAGGTGACCACAACATTAATCTGAATGAATGTTTCAGATATTTTTCAAACATCTCAGCCTGAGTTCTCTCAAAGCGCTGGCAAATGTAGCAACTCCTCAATCAAGTATGTTAACCCACCTACAAGAACTGCCACCGGCTTCTTTCTAAATGCTTGTGCTTGGGCCTTAGACTTGGTAAGCGGTGACTGGACAGTTTACATTTAAGGGCCCAATTCGACAAAGGATTAGTTAAAAGTAACATTTTTACTGCTGCTGAGGCTGTCCGATTCTGTCAGCCAGCTTATAAGAGTGTCTGGAGGCAAGGCGAGAGGAAGCCGGTGACAAGCCGTGGATGGAAGACAGAGATTTCCCTGGTTTCCTGTGGCCGTTAGGAGGTCAAACGTGGCCCTGCTGAAACTGTGCAGGCCCACACACATGCAGACGCGCACACAAACACTGGAGGTCACCTTGTGTCTGGGTGGCTGAGTCATGCTCTTCTCCTAAACACACTCCAGCATCTGCATGTAACAATGCAGCGCATTACTGAAGGCAAACCCACTACTCTGGACTTTACACCACGCAGCATAAATGACAGACGTTTAGCACCAACACACCGACGTGAAATGACATAAACCGAATTTACATAACTTGCGGGCAGCTCTGTGAAGCGTGAAGTTGCAGTTGTTAATGTCATTTACCCCCAAAGCAAAAAACAGACATGGATGGATGGATAATAGCAGTACCACAGGCAGGAGAATGAATTTATATATAAATTCTGACAGTGAGTCTGAGAATTTTGTGGGGGGAAAAAAAATTGGGACATCTGTAGACAGCATCATAGTAATGTAACTCATCTTATAAATGCCCAAATACATTTACTGCAGTTAGATTTAGAGCTGATAAAATTACCACAGACAGATGAATGAATATAGTGTTCTTGCGAGACTATTTCTTGGAGTTTTTTTACCAGCAAAATGTGTTGGTATTCACAAGAATTAGTGACTGGATCCTACATTTTGTTGCCATTAAACTGTTTGGTCAGTTTTTATCTTTACTTTTTCTTCTTTTTGTAGACCTGTTGTATTAAAAAAAATAAGACAGTGCATTATCATGAATAATATTATGACTGTAATGGTCTGGGCATTCGCCTTTGACTTCTGCCAGCAACCGAATCATAGTTGTGATGTTAACACACTCCCTTCCATGTTCAGTTTCTTAACTAGTGATATGTTTGTGCATCACTAAAAATGATATTCAGCTAACTTGCAGTGGTGAAGAAGCATTAGATTGTCTGGGTGTATAACATTTTTTTAATGTCTTGAATAGCCCTGGCTATAGGAACTTGATTGAGTCAGCAAAAAGCGTGCAAATGCAAAGCTGTTTTCAAAAGTTTTTTTTCTGTAAAAGTATCTCACATCCATATTTATTGTAGCTGGAAACCAGGCAATCTCCAATTAAAGTAAGCTAGCTGAATTAAAAACTGTCGTTCTTGAATCAAGTTGCAAAAAGTGATTGTTGGATGTCATCATTCACAGGTCCTCTTGTTAGAGTCTGGAATTAGCTTACTGTAGCAAAGTGACAGTACCTCTGTCTCACACACACACACACAAACACACACACACACACACACACACACACACACACATTCACATAAAAGCAGGCTCACACATGCGCAGACAGAGTCTGATGAGACCAAATGCATGCTGTTTTTGTTGTTGTTGGGAGCTAATGGAGCATTAAACTGGGCCATGTGGCAGTGACTTCAGATCCCACCACCATAACCCCGCGCGCACACACACAAACACACACACACACACACACACACACACACCCCCATCCTGTCGAGTAATTAATCAAGCCTACTTCACAGACATTACAGACTACAGTTATAGAATAATTAGACAGGTCATTGCCACACTACAAAGAAAACAACATGCACCAGAATCAATGAGCTGACCAGTGCCTAGCGCAATTAAATCAGACCTTTACACATACACGTCTTTGCCATTGAGTTTTAAATAGCCTGGCTGATGCAAACTACTGCAAGGACATCAAAGTTTAACATAGGGGTTTGTGTTATTTTAGAATCTCTCATTAGTGCTTAAATGGTATAGCACCGCTAACAAGAGAACCTCTCACACAGTCACTGCGGATAAAGAGTCTTTCATGAACTAAATCTTAAATATTTTCAACGATAGAGCACTCATACTAATGCTTTTTCCACATGTATGATGTACTGTGCTTTGTGTCATTTTTGTTACGTGATTTTTTGAGGGGGGCAGGGAACTGGGTGCCAGATATCATGTGAAAAGATGCCAGTAGAATGGTTTCCATTTTAGTTCATCGTAAAAGTCAGGTTTCAGATATCAAACAAAACGGCTTCAGGTCTCGGGGGAAAGAGCACAGTCATGTTTCGTCTCTCACACAACTGGACGCCAAGGGAAAGGGCTTTAGATACTATGGCCTCAGACACAGTGGCTACACAGTAAAGTTTGTGTGACGTTCTACAACTATACTCCTTCATTTATTATTTGTCGTTTCACTGCGAAATTAAAGATGGCATTATTGTACAAATATCTTGTGCACTATTATTATTATTATTATTATATTATTATTACTTCTATTATTTAGTTACTAAAAAATAGTTTTAAACCAGAAGAAAGTTTCTTTTACCTTTATACTTTATTGGTTTATTTATGCTTTTAAATTGATGCAGTAATACTGGTCATCCTTCAAAGGTGCTACTTTCTGTGCTGGAGCTAACAGAGTACTAAAGAAACTAATAAAGGAACATAAATGATATTCAGTAATATGTAGATGTAATGTCTCGTTCGCTTTAACTGTTAAAAGAGTGGATTATTAATAATAAGCTGTTATGGCAGAGTTAATTTTATACACACTCCGATGAGCAGAGCCACACACTGTCTGAGAACATTCTCAGTATTAAGTTTGAAGGTTTAATTTCTTACAGCTTGAGTCTCCTTATGGTTCAGTTAAAAATATGAAATCATAAAATGTGTATTGTTTCCTTAGAGACACAGAATCTTGGTATTAAGGACAGAAAATGCTTGTATTATCATTATCATTATTATTATTATTATACTTTTGTGCTTCAGTATTATTATTATTATCATTATTGATAATGACAATGTGTAAAAACAAGGACATTAAAAAAGCAATGAAAAATTCCCCATCTCTAAAGTCTGTGTTAAATAACCCCCATGACCCAGTTTAACCATTTGCCACAGTAATTTTCCACGCAATAACCTGAATAAGAGGATTCTATTACTGACACAGGCCAAATATAGCATAAAGGCTTCGACTATATTTAGGCCTGTTAATGATATGATAATAATGTCAGTAATCGAGTAATCTAGTGGTCAGGTTCATGATTAATCGAGTACACACACACTATAAAAGTATTTCATTTTGTTTACATACAAGATCTGTAACAAACGTGTGTGCTGGTGTGGGTTTCTTCATTTTAGGTTTCCTTGTAGTGGATATTCAGACTGCTGACCTGCAGATTTTCAAACTGTAAATGAATCACTAAGCTGATTCACTGAGAATGTGAATTTTAATTAAGTATTTTTGGAACTGAGTGCTTGATTTTAAATCATGACAACCCTACCTGTATTAGACATTTTAGCACTAGAACTGAGATTAACATGTGTTTCTGTAATTGCTACACACATTTATTACAACCCAGAACCTTTGGCTGGGACTTACCTTCAATGGTCTTCAGCAGATTTAGATTATTAATGTACAAGTTTTGAATGTAAATACATTCATATTCTTTCTTGCTGGCATATCAATTTAAGTAAATTCTTCACTTTGTGATTTATTTTACATACCAGCGCTGTGTCTATACCATATTTCACAGAGAACTTATGCTGTATAGTAGCATTAATCTAATACTAATCTAATATTTCTGTATATGTTGGTGAGCTATGATCTATCTGTTGCCTGTTGCCTGTGTGTGTGCTCTGGGTGGATGTTCCTCATTTCTGGTTTGTTTGCATGTTAGTAATCGAGCTGTTTTTCTTCAAGGAGTGGTAGGGCTCTACTTAAGCAGTCCAACTGGCCTAGAATAATCCTTTCCTCTTTAATCCAATTAGCTTGTCTGTATCCTGTCCTCGTTAAGCCACTCTATACTCTGCCTTCGTTCTCCACTCCCCTCCTTCTATCTGCCCTCCTCATCTCCACTTGTAAATCACATTAAAGCCAATGTCCTCATTCGTCCTCCCTCCTTTTTGCCTCCTCTTTCACCTTCTGTTGTTTCACCAGCATCCATCAAGTTACCGAGGATGCATGAGGTCATGCATGATGAGAAATGACATGATGATCAGTATTCGATTGAATTCAACTAAAATATCGGCAGAGAGAAATGCCTGCAACAGTAGAAATAGAAATGTCCCCAGCACCTTTACTACCATGAATATGAATGTGCTGATATCCATTGTACACTAATGACTCCTCTGTTTTACAGGTCAGACCCCACTGCGAGAGGCTTTCTCCATGTCCTGTATTGCTAATGGCAGCTCCAGCGGCCGCAAGTCTCACAGAGACAGCTCCACGGTGTCTGTAGCCAGGAAAGAGACGCTGTCCTCCGCAGCCAAGAGGTAAAACTCTCACATGTGCATTCAAACCCACAGTGCAAGAGAGAGATAGTGCACTGTGCTGTGAAATATGTAATAAATCAGTATGTTACAGTCATGCTTCGTTTATATGGCTTTTAGTGATTCAGTGAAAAATCTGTCCGACTCACATAGCACATAATTTTGTCTAGGCTCTGACAGTCCAGTGTGATTGGCATTTAAAGGCCAGTCGAAGTGTATAAACACTTGGATAAAGAACAGCACTTCTTTAGTTGTAGAGCCATTACAGATATTTGTCATTTGGACACAGTGAAAATGAGTTTGCTGATAACCTGACTGATAACTGCTAACCTGACCTGTAAAACATGGTCTTGGAAGTCCTGTTCTTTTTTTTGTCACCATGTTACTTGAAGTGAGTGTGAATTAATTTGTTGGGCAATTGGGAAGTCTGAATTGTTTTATTTATTTGTATTGAATGTTTAAATGTTTTGTCCATTTGACCTCTGATTTGACTATTTATTCTATCCCATGACCTGCTCTGTCCCTGGTCGATGGACTGTTGCTCTTCAGTGGAGAGAAGAAAAAAGACAAGCCTCCGATGGAGGGTATCAAGGAGAAGGAGGAGCCACCACAGGCTAACGATAAACCTCCTTCAACACCCAGCACCCCCCAAGCACCATCCCCCTCCAGCCACCCCCCTTCCCCACACCCCCTACAGCCCCAGAAATCGGCTCTGGAGAGCAAGGGGCCCTCCCCAGCCAAAAGGTTCCTCCCAACATCCCTTTATGCAGCCTACTACAATGCTCTGGCCAACATCTCACAACGCTCTTTACCTGTAGCTCTGGGGCAGGACTGGCATGCTTCCCACTTAAGTCTCTTGTCATTTCTTCCCACCCATATTAAGTTGCTTTGATAAAATGGAATCCTCTGCTTGTAGTAAAGACTTTTTCAAACAGCATTGTGCTTAGTAGCGTGTCAGGGATTTGAGTTAACGCCCAACATAGATCTTTCTTTGGGTTCCATCAGTTTTAAATTAACGAAGATATGAGACACACACAGGAATGGATCAAGTGATCTTTAAAGAGATGAGAAGAAAACAAGTTTGATACACTGTCAGATGATTTCACAGAGGGTACTTAAGTCTTAAAGAAGCAGCAGAACTATTCTGTGCTCTCTGTTCACTCAGTCCAAAGCAGGTCGAGGGTCTGAATGCTGACTCTAGAATAAATAGTCTTCTAATCTCAGTTTCTGACCAGTTTTGGTTTGTTTGGATCTGTCCACTCAAAAGTAGGCGGAGTAATGGAAAGCAGATGTCCCTTCTGCCATCATCTGCAACCAAGCATTAGTCCTCCTCATATATCGCTAAGCTGGAGCACTCCCCTACCTGCAGCCAGCAATCAGGCTTACGCATTAACTCAAGTGTGCTTTGACACCACAAGTAATCATTTCAGCCTTTACTTAATAAGCTCAGAGGCGGTTTGCTGAGATATTCATGTTAGCCGTGCAAGCTGTCCAACCTAATTAGCTCAAGAGGCATAGCAAACCAATTAGCCTTTTCATGAAAATCTGAAGAAAGGTTCTTAGGCCGTGTGAGGGGGGAAAATTATTAGTCAAGGCCCAGACATAGCGAGGAGAATTAGCCAGACATGGCATCTGCAAACAATTGCATTAGTAAGGGGGCATTAAATGATGAGTGCTCCAATTTCAGTAATGTAAATGTGTAGCCACTGCATGGCTGATTGGTTTCAGGGAAGTGTTGAAAGACCACATAGTGTCTGTGTGGGCTTGAAGTAGGGTTGAAATGTTAAAATACTTTCAAACATTCTGTTACTATTAATGCATTAGAAATAAGTATTGTGGAGTGGACACCTGGTTGGGTGCTCTACCACTGGTGATTCTCATACAGTCACTGAAGTGTGCTTCAGTTAGCACCTATTGTAATGTAAAAGTACTCAGCGTTGCAGCCACGAATCTCACACAGCTTTTAAGCTTTAAAAAAATACAGAGAAACTGAACTTCGGTGAAAGTGTTGGCATGCGTCAAAAGGGGACATGTAGAACCAAAAATAAACCGAAGACGAAATAACTGCATTAAAACATACTCATGTATAAGTAAAAAGTGAATGTTTTAAAATAGATTAAAAGTTAAAATAATAAAGGGCACCAACTACTCAGTGGCACTATTTCTCCCACAGCCTTGTTGGGGTAGTTTTTGATAGGAATTTGGTTTAAAATAGAAATAATACAATTGATTCTATACTGAAGCATTTAAGTATTTTGATATGTGTAATACTGGGGCAATGTACATATAATCCAAAAAGCAATACTTAAGTATAGTAATAAAATATAGTAATAAAATAAAGTATTTTTCACCCCTAACATTTTGCCATTTTGTGATCATGGGAAGCATTTCTCCTCTGCCTGAGCTGAGGTTGTTCCTCTGCTTCTCAGTTGCTGCTCAAGGTCAATCTGCTAAGGGTTGGGAGTTGTGTGTAAGAAGGGAAGCCCTGCCCTGAATCATTAATAGACTCTTTCTTGGTGTTTGGGCGTGTGTCGTGTGTGCATTTGCATGTGTGCAAGGGAATCACTCTTCATGCTCATTCTGTATCCTTCCCAAAAGCTATGCATACACACAGATGAGTACTTCTACTAGATTATCCCATACTAATCAGCCTAATATTCATAATAAAGCATTTTACTTAAGTGCTACTTTATGTAGTGTTTTGTACGTTTGGACTAGTGCTTGTGTGCTAGTTTTTGTTTTGAAATGAAGCCAGAATACAGCTATCAGAGTATGACTAGCCTGTGAAAATGCATATAAATGAAAGAATTATCATGTGACAGTGTTTATTCAGCTTATTTTCTGGACATAGCCCATAGACCATGACTTACTGTACTTACAGATAATTGAACATTAGTATATAGATGGGTTGGGTGGAGATCGGTGTGAAGGGTGATTCAGGGCACACAGTTATTTCCTTGCAGTTAATATTTTCTCCTTACTTACAGCTACGCATGAGGATTACCCTCCTTATGCCTTTATTCCTCTTTTTGTACATAATTCTCCCTCTCTTCTCTTTGCTACATGTCTGAGATTTCACTGCCTTCTCCCTTTGCCTCTTTTGTGTGCCTTGGTACTGTTTGGTCTGTCGTACCAAATGACGTGGGTTCAACTTCTCAGCTGACTTGCCTGTATACTAACAGTTGAGCGGGGTGTGCTTCTCTCATGAACCCGGCCTACCGCATGCATGGACCCTTTCTGGAGGGATGCGTACACTCATCACTGTGCCTTAAACAATGAAGGCATGGTTTTGCTTTTTTCAGGTTTGAGATTAACCAAAGAGCAGGAGAGGCATGTGTATATGGAGGAATGCAATAGTCTAGTGAATTTGGCGATGTGTATATTTGGAAACTATATTATACATTCAAAATAATGGATCGTTCCTAAGTCATTAAATCATTGAGATATATGTTTGAATGGAGAATGTCTCCAGCCTCATGTCTCTCCCCCCGATTGCTAACTCTTCCCTCTCATCTTCTCGAACTGTAATCAGCGTTTCTACTTCCTCCTGTTTCCCCACAAGTGAGACACCAGTGTTTTTTTTTCTCAACAGGGGTCACAGTGCGAAGAGGGGTGGAGGAATGGAGCGCTCTCAGAGCAGCACGTGGGACAGTGGAGAAGAGAGCAGGAACAAGCTGGTCAAAGCCGCCTCCACCTCCAAACTGCTGGCTAAAGTTGTGAAGAATGCAGAGAAGTTAGTATTAAATGAGTGCTATCCGTCTGGTTCCTTTCGGTGTCACAGTTTCAGAGAAGTTCTTTGCTTTCATAAGTACTCCTTATATTTTAAAAATTGTTGCTCTTTCTGTTCTCAGACACCGAGATCCAGTAATCAGTCAAGGTAAAGGTCACTTTCTCTCTTCTGTCAACAACAAACCCCTCCTCCCTGGCCCTACCTGTCTTATAATAACTGTTGTCAGTCAGTCTGTGGTTGTCAAATCATTATAGCTGTTTTCTTCCTGGTCTATATCATCCTGTGTTTGTTTTGAGAGCTTTTATTTCTGTTCCATAACCAGCCAAAATGTCAACTCGTGAGAAAAACAGTCAAGGTAAGCTCTCCCGCCCTGCGGGGCAGAGGCAGCCGTCAAAACGAGCGTCCGCTCACCGCCTCCCGCTTCTGGCTGCACCTCTTGCTTAGTTTCCTTATTCAGTAATTTTGCTTTTTTAGTATGGCTAAATATAACACGTGGACCGAAAACGATTCAAGTGCTTAATGGCCTCCCCTAATAGTACGTTGATCAAGAAGAAAGATCAATGGACCACCTTCTTTTTTTTCTGTCTGTCCTTCCGCCTTGGCATGGTTCAGTACAATTTCTCTGCCTCCCCATCTTTCTTTGGTGGATAGATTGTAAGTGGATTTCCCTCTAGGCGGTAGGTGCTTACGGAAAAGCAACGCCTCCCTTGTGCCTGTCCTTTTAAAATAGTTCGTCTGCTCTAAGAGAGGTTTGTTAGCCACTGAAAGCTGATTAGTCAGAGAATGTGTTGATGCTAGTCAACCCTGTGACAAAGTCAGTAAGCTTCTCATACAGGGCTTTCTGCAATATTACCCAAAACACACTGGTAATGCTCACAGATACTTTGTGTAAGTGTTAGTTGGGTGGGCCGGAGACTGCTCATTTAAATGGCTTTCAAAGGAAGTCGGTGTCAATTTGAGGGAAGGACTGTTTATGTTCCAGTAGGGTAGAAGCACCGTTTCAGCCTGAAAAGAAGAAAGCTTTCACAACAGAAAGAAATGGGAGAGAAGAGAAAACCATCTAACACCCTTGAGCTCATACAGCCTCACTCCTCCTCCCACCTCAGTCTGTCATTTTGTTATTTCTCTCCTCATGCTTCTGCCTTCCCGTCTCTTTAATCCCGGCCCAGTTTGGGCATCCAACTCACCGCTTTTTGCCCTTCTGCACGGCACTAAATTTCTCTTGTCTCTTTTTGACTTGCTTGGATTTTAGAATGAGTTAAGGGCATGCAAACTTAGCTAACTTTCACAAGAGTGTAATTTAGAGACTGTTTAAAGCACAGTGTGCCCTTTTAAAGACTTGGGGGGGGGGGAAAAAGACAGAGAGAGAGAGAGAGAGATA
>JBBPCX010000154.1:10044709-10056066 GCA_037974365.1 Hydrocynus forskahlii | reverse complement strand
TGTGTGTGTGTGTGTGTGTGTGTGTGTGTGTGTGTGTGTGTGTGTGTGTGTGTGTGTGTGTGTGTGTGTGTCTTTGTGTCTTTGTGTCTTTTTCCTTTTGCACAGGGACATTCCAGCTACATTACACATCTAGACTGGTCCCCCGACAACAAGTTCATCATGTCCAACTCAGGCGACTATGAAATCCTCTACTGTGAGTGATCTACCACAACAGCATAAAGTACATTTAGATAAGGAGAACAACACCCAAAGAGATACTTTGTTCATTTTTGTCTTAAATTAGTTCATGTGAACATCACAGTGAAATTAAAGATGTTATAACAGGACTCCCCCTCTCTCTTTTTATATTTTTTTCTTTGTAGGGGACATTCCAAATGGCTGCAAGCTGATTCGTAACCGCTCTGAGTGTAAGGACATTGACTGGGCCACCTATACCTGTGTGCTGGGATTCCAGGTCTTTGGTCAGTACTAACTGATTCACCATTATCTTGCAAGCCATTATCTTGCAATTTTTGTTGTTAAGCGTATTACAGTAATTTACACTATTTTTGTTAAGATTTTTATAGTAGTTTTATATTGTTGGCAGTAGATCACTATCACAAGCCCAGACTGTGAGCTGACATAACACAATTTTATTTTTGTGTCTTGTCTCATACTGTAACAAACCCTCCATAATCTGTAGTCTAGCAGTAACAATGAAACACATGCACTCTCTGATTTCCAGAGAAGATAATGCAGTGTTACCCTCCACCTGTACATATCTGTGCTCCTCATTAGGCTGGAAAAATAGTTTGGTAGTGATTTCCAGGTTCCATGTCACCCAGCCAGAAAGAGTTCAGCAATAGACATACACTTTCAGGCACAGCGCAGGTCTATGAAATCTCATTTAGATTCTATAGCTCTTCATGACAAAGAGACAAGGGATGTGGGTCATGTGACTATCAAAACAAAAATAACCCGAAGCATTAATTTTGATGTCTCACTGTCAGAACATCTTTTATCATAGTCCATAGAAGCTTTGTATTAGTTTGCCTGCCCCTGCATTAGAGATGGACTCATCCAACAAGCTCACCCATTGTCTGGTACATTCACAAGGCCAAGAATTGACTACTTTTACAGGGGAAGGGTAATTGTATGTTTATGATGTGTAGGGGACAAATTTCAAAACAGGGCTATAATAAAACAGACCTATGGAAAACAAACTGGCATGTGAGCCATCAAGCACACAAAGACATCTCACTTTAGAGCAATTAAATTTTTAAAAGAAAGCTCCTGAATACATTTAAAGATGCTTTAAATGTACAGAAAATGTACATTTCTGTCTCTGCCCACAGGGTGCAAGTGGTTGCCAAAGTGTGTTTTGTATTCTGGTGCTCAGAAGTGCACACAAAGACATATGAATACCCAGTCAGAGCGGAACTAACAACATCCTGATCATTTTGACAAGCTTAATGTGTCGTACATACCTTGCAAGTGTATCTTAGACACAGACACCAATACTGTGTTCTATAGACTGTATGCAGTCCACGCTTTCCATCACTGAAAAGGCACGTGTGTGCTTTTAGTTCTCAACTGAGGGGGGAATCTATTGTCAAGCAGAAGTCCCTGTTACAAGAAATGGATGCTGAACCAAGAAGGTGCTGAATCAGAAGTGGATATGTTTTGGGCATACCCCTTTATATCTATACCGGTGGTTCTGTGGAAGCCCCACTGCGGTTTTGTGATTTTTGTGCTGTAACACACCTACTTCAACCCAGGAAGTCCTTCTTGATTGATTTGGTGAATTCAGACTCGCCTTGTACTCGTCTTGATTTTACCAACCGCCAACAGAGTGAGAGCAAAATGTTTATTGGGTGTGCTTTTGGCCGAATGCTGAATCATTTGTATTAAATTAAAGGATCGTTCATGTGTGGTAGCTGATCTTATCTTGTCTTGCAGTACAGGGCGCAGTACACCACTTATCAAAATATTGAGAGAAAAATAACATAAGTCTGGTAATATGTGAGGTATCCTATCAGACCACCTTCTGTAGGGGCTGTTGTTTTGAAATAAGAGCTTTTAAAAATGATGGTGAGAGTGGTACCCGCAGAACTCCCAACTGAAGATACCTATTCCAAACATGTCTGTGCAGGCAGATTGGCCTGCATTCATGTAAACAATGAGGCCGAGGTCTAGACCCAACTACTGACAGATGTGTTTTTACCCACTATTTTTGTCTTTTTGGAATAAAATTCAAGACATCGAATTAAAGACATCAAACACCACGTATTAAACACCACATACCAAATCATGCAATGACCATAAGAAAAGCTGTCTAAACATTTTGGCAGTCAAATTCAACTTTATTGTCCAAATAGAAATTTAGGAGGGTCAGTGGTGCAAAAACATATACACACAAACAATAAAAATACCATAAATAAGTACCTCTCCAAATTGTACTTTCCCCACCATCATACACAAGATATTCATAAACCATTAAGTTATGAGCAAGCACCCTTTTAAACTGCTTTCTGTTTTACTTTTAAACACATTTAGAGCAGCAGGAACAAAAGACTGTTCAGACCTCCTTGTTTTATTCTGTCCTGCAGCAACTCTTTTGACTAATTTTACATTTCCGATGTGGTAGAGGTGTGGAAACTTTGATAACACCTCAAGAGCTGTGAAATGCTACACACACTGCAAATTTTGTTTATCAACCTCCCAAGATTTTTATATGTTAGATCTCTCTAGTGATTCGTTATCAGTCTCAGTGAGATTTTTTGTATGTTTGTGTTTATCTTGTACTGCTTTTACATTTTGTCAGTTGATTTCTCCAGGTTCGTATAGCTCATTCGAGATAATTATGCAACATAAAGCATGTTTATCCCTTGGGTTTCTCTTTTAAAATATCGCATTCCTGGTTCTACTGCATCCTCTTTCTCTGATTTTCAAGACTTTTGTCTTCTACTTTTAAAATAGGCACATTTACTGTACTCTTCAATCTCAACCTCAAATTGTGTTTGTTCTGTTTATGAAAGACTAGGAGGATAGAGCATTTCAGACTGTGGCTCTGAGGCTTTGGAATATTCTCTTACTGCAGTTATAGTTGGAGGACTGTGGATTCATTAAAAACCTTTTTTTGTTTAGTCAGGCTTCCAATTGTTATTTATTTTTTGTGTTTTAATCATTTACAGCACTTTGTGACTACATATCTGTGAAAAGCGCTTTATGAATAAATGTTACTTACTTACTTAGTAGTAGTCGTCTACCCCCTGGTGGTAAACTTCATTTGTGCATCTTGTATTTGCTGTGAAACAGGAGTGTGGCCTGAAGGATCTGATGGAACTGATATCAACGCTTTGGTCAGATCTCACAACAGGAAGGTGATTGCTCTGGCTGATGACTTCTGCAAAGTGCATCTCTTCCAGTACCCCTGCTCTAGACCTAAGGTTTGTATATGATGCTAAAACCTCATGTTAGACCATAGTGAAACTGAAGTGTATGATGTGTGTTGTTGTTTATAATACAATCAGCACAGTCCTTCACCTGGAAAAGTGCACCAGAGCATCATTGTTAAGGCTTTTGTTTGTATTTAGTTCAGCAATAGTGAAATTTTGCTTGTTTTCACTCTTTACTTACAGGCACCAAGCCACAAATACAGTGCCCACAGCAGTCATGTGACCAATGTGAGTTTCTTACACAATGACAGTCATCTGGTGTCGACGGGTGGAAAGGACACTAGCATCATGCAGTGGCGGCTAGTGGAGAAGACGCCTGCCCTGGTGCCCAGCGACTCCAGCCTTGGCCTCAGTGATTCCCTCCTGCACAACTCGAACCCCCGCAGCCTGGCGCCCATTCCTGCCGTACCCCAGACACCCTCGCAGGCCATGGTGGTGCCCGACTCTCTGCCCATTGGTGGCACAGAGCCTGTTGCCGACACACCGCCCCCAACGCCCACTGAGGCCATGCAGCCTACCCCCAACGGACAGCAGGAGGGTTCACCTGAAACTCCACCTCCTTCAGATGAGGCCACGCCCCCCTCCGACAGCACCCTGAGTCCAAAGGACAGCCTGGAGCCTAGTGATGACACAGCCACCCCCAGCGACGAGGGCATGCCCTTCAGCCCACCCTCATAAAGCTCATCAGTGAGGTGACGGTGGCCTTTAGCCCCTCTTGTCCTTCTGAGTTCTCTTGCCTGCTCTTCGCTCCTCCCAGAGGCACTAGCGTGTCACTGCGCCCTCGCTGTTAGGTTGGAGCACGTCAGCAGAGGCTCTTCAAGTTTTACTCTTTTCAGGTTATCTTTCTATTTCTTTTATTGAGTGTTTATCCGTCGGAGAGGGGGAGAAATGAATGAAGTATGGTAATGTGCTGCCCAGGAAGAACCATGCTTGGGAGTATGTAGCTGAAAGCCTTCGGAGAAATGGAAACAGACACTAACATGCCTGTATACACTGATGCACACAAACACTACCACAGACACCATTTCACTCCCACTTACACACACACACAAACACACACACAGACACATTTCACCAACTGTGACATCTAGACACATAGGAATTAAATAAAAATACTGAAAACCTTGAACAAACTAGGTTTGTCAGTCTGCAAGAAATTTCCAGCTACCATACAGAAACCTAAACCCACACAGACAAGGGCACATACCATGAAAATAGGATAAGACTGATGAAGCTGCAGTATGTGACCGAGCTTTTTTTTTAAATCATAGGACAAAATATTAATCAGCCATTATAACTGCAAATAACTTTGTTGAAATTAGTCATTTTTAATGTATGCTCATCTCAGGACTGTAACATCCTGAGGAGTTTTAAAAATAAATGTGTGAAATGCCCGCATAGCATGTGTACCTGAGCCGAAAGTTGTTTGGAAAAAAAAAAATGCCAGGCAGGTATCCCTGGCTTCATTAGTGGGTCTCTCTGATTCCTTTGGCATCTTCTGCTTACATAGCCATGCTGTGCACAGCGATTCCGAGCATGGCAAGAGGCTGATAATTGGCATATTTTATATTCCATAAACAGCTAAACATATTTAACAACTCGCACACACTCACACACACACACACACACACACACACACACACACACACACACACACACACACAAACAGTCACATTCACCCTCATCTAAACACAACACAAGGTCAGCTACACACAGGTGTGTAAGTCTGGCCTGCTTTCACATACAGTTCTCCATAGGCTAATGTCATTTTCTGCTGGACTCCTCGGCCTCTGAAGCTCTGTCCTGTGCATCAGATCAGCAGATCTGTCTGAACGTGCCCGGAAATGGCCGATCACCCCAACGTCGGCTTTGTTTTTTCCTCCACCTGACCTGATCTGTACTTCTCACGTTCATTCGCTGCATTTTACTCTGTACTCTAGATGACATCCTTTTTTTTTTTCATTCGGACTGAAGTACTTCAGGTTGCATTTTGGGACTGTTTTTGCCGCTTTATTCATTGGACTGATTTTTTTTTTTTTTTTTTTTTATCCTTGAGAAAAAAAGATTAAAGGAGTCTTAAATGTGTGTGATTGTGTGAGTGTGTGTGTGTGTGTGTGTGTGTGGATGTATGAGCTGATGTCTTTCCCGTCTTTCATTCCACACGTGGGTGTTCACCCTCTCTCCCTCTGTCCTTCCCTTCCTCCCACGGCAACTCAGGATCACTCACCTTGCCAGCAAGAGCGTGTGTGTGAGAGAGAGGGAGGGAGGGAGGGAGGGAGGATGATATCTCTCCTTTTACTTTCCTGTCAATTCTCTCTCTCTCTGTCTTTCTCTCTTTCTACTAGTGTCCCCACCATCACCTCCACTTCAGCAACACATTGAGACAGACAGAATGACGTGATTAAAGAGGGGGCTGTATGTTTTAAACCCTGTTGGCTGTGGTGTGGAAGAGCATGTCTGCCTGCAGTAGCAGCATCCCGTGCCCTTCGTGTGCCCTGTGGTTGCGTGTGCCCCTGCAACAATACAATACAGGAATGGCCTCAAAGAGTGCTGCACTCGCTCCTGCCAGAAGATGCCTGGTCTGCTTCTGTGGTGGCATCTTCTGTGTTACAGAATTGTAAGGTACTGAGGGGTTAAATGAGGTTAAGCTGAATGTGTATAAAGGCATGTGGTCTGGCGGTGAAGCATGTTTTACCCTCAGACAGTAGGATCCACATGCAGTATTGCGAAGCTTGGATCAGTGCAAAAGTTTGCTGAACCCCAGTCTAACAGCATTTTGTGGATTTTGTGAGACTATGTACACACCCTTTACAGGAAACAAATGTAAATATGGCAGATTTCTGCAATTTTCTGATCACAATTTGTTCTGCTGAACACACTAAAGCATAATATTAAATGTGCTATAACTTTTGCATGTACCACATTTAATGTTAAATTTTTTTTTTTTACCAATATGGTAAATATAATTCATAAACGCTGCTTTAAAATGTGCAGACGTTTGTTTTCTGTAGAGTATCTGTACAGATGTTCGCTTGAATTTTCACTTTGAACATGTCATTAGGTAGGGGTGTTCAAACTTTTGAAGTCGACTGTATGTGCACGCATTGTGGACTGATGCAGTGTGGATACGCGAATGACAGTTAGTACAGTATTTGATGTTAGATAGTAGACTGTAATGTCTCAAATGCTGTGTGTGTGTGTGTGTGTATTTCATGCAGGTGTAGTTGTAGGTATAGTGCATGTTTGGGAAGGCCACTGTGGCATTAGCACTGTTTAAGGGATACACAGAATGCAAGGTTGAGGTGTGGTGTCTCACTGCAGCAGTGCTGTCGCTGCAGCCTCTTGTCTCCAGCTGGTCTGCAGTTACCTTTTTCTAGTTCTTCTTTTGTATGGCCTTTTTGGATCGGTCCTGTTTTTAAAACAAGCGAGTGCTTCTGTGTTTGCAGAGAATGTGTCCGTTGGATTTCTATAGATAGATTTGTACCATCATGTATAGCTTTAGTGCGAAATGGCACTCTTCCCTTACTCAGGGTCTGACCTGGTCGCTCTCCTCTCTCTCTTTCCCCATCACCTCCTTACCAGCCCTCCCACACACACACACCCAAACACACACAAAGGGCCTGAGCAAACAAAGAATAGTATTATCACAAGAAAGTAATAAACTTCAGCAAACCATTTTCTCAGTCTGCAGACAACAGGGTGCCGCATGGGACCTTCCTCATGAGCTCTAGGCTAATTCAGAAGAGGTTTCCCAAGCCGCCATTTCTAGACGCCATGTGTGCATTCACTCTACTCTGAATGCACTTTGTGTATATAGTAGTTCCTCTGTATGTATATAACTTTTTTGGGAATGCTTTCTTTACAATGCCTTGGCCATAATGAAGAGCATGATTGATTATTGACTTTTGGGATACTTGTGGGATCAGTGGTGCTGTTGCAGAGCGTTGCTGGGACGGGGGGGTAAATCAGAAATTCAGTCTCAGATCAGCTGGGAGAATGCAGTGATAGGGTTGGTGAAGGCTCTTCCTGGATGTTTTGTTTTGAAGTGCTTTTGGTCGTTTTTGACTCAGTGTGTGCCTCAAGGACCCTTACTGGTCAAACTGTCATTTCTGAATCCAATGATGAAGCTGACGTGCGCTTTTGCTTTAATTTGAATAGCAAGCGGACAGGACATCATTTTAACAGCCACCCACCAGTCTACATTTCGGAACAAGCATGCCTTTTGGCTAATTAACGCAGATAAAACTGATGAGTCATTGAAATCTCGATTAGAACGGCATCAGATGTTTTATACTCTTTAGTACTGAGGTAATTCCGTCAGCAACATAAATGAAATTCCGATTTCCCAGCCCAACGATGGCAGTTACCTAACAGTTAACTGGGTTTGCAAAAGGGGCTTTCAGCAGGAATGTTTCATGAATGTCACTTAGTGACGTAGCCTTTCCATGTGTCCTCTGAATGAGTGTAATATGGAGGTTTCTGTGGTTTATTAAGTATTGGATGAGAAGTATTGGTTTTCAATTGGTTAAGAGATGATTTTATTACAGTAGATTGAAGTAGTACCTTCATACATATAAAAAAGTGCTGTGGCTGCATCTATAGACAGTTTCTGGGCTTCATGGACACGTCAGAAGGTCAGTGTCCAGTCTTTCAGTCACCGGACTGTTTTTTTGGGGGGGGTTTTTGCGGGTCTGTATTTCTGAAGGGCTCCTACAGTCTACTTTCTTTGCATGAGATGGGCTTGTATCCAAAACATACAGGGAGAGAAAGAGAGAGGAGGAGAGAGGGAGGCAATGCAAACTGGAGTGGAAAAATACAACTATTTTGCTGATTGTTTCCAATCTTGGAACCCTGTACTCAGCTTCCCAGAATGCTTTGCAAATTGCCTCTTGTCTGATCAAGTCCTCACTGGAGAAATGGGTGGGGAGGGAGCCAGCTTTCATACAAATAAGACTTTTGTGACAAACAGAATGAAGATGGTAAGGAAAACCATATCAATGATGACCTTGATGATAAAAAAAAATGGTATGTCAGTAAATATGAACTTTTTTTTTTCTTGCAACAATGTTTGAGCCAATCTGTCTCTCATGCATTCCTGTCTATGGGCAGTTTAAAAAAAAAAAAGAAAAAAAAAAGAAAAAGAAAAAACTGAAGATTTTAGAAAATAAACATTCATTTTAAAATGAGGAGTTGTGTTGTTTGTACTGGTAGGTAACGAAAGGTATAATAGGGCTAGTCTGTATTAATGTTAATATTTACATGTGTATTTCATTTTCACAAAGACCAGAACGAACTCCAACAATATCAGACCATTATTTATTTCATAGAACCTTGTGGGAGAGGGAGGAATTCGGAAGCATAAACACAGTCATCATTTGTTCAGTGATGTCTTTGGGTTGTATTTATTTTATTTAATGATTTGCAGTGTTTGGGGGTGCATGCATGTATCCATTCCTTTGTGCACCACGTTGATGGATCAAGCCATTCCAGCTCTTGCTATGGTCTCAGTTCAAACAGCATTCCAGGTAAAGTGTCAGTCTCAGTATTGCACTTGCAGGAGAGGGAATGAGTTCATTCTGTTGAACAGAGCCACGCTGACTCAGCGAGGCAGCCTGTTTCTGCACTGCTCAAATAAACAGGCCAAAGTCTGGCTCCCGGCATGATAAGGACAACCAGGTCATCCTCCTGGACACCATGGTTCAGGAGACAACATAATACACAGATTCTCTTTCTTGCACGCACAAGTAATGTTACACTGCATTTTTACACCTCCCTAACTCATCGCATCATAATTAATTTTGCTATGCCATATCATGTTTTCACAAAAACAAAAGAAAGTGATGACATGAAGTCGGGAAAATGGTCTTCCTGTTTTTTCAATACTTCATTTCAGATTTCAGTCAGTCTCTAGCTCCCTCTGGTGTTGAAATTAGTCATTGCAGAGGTCATCATTGCAACATTTCCAGCCTGGTCTCTCGCAGAATTCCATCCTAGCACAGCCCCTCTCTCCAGAATCTGTAAGACAAAAAAGTTCATATATTATTACTTTTCAGAACAGTTTATTCAGGAAAGCTAATGGTGCAAGCACGACAGAAAGGCCATTGGCACTGGTGAGCATGAGAAAAATGACATGCTAGTGACTACTAGCTTGCAGTCATTGTTAGCATATGATTTCTTTAAGATTTTAGTTATATTAATAGCAGTGTTTCACAGCATTACAATATGTCTCGTATGCAAGACCACTGCATGTTTATTCTGCTCTAATCCATATCAGTTTTGTTTTTTGAAGTATTAATCTATATCTCTGATTGCTGCTGTTCATTTAAAGTACAGTGACCCCTTATAGTGTCACGGAGGGTGGGGGCTGGGGATGTTACCTTGCTCAAGTGTACCTCAGTGGTGCTTCCTAAGCACTAGCCAACCAAGTGCCACCAAAAGAGGTACACCGATGCAGGAAGTACTGCAATGTCAGGTTGATGCATGGAGTAGACGGAGCAAGTCCCTTTTCTGTCTCCTTGTTCTACAAATCAATTTAATTTGCAGTCCTCATATAAAGTAAACATACCACAGCATGAACAATGGGAAATTCTTTCTCCGTATTTAACTCATTCATCATGTGAAGCAGGGGGCTGCCGCTAATGAGGGGCGCCCAAGGAGCAGTGTTTGGGGACGGTACCTTGTTCAAGGGTACATCAGTGAGGACACTAGCAGTGTTGGGATTCGAACCCTCAACCTTCCGATTACAGGGGCAACTCCCTCACCTCTAGGCCAGCAGCTGCCCAGAGAGGGTGTATCAGATATTGAACTGATAAGAACAGATACTACACTTGACCTTAGCCAAAAAGGCAGAGAAGCGATTTAATACTAGTTTAAATACCATTTTAAGTAGTCAACGAAAACATTTCTGTATATATTACGTCTACATACACGGCAGCTGGATACATTACTTCATACTAATAGGGTACTTCTAATGATGGTCCTGTATTATATCTTCATGTTAAACGTCCCCAGTAATCTTAGTACCTGCCAATTCTGCTACTACGTGCCTAAACAATGCCCTCGTACATCAGAGGCCTAACGTAAGAGCCATCATAATGTGTTCAACATATTGTGTGTAAGTATAGCACAGTGTCACTTACTTCTGGTGTAACACGCCTGAGGCACTTTGCTTGTGCATTGCAGAACCTGGTGCCTAACCATCAGGAAATCCTCCCCGAAGCACTGGATTTTATGATCCGCTGCAACAGGGAAGGTTGAGTTAAAGTCAAAGGCATAAATTACACCATCCCAACATATTTGGCATTTTTATGTCTTAAAGTATTATCTGTTAAAAATGGAAACATAACTGGTCTTGCAGCCCTTTTTTATTCTGAACTATGAATCAGCTCTTCTCTTTACAGTAAATCTTCGTCTGAACTTGGCTGCCTGATACAAAAATAACTGACTTGATCGAATGAAGGGAGTTGTTAAATGCCAGACATACCAAAACAGATTGGCAGCAGGATCAGCAGCAGAATCCAGGGCTTCATTGTAGCTTTCTGTTTAGACCTCCTTTGGCTTCAATAAAAGTTCACTGAAATGAAGATCAGAGTGTACTGCTGAATTTATACAGTTTTGGAGAGACTGAGGGGCATGTACCCAAACACACACACTCACTCAGAGTAAACAGCCTTATCTCCTAAAGGCTATGACAGTGCAGTTACAGGGATCATGTTCTCAGCTGGGGGGAACGGTGTTGAAACAAGTCTGATTTTGATGGAAAAAACAGTAAATGAGACTGTGAACTGTTAGTATTCAATTCAATTCAATTCAATTCAGTTTTATTTATATAGCGCTTTTTACGACCAGGTTGTCACAAAGCAGCTTTACAGAGTCCAGGTCCGAGCCCCTAGTGAGTAAGCCGAAGGCGACAGAGGCGAG
>JBBPCX010000154.1:10016559-10044609 GCA_037974365.1 Hydrocynus forskahlii | reverse complement strand
GGGGGGAGGGGGATACAACTCAGCTCTGTCCATTCCAGCTGGGCGATCAGCTAACTCTGTTTTCCATCCTTTCCATATCTTCTCCTAAGGGAACCGCTGCCCATTGGTCCAGCTTGGTCAAACACCATCTGAGCTCCTGATCACTACCTCATCCTTGATTGGCCCTGCCCAAGTGTCCTGTACCGACTTTGGACTGCTGACATGTGCTCCTACTCCCCCATTCGAAGCCAGTTGCTGCTCAAACTCCCGGCGAAGATTGTTGTTCCTACTGTTGTGGACTGGAGACTCTCAAACTACTCCTAACACAAATTACCTTTACTTATTCTTACCATCCTTACTCTGGGAGCTAAAGACTGGCAATAATTCAGCAGTGACTAGGTAGGTACATGAAGGCCTCCTATTGTTAGATCTCAAAGTCAGATCCTTGAGAGTGAGGCTGTCTCTATGGAGACACATCTCTTTTATTCTCCCTCATCCTCAAGTTCGACCAGAGGAAGATGGGTTAACCTTTTGAGTCTTGGTTCCTCCCGAGGTCTCTTCCTCCAGCCTTCAGGAGTTCTTCCTTACATCTGTTGCCTTTGGCTTACTCACAAGGGGGCACGGAACCTAGTTTTCAGAATCTAGAATCTACTGGTCCGTACATCATGGGTGTCCTTCATCAAACTGCACATTTGACTGAACTGAACCCCTGCATGTAAGCAAGATGCTTTGTTAAAGAGATAAAACATGAGACTAGTTTAACACTAGGTAAATGTGTCTGCTTAGGGAGCAAGTATGAGGCTCTGTAGTCCAAACTCTGACAGGGGCTTTTTCATCCTCACCCTGGCTGTCAGCTGGAGGGTTTGGACTCACACAGCACAAAAATACATTCATTAGCCACTGCATCCAGTGATTCATCTCCCAGTTCTTCATTGCTGTCACACCTTGAGCTGTTACTGCTCCCCCAGAGTGCACACAGACCATGAATTAACTCCAGAAGCAGAAGCTCCTGAGGAAAGCCTTGAATTCTTTTCTCCTTATTTCCAAAAGGTGTCACTGAGCTTGGACGAGCGGCAAATAAAAGATAGCCTTCTCCGAGAACCAAGACAATAAATAGATTATTCACTTAGAATGAGTCAGATTTCACCTTATAGTTTTCATTCCAAGAACTGTCATGGTAAGGCCTTTGCTTCTTACAACTTATTCATCCTACCCTGGCTGTTGCCATGTGAACTTCAGAAAGGAAACGCTTCAAAATTCTCCCTGCAAATAAACATTCACATCTCAAAGACATTGGTCAGTAAACATATTGCAGGGTGAGTGGAACAGTGGGACATCAGTTGAAGTGAGACCCTTAATTCTGCATTGTTCTTTGGAGTTAATCAAAAGTGTCATGAATAATTATCACAGGAACTTAATGGAATTGGCTTCTAATGCACTCAAACAGCAGGCAAAACATTCTCCACATGAATAGCTTTAATGCTAGAAAAGGTACCATCTCATTCTTAAGAGCTAACATGTCCTGACCACCATGGCATGTAACAGTTAAAACATGCATTTAAGCTAGCATACTTAGTTAAGCTACTAAACAAATGTAGTCTGTAGATTAAAATGTTTTAAATTTTAAGCTATTGTATGTAGAACTAATTCAGCATAAATCAAATGTTTTGTTACCTGTGATTAAAAGAAAAAATCAAAACCAGAACAGTTAGGAAAACGGCAGAGAGGACATAAAACAAAAATACACAACAAAATGGCAAATGTCAAAATTCCGTCAAGTGGGGCAGCTGGTAGACTAGTGGTTAAGGCATTCGCCCTGCGATCAGGAAGTCGTGGGTTCCCAAGACTGCTAAGCACCTCTGAGGTACCCTTGAGCAAGGTACCGTCCCCACACACTTCTCCCCATGCGCTGCGTTCCTGGCTGGCCGCTGCTTCATTTGGTGAATAGGTTAAATGTACAGGAAGAATTTTGTACTGTTCACACTGTGTGCTGTGGTGTGTTCACATATGACAGAATGATCACTTTAAAATGGAGTATGAAATAAGTAGCAGGTATATACAGCAGGAAATTCAGAGAGAGAAATCTTATGACATCCAGGCCTCAATGGCTTTTGTGTGTTTTGACCAAATGTAGTGAATTGTTTTGACAGCCTGCAACACATCTAGTATGCAGTATCAGATACATTTAATATTATCTTAAAACAGTATCCCGCTGTTCAGCCACAACAGTAAAACCACTGACGAGTGAAGTGTATAAAATTTATTATCTTGTTCGATCATCACCTGTCTGTTAAGGAGGATGTGAACAGTCCGTTCTTGAAGTTCTTGATGTTGATGACCAAGGGCCCAATTGTGTTGGCTGGATGACTGGGTGAGAGCATCTCCAAAATTAGATGTCTTTTGTTGAATCCTGTCTATCTGTAGAACAATGGGAGATGGAGGCTTGGTCCATTCCCTAAAGGCACTATTCCCTAAAGGCACTGAGATCTTTCAGCAGGATAATGCACTCTGTCTCTCCGCAGGGTGAAATGATTTGAGGAACATGACAAAGTGTTGATGTGGGCTATATATTCAACAGATCTGTAGGGCATCTGTAGGGCATCTGTAGGGTGTATTGGACAAATCATGGAGGTCCCACCTTACAAGTTACAGAATGTAAACACTCTGCTGCTAATGTCTTGATACCACAGCACACCTTCAAAGATTGTGTGGAGTCCATGCCTTGATGGACTCCAGAGCTGTTTTGGTGGCAGGAGGTAGACCAACACAATATATGGTAGTTGCAATATTTTGGCTGACTGGTTTATAGTTAATACAGTTTTAACACATTTACAATTTGTAACAACCCTTCAAAACACAAAAGCTATGAATGTATAGCTGAGGCAGTCCCACTTTTGCTAAGTTCAACTTAGAAAATGTAAGTTATTATAAAACATTTGACATGTTGAGATGTGTTGAGTTGTGGAGGATCGTTGAATGTGTTGTGAGAATGTATTTGTTGTCTGGAACTGAAGGAGTGCTGGGTGCACTGTGATGTCCCCTCCTACAAGCAGCAATAAATGTTGTAGGTGATGGGCCGATCAGAGTGGGTTTAGGTATGTGATTACCCAGCAGGCTTCACTCACTCACTCCGGTTGCGATGTTGAACAGGGCCAGCACACTCTGACTCAGAGATTAATTTTTCATATTACCTCCTGCCAAAGCACTTCTGCTATTCGCTTTCAGACTTGCATGCCTACGTAATGGAGGTGTAGGCTAATAATAAGTATTATACTGTGTTGCTTCTCTTTCTTAGTCCTGGAGATTACATTTAATGCTCATTTCAGTGTTTTTTCTGATTTGAAACACTTGATTTGACTCATCAGTAGTGGTTGAACTTTACAAAAAATGTTTAAAAGAGGGTCAATGGGTTCAAACAAGAGGTGTCGGGGTGATGGGGGTTAATTGGTTATGGAGTGTTGCTATACTTAACCTTTTAGCATAAGAAATCGGCCTTTTCTACTTTTTTCCACTTTTATATACAAGTAGTATGAAGTAACATAAAGTTAAATATAAAGTTAAATAAAAGGTTATATGCAGTCGGGCCCAGATTGCAGTTAGGTACAACAATCTGTCACATACAGTGTGATTAGGATTTAAGTCTCAAATGGAATTAAAATTCCATTTTAACTGATGATGTATATATTGAAGGAAATATTCACAGTCAAAAAATCTTTCTTCAAATGCAATCCAAGCAACAAGACATGTCTGATGAACACAGACGCTTCTTTATTGTTGCACTGACCATGAGGCTGAAAACGATTTAGAGTGACACTCAGCAAATTTTAGCTATATTGGCTTCGTAGTTTAAAAAAAATCTAAGTAGATTTTTTCTGTGAACCACTCTTTTCAATGATATCAGAGAAAGTGTGTCAGAGTGTGGAAGATATAAAAATGTGTGGTGTCTGGGGTTCAGTTAGAGAGCCACCAGTGCTGAGGGTGGTGAACAGTGATTTGCATTGTCCTATTTTGCACAGTTAAGGCTTCTGTGAAATATTTTTTTTAAACCTCCTACAAAGGCACCAAGACAGAGGTTTTACATCATAGACTGTTTCAGAAAAGGGTGTCAGAAAATGTCAGAGTTATACAAAATTCAGTACAGTTTTATTTTTACAATCCTCATCTAGTACCGTCTGCTTCATCAGTATTACTGAAATTAGACCTACTTAAAGACAGTATTGCTAATATAACTCCTTGTTAGCCTATCAGCAGAAAAGCTACTGGTCTAATAATAATTTAGAAAAATCTACAATTTATAAGCCATCCTGCAAGTTATTTGTGGCAGATTACACATTACAAATAAAGCAATATAAAACTGATCACATCCTGCTCTGAGGCATGGTCATATCCCTATCAAATGTAGAACGTCAGTTTTGTGCTAATTATCTGCTCCCTCGACACACATGCACATCCAAATGTGACAGATAATCCAGTCTTCAGAGGCGCTAACCTGATCACATCAAACATTAGAGCTGAAACGCTTTAATGTTTTTGTAATTAGAGCCATCATGCACCCTCCCATTCCACTTGTACCCGTATGATGAAACCGGATGAGAAAACATGATACTGCTTTCAGTACGCTTACATATTAAATGAAGCACCAACATATCACTGAAATTAAGTTCTCCTCTAATGGAAAAGCAGCATTTCAGTGTATAAAATGGAATATAGTTCTGGAAAGGGTGTCCCTACGTGTGTGAGAATGTGAGGTGGTTTCCTAATGGAAACCACTTTAGTGTGGAAAATGTGATATGGTGCCATATACAATGGAATAAACCTGATGTTCTCTATAGGCGCTTTTCTGATGGAAAAAAGTTCAAGTGAAAACAAAGTGCCCTCTTAGATGCCTTATCTAATCCAGTTTTCTCACTTGCAATGGAAAAACACTGGAGAAAAAGAAAACCCAGTGGAGAAAATGAGATGCCGTATTTTATAGCCTCCTCTACAGCGTGTCCTCTAGGGTCGACCTCGTTAAAGTGGGAGCTATGATGACAGTCTAAGTGTGCCACCAAATACTTTGAAAAGATTTTGAATTTAAAGCTCAATCTCATAGATCTCTTAGCTCCCCCCAGGGCAGCCAGTGGTCTAGTGGTTAGAAAGTTGCCCTAGTGATCAGGAAGTTGTGGATTCAAATCTGAGGAGTGCTACAGGTACCACTGAGGTTCCCATCCCTACCATCCCAACACACTGCTCCTTGGGTAAGCCCCCCCCATTTGGTGGCAGCCAACTGCTCCCATTGTTAAAATCTTTCATCTATTCAGCCCTCTCAAGTTTTTAGTTTTAGCCTCACCTATTCTGGAATGTTCAGATTTCAGAGGGGGTTTAATAGCTTGTTTGCAGTCACATGACGGTCTCCACCTGCAGTTGGCGCCAAAGCAACACAGTGATGTGACATCATATTAAATGAACCTATACAGTCTGAGCTGTAACCCTGACATCCTTCTACAGTGTGTGAGGGAGGTAATACAGCAAGCTTTCTTTGAAGCTGTAAAGATTGGGTTTTACTAATGATGCATAACCAAGCAGGTCCCTTGCTCAGCTGATTCCATGCTGCTCCTTCCCTCTGGGGAAATTTCAGGGGTAATTTCCATAAAATGGTGTGAATTGCTTTTTCTGTTAATTTAAGAGTGGATTTGTGTGCGTGTTTGTGAAACAAATGTTAATAGTTCCCTCTATGCTTTTATATTTCTGTGTGTTTTCATCATAGAGGTGTGCTTATACTTTCAGTCGGGCCTGTTTAATGACAATGTTCATCTTAATTATGGATGAAGACTATTTCATCATACATGATACATCATAGCTTCACAAGGTGGCTTGTTATTTTTTGACTGAACCCACTGAACCCATGTATTTCTAAAACAGTAACTTTACAGAAGGCAAATACAGTCTTTACTTCTTAATGTAAAAACATTTAATTCGAAGTCATTTTGGTGGCTACTGTACTCAAATGGTGGAGAAAATAAAATGGAGACGTAATTTTCTATGATAGGGCCAGGACCATGCAAGAGTGAACAAAGCGCCTGCTCACCAGGGAGCCCCCACGTGTGCCTGAAATGTTCCTATCAGAAAGCTTGACTTTTTGTGACATTTTAATAATCATACAAAAGTGCATCGTCATTTTAACAGGCTGGTTAGAAAATATTACTGGTATAATAAATTCTGAGTAGGGTCTGACTGCAGAGCCATAGTTTCAGAGCAGCAGTTTCACAGCAGTATCACAGAATCCATGTAGGACATTGTGTGAAACTGCAAACTTGCACAACTGGGCCATATAGAGAGCACATATTTATGTGTTGCCATGCATATTGCCATTAAGGAAGGGAAATCAGTGCTAATATTTGATAAATGATACAGACCATGACAAATTTCTCAGCTCATTTTGTTCCACAGAATATCATATCATAAGGACATCAGCAGATAAACGTCAGTGAAGTTAGATTTTTGCTTGTGTAATAGTTTTGGTAGTTCCTAGTAAAATAATAAGCCCTATTTAAGCCTGTTTCAAGGTTTTATTCCTGCACATGCAGTGTAAGCATCAAATAAAGCACAAATCATTAAAACCCACTAGCAAAAGGCTAAATGAACGGTATTTTGTGCTGTTAAATATTTCAGGTAAGCAAAGTGTAATGTTCTTAGATCACTCATCCAGTTTTGGAGTGTCTACATAAGGCATGAGCTTCCCCAGAGCACAAGAGCCTCAGTTTGTGTAAGGCGTCGTTCACACGTACGTCTGAATCTTGGATAAATGAGTGCGCTCTGAATGCCATTGCGTTTTTTGTTGCGTTTTGTAGCAGCACTGGATTGATTTCAGTGAGGCGTTACACTGGCGTTCGTCTGACGCTGTTTAACGTCAGCCTGCAGCCCAGTGTGTAGTTTCGTGTATTCACCTGTGGGGGCAGTAATTCTTCAGTCCAGATCGTTTACATGTGGGACATCTTGATTTGTAGTTCTACATTGTAAACATGGCTCCTTACAATGTGGAACAGTGGAATCATGGAACATATTCGGTCCTCCAGAACGTCAAATGGCCTGATTCAGACGTCCGCGTGAATGAGGCCTAATATTTACCTGGTGAATGTGTGAATGTGTGAATACTGTGAATACTGAAAGTTTGTTTTAAGCAGCAGCTTAAAATATAGCATTAGCCTAACAGAAGACAGTCCAGTGTCATTCAGTCAAACATCCTAAAACGAGAAACCAGGCTTTTAGTTTTCGAAAGAAAAAAAAACCCTGTGAGAAATTCAAGTGTTCATGACAGTAATATTTTATTTCAGTTTCATTTCACAAATATATCGACAACCCATTAAAACATTTCAAATGTTGATATACCAAAACAGCGACTGGCCTGCCATGAAACTGCTGTTGTAAATCTGTGGCTCTGCAGACAGATTTTAGTCAGTTCCCACTGCCTCTGTCAGAGGTGGTTCATGCATTTGTGTACTGTAACAGACCACAATATGGATGTACAGCAGATAAGACAGCAGCTTCAAAGCCTCTGGGGCTGAAAAACAAATTGATAAGCCGCAAACAGTTGTATTGTTCAATAAGGCATCATCACTGGGTATTCACTGGGTGCCTATGCTGGGTGATGTTCAAGGAGGAAACGGATCCATCCTCCCTATATAGTGCAGTACGCAGGTCATGAAATCATGATCTTTGAAACCATGGACGTCTGAGTTTCAACCATGTGGTACACAGTGTGACATGAATAGTATACTGCATCAGTTATGTATAGAAAGACCTACATCGTGTGTCATGATTACATGATTTATACATTTAAATTAGAGCTAAATTAGGGTTAGATTTATTTTGAAACATGACAGAAGAACTACTGGATTAACACTATAAGGGGAGTAAAGGGGTGCAGTTTAGGCAAAAGGCTCCTTGATTATGGCCCAGGAAACCTAGGACCATCACTGTTCTTGTACTAAACAAACCATTTAATTTCATTTCTGAGGTCAGAGTTACCCTTTATGATTTTAAAGATGGCATTCATTTGTTCATTAATTTTCTGTAACTGTTTAATCATTACTAGGGTCGAGGGTACCCGGAGCCGATCCGGGGTCTACAGGCGCGAGACAGGGACTCTCTGTAAGATTTTAAGATGGCAATATTTCAAGAATCCTGTGGGTTTTAGCTATCTTTTTTATGGTGACTGCCTAACTTCAAAAATCCAAGACAAACTGCAATATAGTGAAAGTGACCTTTCTGTCATATGTGAACGCACCACAGCACAGAGTGTGAACAGTATGAAGTTCTTCCTCTGCATTTAATCCATTCACCAAGTGAAGCAGCGGGCAGCCCGGAACACAGCGCCCGAGGAGCAGTGTGTGGGGACGGTAGCTTGCTCAGAGTACCTCAGAGGTGCCTGGTAGTCTTGGGAATCAAACCCACGACTTCCTAATTGCAGGGCGAACACCCTAACCACTAGGCTACCAGTGGGTGGGCTTAAAATCAGGAAAGGGAATAACAATACATTACCAAACACCTACAAGGGAGATAAGCCACCCTTCCCCAAAACAGCTTCATTGCTTTTGTGGAACGGTGTCCTACTCCTAAAATGTGTGTAAGGGGATATTAAACTATTCTTCAAGTAGAAAAACAAAGACGAGGATGAAAAATTATTTTCTCATTTTCTCATTGCTGAGGTCTGGCTGTACTGATGTGATCTTTTTTTAAATCTCATAATTAGCACCCTTGCATTTAATACTTTTTGCAACCCTCTTTGCTCCAAAAATACATGATGAGATTTGAGAACACACAGAAATGATCGGAGACTCCTGTTCAGAACAGACACTCTACAGGATCTCCAGGGTCTTGTTTCCTTTTTTTTTTTACTTCTTTTGGTCTTCACCTCACCCCGCAAATTTTCAAATGGCCATACTTGGTGGTCACTTTTCTCTGTGTACATCAAGTTTTCATTTAAAATCTCCCAGCGCATAATGCCATAAGAAAAACCTTTATTAGTCCCACAAGTGGGGAATTTTGCAAATCCAAAAAAGAAACGTTTTTATGTCCAAATCCAAATAGGCTTTATATTTTTGTCTCATATCACTTACATTTGTGGTTAGATGAAAAGCTTTCTTCTTTCCAAGTAATTTGATGGTTCAAAGATTTAATAATAATTCATGTACTATTGTCTCTCCTAATGTATTATTGCATTTCCTAATCTTTGTGTTGATAAATATGTGAATTTGGCCTCATATTTATACAGCAGTGAAACCGGAAATAATGGACAAACTTGAACATGCTTTATATACATTTTGCTCATGAAACAATAGAGATGACTATTTTGACACAGACGATTTTGTAAACAAAGGTGATGGTCGTGATTCAGTGTAAAATTAGAAAATAACCATATTATAGCCATCTTTACTGAGGACGCCAGTAATTACATTTGTTTGCATAAGTTTAAAGACCTGGTCAAATGAACACGCATTTTAACACACAGTGTACACATAAGTAAACATTCTCTACAGGGAACGGACTTAATAAATGTGTAATTTTCTAGCTAATTTTAGTGCAGTTTTTATTTGCTGAGTTTCACATATTAGGAAAAAAATAAAACAAAAACAAAATGTATCACATCTTCTGCATGGGCCCAGGGTTCCCACTACTTACCAATATGTTTATTTCAGCAATACACAGTAATTGTGCAAAAGTGTATTTGGGACAGATTGGACTGCTGCTGTTCTACCTAGTATGACTCAACGGCGTAGCTGTCTTTGTAATCATGACTTAACACTTTTCATGTGGGGATTTACATGTGAGGCTGTATTCTCTACTGAATGATGAGCCCTAAAATCAAAATACCTAGGGAGAAATTAACATTTCATCTTTAAAACACTGTCCTTTACAGTTCCATCATAGAAACTTGGCACATTCACAGCACAGTACGCTTTTCCTTGCTTTTTACAAACAAAATATATTTATTCTCAAGAAAAATTACAAGAACATCACTGACAGTTAAACATGTAATTACAGATTAGTGGTCATGGAAATCTTATTTGAAAATACAAACACTTGTAGTGTCAGTTTCCGAAAAACTGAGGCCATCTTGTTCTGGACATCAGCAGGATTACTGCAAGCTTAACCACACTTCAGCAGAGTACTCTGCTGCTGACAGAACAATAGGGGGAAAAAATTACCAAAGTGTCAAAACTCATTGAAGGTGCCAACTGCTTGCACAGTTCCCATTCATTTTAATTATCTGTTTTCCTCCCACATATTTTTACTTTGTCATCAAAATGTGTCATGGCAAGTGTCTGTGCCCACTTGCCTGTTTAATCAGCTGGAGGTTCTCAACAGCACATTATAGTCATAGCATGTAATAACCCAGCCCAATCTCAAGAAGAAAGAGGGCCCTGATCACTGCTTTTTAAGCCTCTGACTACACATGTTTTAAACCGATGTACTTGCAAGGCTTCTTGAGGTGATACTGGTAAAACCAGACCCCTGGCTATAAATAAGGTTTATGGGGAAGTGAAGGAACATGGCAGGAGTAAAGCAATTCTGCAGCTGTCTTTGGGAGAAGAGTCTTAATTGTCCATCTTGTTGCTCCCACCTGTAATAATAATCTGACAAATCCAGAGAGGGAGGAGGATTTACGTCACTGTGGCTTTTTGGGCTGGGCAGCAATGTACAGGGCCATTAGGCAGTACAGGGTTCCCCCAATTGTTAGGCCCATTGTAGTCCTGTACAGTAGTCGGTCCATGACTCCACGCTTCAGGTGAATGGGAACTCCATCAGCTTTCTGTGAATGGTGAAGAACAGTACAAAGAATTTCAGTTACAAAGCAACACCTGCTTTTAGTGAACAGCTTCCTATATCTGTGGCTTTTGAAACCAGAACCTAAACTCAGACTTATGATATTTCCAGAGCAACATCCTTTTTTATCATTTCAAAGATGTGCTTAAGATAAATATTACCCATTTGTGAGATATATATCGAAGTAAATCTGACTAACATAATGACTGTTAGACTATGATGACAAATATCCTTTCAGCTTACCCAATAAAGGAAAACATAAGGAGGCAGCTATTTAATGCAGCAGAGATGCCAGTTAAGCTTATCTATTCATGTATAAGAAATGACTTCCAGACTTCACTTTGTAGATACGATTTTTTCAATATTTGCATATATAAACTGTTTAAGCACATTCACTGTTCATGAAATGGTTTCTGTCACTGTTAAACTTCCTCTGAGGTTGTGATAACTTTAATTTACAGACGACTGTCATGCAGACCCCGGCTATAAAATTCTAGAAATCCCCGTGTGGAAAAGTCATAAAGAAAGCGTAATACCTGAAAGATCTTTTGCAGCTCAGGGACCTTATTAGACCCCATGTACTCTGTCACAGTCTCTGCTTCTGACACCAATTTCGTAGGAGAGGCGAAGATCATAGGAGCAGGTTGTGATGGCAGTGTAGGCTTTAGCCCCTGTGTGAAAAAAAGACATCCACTTACTACCAAACTAAAAAACCTGGAATACAAATGACTTGAAATGATCATCAGTTACTAGTAGACAAACAGTGTGATCATGCAGCTTTAACTTGCCTTATGCACACACAGTGAAGGCACAAGAACCGCGATAAGCACGGGATTGGGAAGAAAACAAGGTCACAATGGCAGCCACCAGAAGGGCCTACATTAATGTGACACAGAGGTGCACAAACACCACATTTATAACCTAATAAGATTATATCTTCTGACCTGTATGTTCCCAAATAAATGTATGGAGTGCCTTAAAACCATCACACTTTGCAATTTACTAAGCATTAAAAAGTTGCTGAATATCAATAACAAAGTACTACTAGTCTGGCAATAGGTTCTATAATTTTGATATTTAACAATTAACATTAAACTTAAATCCTCCACTCCTGTGAAAATTTTCAAATATATATTAGAGCCAAACAGACATCTCGTCAGGTAGATAGATAACAGACTTTTTAAGAAATGCTAGTCTACCTAACATACACTTTTAAAGAAAAGCTGGTCTACTTGCTCTTTTACAGAAAATGTGTTCTCCCTAACATAGAATTTTTAATAAAAGCTGGTTTACCTAACACACTTTTTAAAAACAGCTAGTCTACCTAACACATATTTTAAAAACAGCTGGTCTACCTAACACACTTTTTAAAAATAGCTGGTCTACCTGAAATACTGACACATCACAGACTACTAAATGTGAATAAAATACTGTTTAAACGCCGTAAAGATTTTGTTGTGCTCCGTTAGCATTAAAGCTAAAGGTTCTCCTGCATGGCTGAACGCTGTCAAGGTCACCCGGACTCGCACTGACTGGTTTTCTCCACAAAATAACTCCAACTCTTATTACCTGGGGGTAGTAGGCGTTCGGCGGGGTGGTCCCGGTTAGTCTCCCTGTCACTCCGCTAATTTTGTAGTACATTTTTGCGGAGAAAAGTGTCACAGACAGAGACGAGGCGGCAGCTCCTGTTCCCGGAGAACCCAGGCCCGGTCGTGTGTGAGTGACGTCACATCAACTCCAGTGCGCGTGCGCAAAAAGCAAGCTTTTTTTTTCTCTCCACGTGGCCCTGTTTCAGTCTTCTTACCGCCGAGCCTTCTTTGTACACAATGTGTACAAAAGTATTGGGACGCATTGCCGTTACACCAACTGAGGAACTTCAATTACATTGCATTCAAGACTTTAATATTTAGTTTGCCCCCCCCCTTGCAGCTATAACAGCTTCCACTCTTTCTGGAAGGCTTTCCACAAGATTTTGGAGTTTCTGTGGGAATTTGTGTCTATTCATTCTGTAGAGCATTTATGAGGTCAGGCACTGATATTGGGTGAAAAGGCCTGGCTCACAATCTCTGTCCCAGTTCATCCCAAAGGTGTTGGATGGGGTTGAGGTCGGGGCCAGTCAAGTCGTTCCACACCAAACTCATCCATCCATGTCTTTAACAGGAACTTGCTTTGTGCACTGGGGCACAGTCATGCTGGAATAGAAAATGTTCTTCCCCAAACTGTGTCCACAAAGTTGGTGTCATGGCATTTTGGTACGCTGGAGCATTGAGACTGAGCTTCACTAGAAGTAAGGGGCCTAGCCCAAACCCTGAAAATCAGGTTTGTCCCAACACTTTAATCCTTATGGTGCATGTTATGTTAAACATCTTTTCTCAGTGAGCCTGTTTAATAAATGTGTCTGGTTATATTTTACACATATAGAACACACTGGGCTTATCATTTTAAAAAGCTGTAATATTACATTTTATATTACTTATTTTCATTAATTGCACTCTATTTAATATGTGAATTCATTCATATATTTGCATTTAGTAAATTAAAGGCTTATATTATAGATGGTAGTGATACACTATATGTTATCTTACAGTGAGCAGGTTTATAAAAAATATTTTGCTTTTGTATCAAAAATACTAAATAAAACTGTTCAGCTCTTTAGTTATTATTTTTCCTAACTTATCTAATATTAGCACATATTTCTTGTATTGATGGTACTTTATTCTAATGATATGTTATTGTAACGTTTATTTTGAATTGTTCTAATTTCTAATATTCAAATATTACAATCAGTACAAAAAAACTTCATGCAGTAAATAGTAATGTTATGTATGTAAGTGTGTGTTCATATGACCATTTACCGACCTCTTCTTGTGGAAGCCCAGTATTACTTTGGCTTAATCTATTCTCAAATGCATTCGATTTAAATAAGGAGTGCTTTCACAATTTCATGTAATGGATGGAGACATAGAGGGCAAATCTGGAACCAAAACTGTGTTCTTCTAAACAGCTCACAAAACATCTCAAAAACGACAGCCACACAGAATCATATTTCATCATCAGAAATGTATTGATACTTCTAGAGAGATTTCATAAGGCTACTGGAGCCTTTACAGAGACACCTTATTTGCTACTTTATACAAAATAGACTTTCTATTTCAAAAAGATACGGAGTGCTAAAACAGTCAAAAAGATCAGGCTTATCTGTACTTCTAGGCTCATCTAGGCTATAACAAAACATTTAACCCCATGACACCTCCTGGTTTAAATTCCCCACAAAAAGCTCAAGCCATTTACAAAGCTAAGCAACTGTGTGTCCTGCCTGGTCTTTCTCTTTCTTTGTTTCATTGTTTCTTTTTTTATGATGATAAATGATAAAATCACGATGAGTGTGAGTTCAAATGATGTACAAGGCCTTCAGTATTTCTTTGTAATTGGTAGTTAATCAGAGTATAACACAACATTGTCAAATGATGGAAAATCACACAGTTGATAGTCACAGTGAGCAGTGGTAGTAAAATGTGTTCCATTTTCATTTTGTTATCTTTATCGTCACTAAAATGTTAGACTTTAGATTAGATTACAATTTATATTCTTAATATTGTAACACTTTTTGCAAGTAATACTTTCCGTATTAATTAGTTACATTCTCTGTCGCTCCATTCTCAATTCTCCATTCTCCATTAAAAAGAAATGATGGTAACACTTAAAGTTATTCTCCAACATGCCTTAAATATGGCTTTCATTAACAGGGCACATCCGGCTGTGGCGAGGAGAGGGCTCTGGAAATATTAGTAATTAAGATTCCACCTTTCTAATGAAGTAATCTTGATCATGAGCTTCCATGGCCTTTGGCACAAATCTTTGCCGTGGGATCGTGTTCATTTTTCATGGGAATCCTGAGCGTTTCATTAGAGACTGCTTGCCTTGACAAGTAGAGTAAATGAGAATCGTATTTACTGTGGTTATTGAAATGGATTCAGCTGAGAACCAATGGGATAAAAATTCTCTTTACTGAGTACTGACTGACTGCTTGAGTCAGAAAACTGGGGCTTTGAACTCTTCTCTTCTGTGTTTGCACAAAAGGCCCTTCAATTACAGGGAGAGCGAGAGAGAGAGAGAGGTAAAGAGAGATCAGTGTAATGGAGTTAATGTTAGTCAGGTATCAACACTGCACTGGTAAACACAGATCTCTCAGAATAATCAGGGGGTTAATTAGCGAGCAGGGAGATGTTGCAGCATGTCAGACACATCTTCATTCCTGCCATCAGTCTCGAAATGGATAATCTTCAAATCACTTCCACATACCCTCAAAGACTCAGGGAGCACTCAGCGTCTCATGGGGAAAGCACTAGCTTGTGACGGCACTGAATGAATGAAGATGCTCATTAGTGACAATAACAGCAATAACAGCTAGGCATACCAAAGCGCCTCACAAGTGAGGGAAATATGTCAGGATGTGAGACAAGTTTGTGAAGTGTTGACTTTCTCTTTCAGACTGCGTTTTTCAGGGGCATTGAAGGTGCTCTCATCATCTGACGCTGAGGTGTGATATTCCACCTCCATTTGTTTTTTAAATGCACCTGCGTGTGATTTGTGTAGCTGTAGTACTCGGGATAAAACCCTGTTTTTTCCCTTTTGTAAACATTTCTTAGGCCTTTTGCTTAGAAAAATTACCATTTTTTCCAATAATATCTAAGAAGAATTGCCATTTTCCAGTAATATGAAAAAAAACAACTTTATACTGGAGGGCTCCAAACCCTGGAACTGGTTGTACCACTGCACTGGACATTTTGTTTTTGATGCGCCTAATCAAACTAATAGGTTCAGCAACAGGCTCTTCTTGACCTGAATGGATGTTTAATCTTATTTTGAAGAGATTTTTAATGTTTCTTAAGTGTACAGAGCTTCACTAGCTAATACAAGAGATTCGGTTTCATCTTAATACCATAAAGAGGAGCTCGCTTTTTCTGTCAGTTATGGAGGGTGTTTGCAGAACGGCAGCCTGCAGATCTAAGACCACATGTTGGAACATAGACAGTCTGTCACATAAGAAGGTGTTAGACCTTTTAGTGTCAGAGCAGAGAAGGCATGTGCAGTACAGTAGTACTCCAGGGCCAGATTGAGAATCTATGCTTAACACAAGAAAAAGCCTGGAGATACATCTGACTGCAACTTGGAAACAGAAGATGCTCAACAGAAGGTAAAACAAACCATTTGAATTAACAGCGTCAGCATTATCATAGAAATGGTAAGTAAGGATTTATTTTCTGAGAAAAAAGACAACGAAAAATAAATTCATGTCAATTTGCAACAAAAACAGCCTGTCAGTGAAACACGTCATCAGCCTCCTGAGGAAACTTCCGATCCCCACTTGTTTTTGTTTTTCCGCAGACAATTTCTTCCATCTGTCTCCATGTAGGTGTCTCATATGAAGGTCTAAGCAAGGTACAAAAACCACATAATCTAAACTTTTCAGTAAAAAGTGCCTAAAAAACAGGGTGTGTGGACATTCGAGGTTTCTCCACACGCCAGAACAACACTGACAATGTTTTGATTTAACAAGGAAATCTGCTTTCTATAGGAGTGAAACCAAAGGGTATAAAAAGTAGGCCAAGGATATTTACAAGGCATCGTGGTACCCAGGCAGACAGAAAAAGAAAACCCCAAAACATCATATAATGTCAGAACACCTCCTATGTCTGCCTCACAGATGGCAGAGCAACAACAAAACCGCCATATATGTGGTGAGTTGATGAGAAGGATGACATTGTAGAGAGGAGTGTGGCCTGAGGCAAAATTGTATTTTAAGATCTTTCCAGGAACATTGTGGATCCTGATAAAGAGGGTTTCCTGTGTGAGCCAGAGCTGGTCATGGCAGAATTACGATTCTCAAGCCTATTCCACTGCTTTAGTGAGAAGCTTTGCTGAATTATAGAAGAGACTGGCAATCTGTGTTTTGTTGGGAGCACTCTACATGTGCTGTATGGTGCCATTCAAACTGTCTAGCAGCACTCCATATCAACACTCGTGCTTCGTGGACCCTCGGTCTCCCACTTTACATAGGCACGGATGCTGCACGGCTGCCTACACAGCTGAGCTCACTCCTCTCTCACTCCTTTTCGCCTCCCCTCTCTCCCACTCTCCTGCTCGCCATCTCTCATTATCCCTGAAGGATTTCTGTCACACTCAATTGGATTCTGCAGAAATATTTCGTTCGCTGGTGAACGCTTAAATGCATATTCTGTTTTGCACTCTTCACCTCTTTAACAGTTATGCAACTCCCTAACGCTGTTTGCTATAATTGCCTTCAAAAGTTTGACTGCTCCTGAGTTTTGGAATGTGGTTTAGAATGACAAACCCAGGTAGTACAAAAGAACTTTTGCGTCTTTTTTAGATGTTTAATGTGTCTGCCAAGACTGTGGGCTGACTAGAATGCATTCAGAAGCTAAAACCCTTTGGTGGCTGCGAGCCATAGCTAGAGGATCAAGCGCATGACTGTCGGGCTGTGAGGGAGAAGCTTTTCAGCGTGTGTGTGTGTGTATGTGTGTGTGTGTGTGCGTGTGGAGTGCTTTCAAGACCCCTGGTTGAAATGACGAAGCTGCCCTCCGCCAGTGTGCCCCTGTCAGGGACATCTGGCCTGAAAGCCACTGTCGCCATGGTAGCCTCCCCCTCCGCTCTGGAAGCTCAGTAACAGCAGCTACTGTAAAAACGACACAGCTGAGCGAAACCTGGCATGCATCGTTTCATCCTGTTGCTGCCTAAAAATAAATTGCCAGAGGTGGGCCAGCTGGATAAACTGTGGGCCCTTGACTCGGACCATGGAGGGGCACGGCGTCTGCAGGTATACACTCCAACCATCCGCCACAACAACTGACCTGACTAAACAGGTTTCTTTTTTTAACCCCTAAGACTCTAAGGAGCTGTCAGCATGTCTAGACGTTATGAGTCACGCATATTCTTAAAAAGACATGCAACAATTTTAGGTTCCCTAAAGAGTCTTACATCTTTCTTCAGAGCACTATGTTTAGATTTGCAAGTGTTAATGACCTTTTCAAGGTATAAAGGGGGAACGAGAATGAGAAATGTAGTTCCTGGAGGCTTTGCAGAGCTAATATCACCGATCTGGACTGGGCGTGTTTACAGTTTAAATGGCAGATAGGAATCAAGCTTAATTAAAATAGGAACATAATTAAAAGTTGGAAAAGTAAAAAGATAACTAAGAAGATAGCTCATGCATGAAGAGAATGCATTAAAAATAAAAAATCTTATTGTATTCAATCAAATTCAAATTTGTCATTACAAAACTAGGCAATTGAAGAACCTTCTTCAAAGAGCTAAAATCACTGATACTGTACCTTTATATTTTATAGCGTCGTAATAAATAAATACACCATAGCTATCCGAAGTCGTAGGATTTTTATCTGAATAATTAGCCTAGAGTTTAAGGGGTTAAGTGGAGAGAACCTTTGAGAAATCAGAAGATGTGACGCAGGGCTGGAATTAATACCTGTAGACACTCGGCTCCTCGATGGACTGAGTTTGAGTGGCCCAGATGTCAAACCCAGATACATGCATTTAGACCAAACTCCCTTCAGCTCTACCTGAGAGCAGAGATCAGATCAGTCAATAGGCCGAGAGGACCGACCGAGCCTCTGAGTGAACCAAAGGCAGGAAGCAGGCCCACTGCAACGGATACTGCCTGTGCGCAGTTTTCAGGCGGAGATTTTGGTCAGTTGAGGAACTCAGCCGAGAGGCTCCTGGTGCAGCGTGCGGAGCGGAACTTGAGTTCGTGGTAGCACTGCACGAAGCTGTGGTAGATGAAGGTGATGGGCAGTGCCAGGAGGACAATTCCACTCACGACGCACAGGCCGCCCAGCACGCGCCCCGGCACGGTGATGGGGTACATGTCTCCATAGCCGACAGTCGTCATGGAGATAATAACCCACCAGCAGGCGGCGGGGATGCTGGCATACTCCTCGTTCCCAGACTTGAGGTCCAGTCCATGCTCCAGCAGCTGAGCCAGGGCACCAAAGATGGCCATGGCCACGCAAATGAAGACGAGCAGCATGACCATCTCGCGGTAGCAGCGGCGCAGCGTCAGTCCCAGCGTCTGCAGACCTAGGAAGTGGCGCGCCAGTTTGATGACCCAAAATATGCGCATCATGCGCAGCACGCGCAGGGTCACCCCGGCCCGCTGCAGCTGAGAGTTTTCGCCGGTCAGGACCGTCATGGTTACTGAGATGTAGTAGGGCGTTATGGCCAGCAGGTCGATGATGTTCAGCGGCCGCCGCACAAACTCGCACTTGTCGCGGGACACAATGAAGCGCACAATGCACTCCGCGGTGAACCAGCCGATGCACACCGCTTCGATGATCCTGAGCAGACGCACAGTTATGGGGGAGAAACAGAGAGAGCTATTAAGAGAAATGGAAGCATCGATTCAGCTCAGCATGAAATTGCACTGACAAGCAGCATGATCTATGTCCAACAATAAGTGGAGCCAAATGAATCAAATTGGAATCAGCAGTCCAATTAAAAGTAACCTGCCTCTTGGGAGAGATTTAAAAAAAGTGTCTCGCCTCCCTAATATGCTTGAAGAGTGACTATGGATCAACCTTCTGTGCTGCTTCAAAATACAGCAATGATAATCAGTTTCCAAAATTGCACTCTAAATAGCCAATTACTAATCCTCAATTAGTGTAGACCTTATTATTCACATGATATAAGGGCAAGTTCATTTAGGTGTGAAATTGACTTATTGTTATCTTGTAAGGGCTACTCTACAACATTAAACCATGCATGCACCTAAAAACCCTGTGAGGCCTAGCAACCTTTTTTTGGCACATCTATCCCTTTTCATCAATCAAAGACCTGTAGTTGACTTGGATTATAATGACTTGGACAATGCTGATTGAAGACAGCCAATCTTTCAGTTTCTATTCTGCTGTAATGAAAAGTTATCATCCACATCATATACCTTTTTGTACAGAGGCCATTAATAAGAATGCAAAAGGCCTTAAATTTAAGGGATGGTGCTGCTAGGCCTGCAAGAGTTTTGAAAAATACATTAATAAATAATAAGAAAAAGCCACCAAATCTAATCAAGTCCAATTCAGGGCCCAGTCACAAATAAGGGCTTTAGTCAAATGTATTAATATTTCATTCTAATGTCTCTGTTGCTGTTATTAATATCGTCACTGCCATTTCAAAACCTCCTAACTTTTTTTATAACTTCATAAATTTGTCATTTTTTATTTGTTTTGAAACATTTGAAAACGGCAGCTGTCTTTATACTGCGTGAATATTTCATGACCAGTGAGCCAATTGAAAGGGTCCGATAATAAAATCCGCTAATCTTCACCTACACTGGACTTTTCCAGTCAAGAGGCTTTCTCATGAGAGTGACGATATAAAGAAGGTTTTCGGGAGTGGCTGCAGTGCACTCTAATGAAAAATGCTGGATGGCAGTGTAGTACACAAAGTTTCCAGAAACAAAGAGCGTTTCAGATTAAAGTCCTTTGTCAGCTGGGCAGGTGAAGTGCTCCACTTTGATTACAATGCACTTTGCTCACATAGCTGACGAAGGACTTTTGTTTGAAACCTTCTGTTTCTCTGAAAACTTTAATGCTTTCATGCTTCAAGTTGATTATTATTTGCTAATAGCTATTAATATTATTCACATTATTAATAGCTTTTTTGAGCCATAGCTATGCTGGGCATCCTGAAAAGGAGTCAGACATCAAGAGATGGCAACATAAAAGACAGGAAAAGGATGATGTGTGCAAAGTTTTGGTTTTCTTTAAATGCAGCTTTCTACGAATGTGATTGCAGAGCGACTGTTTCACATCCACTTGAATTTAAATCTGCCACACAAATTGTGCCACTTCCTTAAATTATGTGACAGGACTGAGTGCCATTTCAAAACATGTCAAATCCAAACTAATGTTTTTGAGTCAAGTGGTGTGGAACTAATGGCGACATCGAAGGGACGGACGGTCCATATTTGATCAAAGAAAATGCTTACTGTGAAGGCACTGAACTGGAATAAAAGCACAGTTTTACAAAGAAAAAAGCTGGAAAATGTGTGTCTTCAGTAATGTTACCTGTCATATATCAGTGACATCATGTGTGGTTACATGATAAACCTGACATTTCACCGAAACAAATTATACTTAAGACATACACACCCCCACACACCCACACACACACCCACACACACACACACACACACACACACACACACACACACACACACACACATGGCTGGGCGCTCCTCAGGTACCAGTACCTTCAGAACAGTCCACGGGGCAGTGTAGATACAAGACAGACAGACATAGAGGTTAAAAAGACATGGAAACACCACTGCAGAGATGTTACAGGAAAGGGAATCAATAACTGACAACTAATTATTCATGTTACTCATGCATTCACCTCCAGTTGTCCCAAGATTTGTTAACACCTTAATAGAAAATGATGTCTAGCTTACTGTGCAATAACAATTTCTGCCTATTCAGTGCCCACTGATTAAGATCAGAATTAATCTGTGAACTAGTACAAAAATAATGGAAAGTGAAGATGGAATTTATTGACGCTTCAGTACCTTGGAGAGAGGCCGTTTCCACCTGATTTGCTCTGTGAGCGTGTAATTGCCCAGTCGACACAATGAGACTGTAAAGTTAGCATAAATTTGCAATGGAGAGCATTTCCATGTTTTACTCTATCCACCTTTGTACTTAAAAAGATGAGCTTTGACATAACTGGTTTTAAATACTGCAGGAAGTACCGTTTACTCTTTACTTGGTAACTTTCTTTTGGAATGTATTTTATGCCTGAGGACAAAAGACAGACATATAAAAAGTGCGACACAACACAAAACATTACACATGAATGGGTCATTTGGTCATAAGTCATAACAAAATGTCATAGAGATGTATGTTATAATCTGTAAAAGCCATACTTAAATTCAATTTCTTATTAAAGATCATGTTGTAAATCTAGTTCACCTTTTATTATTATTTCCATTTGAATACAGTCAGAATACACTAAGATGGGAAATAATATAATATTTTGTTTTATTACCTGATGGCTTGCCATATTTGAATCCTCTCCTGAGCACTCTAGATTCCTCCTTTAGACACTCCAAAGTCCTCCTCTAAGCTCTCCACACCCCTCTTCTAATCACTCTACACTCCTTGTCTAAACATCGTTTCCCTCCTCCAAACACTCCTCACGCCTCCTCTAAACACTCCATTCCTTCTCTAAACACTCCACACTCTTCCTCTAAACACTGTTTTTCTCCTCTAAACACTGTTTTCCTCCTCTAAACACTCTACACTCCTCCCCTAGGAGTGTTTCCCTTCGCCACACACTCCTCCTCAAAACATCATTATCCTCCTCAACACACCCTACACTCCTTCCCTAAACACTCTACACTCCCCCTGAAAACACTTTTTCTCGTCTAAACACTGTTTCTTCTTCTCTAAACATTCCACACACCTCTAAACACCCTGTACTCCTTCCTTAAACACTCCATTCTCCTACTCTAAACACTCCATACTCCTCCTTTGAACAATCTGTCCTCCTCCTCTGAACAGTACAGTCTCCTCCTTTAAACATCCACTATTTTGCTTATCTCTCCCAACTTCTCTATACACTCTATATGCCTGAGCACCTACTACAAACACCCAGTACTCTTCTAAACATTTAGTCCTCCTTGACTTAACATTTTACTCCTCTTTGTCCACACACGTCACTCTTCCTTGTCCAAACACTTTACTCCCCCTCATCCAAACACTTTACTCCTCCTCATCTAAACATTTTACTCTTCCTTGTCCAAACACTTTACTCTTCCTCATCCAAACACTTTACTCCTCCTTGCTGAAACACATTACTCCTCCTCATCTAAATTTTTTGATCCTCCTCGTCGAAATACTTTACTCCTCCTAATCTAAACACTTTACTCCTCCTCGCTGAAATGCTTTACACCTCCTCATCTACACACTTAACTCCTCCTCATCCGAACGAACACTTTACTCCTCCTCATCCAAATACTTTGCACCTCCTTATCTACTTTACTCCTCCTCATCCAAATACTTTACTTCTCCTCATCCTTTTTACTCTTCCTCATCTAAACACTTTACTCCTCCTTATCTAAAGACTTTACACCTGCTTGGTTATTTTACTCCTCCTTTTCTAAACACATGAACACGCTCATTGTCCATACAATTTACAAGTGTTTGGATCTTCCTCATACAAACCCTTTACTCCTCCTCATCTAACAACTTTAATCCTCCTGGTCCAAACACTTTACAGCTCCTCATTTACTGTCCTCCTCCTCATCTACACACTTTGCACCTCCTCATCCAAACACTTTACTCCTCTTTGTGTAAACACTTTACTCCTCCTTGTTCAAACAGTACTCTTTCTTGTCTAAACTTCTCAATCCTCCTCATACAAACACTTAACTCCTCCTCGTCCAAACACTCCTCCTCCGCATCTTAACACTTCTCCTAAGCACTTTACTAATTCTTGTCCAAACACTTTACTCCTCCTCATCTAAACACTTTACACCTGCTTGGTTATTTTACTCCTCCTTTTCTAAACACATGAACACGCTTATACTTCTCTTCTAAACAAAAACAAAAATAATATAATTACAATGTAATTAAGGGGTCCAAAAAGATTCTAAGGTTTAGTGAGAGATAAATAAATACAATGCCAATAGCGATGCAGCCTTTATTTTGATAGTCACCCCTCCAGTGCCCCCTAAATCTAGCATTTCCCTCTGAGAATTTAATTCCATTAAGGTAAACGCAGTGAGGCAGGGGGTTCCACGCGTGGACCCAAAATGACAAACACCCGTCCCAGACACTCCGTGTACCTGCACTCTTCCTGTACACACCGCACACTCCTTCCATAAACACTCTGTCCTACGAACGGTCGCTGTACCTGTACTCGTCCTTTTCTAAACTCTCCGTGTACCTGTGCTCCTCCACCACGTTGCTCTCAGCCGTCTTCCAGTCGGGCAGCGTGCTGGCGCACAACATCACCATGGACACGATGACGAAGATGACCGAGACCGAGGCCAGGATCTGGGCGGCCACGGACGAGGTGGGCTCCTCGAATGTGCGGCGCATCCGCTCGAGCCACTTGGCGTCGCGGCGCGCGCGCGGCAGCTCGGGCTCAGTGCGCCCGTGGTCCTCCTCGCTGAAGCGCGTGTACGTGTCGGACATGCGCTCGTCCAGGCGGCGCTGGCAGCAGAACTCCAGCTGCGAGCTCTCCAGCCCCCAGTACAGCATCTCGTTGTAGAAGGACAGCTCGCACATGTGCGGCGCGAAGCGGAGCGTGCCGTGCTGCGCGTAAAGCAGGAGGAACCCGAACGCCTCCGCGTGCCGGTCGAAGAAGAACTCGTTGCTCTCGCGGTCGTAGTCGTCGCACAGCTCCAGCACCTCGCGCTCGGACGCGCAGCCGTGCAGGCGGCTGAGCCTCCGCAGCGGAAAGTCCTTCATCACGTCCTGAGGAAACGCGTACCGCGCGCCGCCCACGTTGATGATCCACACGCTCTTCCCGAACTTCATCACTGCGAGCTGCTTCTTTCCACGCTCGGCGGATGGGTGCGCGCGGGCGCGGAACGGGGCGCGAAGCGCATGGCTCAGCCCTGCTCGGGTCCCACTCTGGACACCACGGGGACCCTGACAGGGGGGCCGCTGTTGCTGCTGCTGATGATGATGAAGATGTGAGGGGATGAGGGGATCCGCGCGCGCATCACGAACCAGGGAAAAGTTCAGAGAGAGAGAAAGAGAGCGACTGGAGAAGCGCTCACAAGTAGTGATGTCACACACACACACGCGCGCACACATACACACACACTAATGGCTGGGCACTCCTGGGCTACGCGCGCGCACTCAGACACACAAACACACACACACACACAGTCCAGTATTTCTATATTTGCACGGACTTCCATTGACTCGTATAATCTGGTATAAAAGCTACAGCAGTACTACAATATCACTGCATTAATACCATAATAACATTAAATAACATTACAGTAATACTACACTAACACTACAGTGATACTATAATAATACTAAAATGATTCTACACTAACACTACAGTGATACTAAAATAATACTACTATAGTCACAGTGCAATAACAGTACAGTGATACTAAGTTAATACTACAGCAATACTACTGAATTACTATAGTGATAGTAGAGTAATATTACAGTAGTACTGCAGTAATACTACAGTAATTTTACAATAATTCACATAATAATCAATTAAAATTACAATAATACTACAGTAATGCTACTGAAATACTATACTGACAACAGAGTAATAGTACAGTAATGCTAGAGTAGCACTATTTTACAATAAATCAAAAATAAAGCTACAATAATACTACAGTAATACAGCACAGTAATAAAATTACTGTAAACGTAACCCTACCCTTAACCGCAATAACTAAAATAAATCTTTCTGCCCTTTTTTCCATGAAATAATTAGATAGTTGCATTAATAGAAATAGAAAATATCAACTTTCCAGCAAAATGGCTCCACTTCGACACATCATGAGGATATACGGTGCCCACAAGAAGATTAATACAAGGACACACACACACACACACACACACACACACACAGGCAGACAGAGAGAGAGAAAGAGAGAGAGAGAGAGAAATTACAACAGTTTTACCTCGTTTTTTATGTTTCATTTCCACTGAATTATGCATTTTTTGTGCATTAACATATTCAGAAGAAGGCTGAGAATCAGACTGTCTCTGCAGCATCAAAATGTCCAAGTTTTCCATCATCTTGGAGACTTTCTACTTCCTCCCTCCATCCCGACCCACAACCCACAGAGAGCTCTCTTGAGCACTGGGCTACAGATTGTTATTTGAAGACAAACAACAATATGGCACTGACAACTAAACGGCCTGTACTTAAAGGTCAAGCAAATTTAAACAAAGAACACAACATGAAGAATGACTGAGGGGAAAAGCGATTACATCAAAGTTAATCATTAAATAAACACCGATATGGAAAAGCAATTTTAGTGCATCCAGAGAGGAGCAGGTGGATGGCAGCTGTGTTGAACAGCAACTCAGCTAGAGGGCGCCTGCTGCCTTTCGTCTCAGCCTAGCACAGATTCTGGGCAAAATTCACAAGTAACTCTCCACACCTACACACTGACCTGAACATAAAAGTGCCTCTGAATCAGCACAGTTCAAACGAAAAGCATGAAAGGCTGCCTCTGTCATCCCATACCTATTTTAAAAGTGCCCATTAAATATCAGTTTTCAGCTACAGTTAAAAGTTAGGGTGGTCCAAAATGATTCAGTTGGTAAGGTCTGATGCATGAAGAATGTAGGATTCCATAATACTGTAAAAATGCCAGCAGTGGAGCATGGGTCGCTTTAAATGCATAATGTGTTTTTTTAAGGTGGATGTGAAATGAAAGTCCTTTCAGACGTAACTGCAAAAAATCAGCACATCACATTAACATAGACATCATTTCAGCTCTGACCTGAATTATAGCTGCATTCCATTTGAATTTTGAAAGGGGGGATAAAAAGGCCGGTAGGTGTGAGTGAAAATGTCCAGTTTGCTAGTTAGAGGTAGTTAGCATTTCTGTGTACGTGTAACGTGTCCATTAGTCATACGTAAGCACACCACAGCACAGCACACAGGGTGAACAGCTCAAAATTCTTCTCTGTATTTAACCCATTCACCAAGTGAAGTAGCGGGCAGCCAGGAACACAGCGCCCGGGGAGCAGTGTGTGGGGACGGGACCTTGCTCAAGGGTGCCTCAGTGGTGCCACTGGCAGTCCTGGGATTCAAACCCACAACCAGGGTGTGGGGACGGTGCCTTGCTCAAGCATGCCTCAGTGGTGCAGCTGGGAGTCCTGGGATTCAAACCCACACCCTTAACCACCAGGCCACCTGACCCAAGCAAAGTTATATCTGGGGGCCCAGATATAGTGCAAAATATAAAATACAGTAGTGCTTCGTACTTCATCAGAATTAAACGTCCTTGTTTTCGCTTTGCAGAAGATTTGAGTTTGTCCACCCTCTTGATCAGTCAAAATTTCTGGCCGAAGTGCTGGGTCATAAAATCAAATGGTAACATTAGTTTTGATTTGTACCTCATGTCAAGTTAAGTCCTTTGACTGTGCAGTAGCAACCACAGCCACGAGTGTGTCTTCTTTGTGTGAGGACCAAGCAGCTGTCCAGCTCCCCCTTCTCATTAGAATTTTCTTCAATTTTATTTCTTTTTCGAGGGCCACTAAAATAAACAGTATGGACGAAAGTATTGAGACTCATGACCGTTTCACCAGCAAGGACTTTAATGACATTGCATTCAATTACATAGACTTTAATATGGAGTTGGTCCCTTTTGCAGCTAGAACAGCTTCCACTCTTCTTCCACACCGAACTCATGTCTTCATAGACCTTGCTTTGTGCACAGCCATGCTGGAATAGAGAGAGACTCATGCATTTGCATGGTTTGTGGGGAAGCAAAGGCTGCCACTGTTGCTAATCTAATTTAATTTAAAAGCGATTTGATGCTGGAGTGCTTCTGATAACAAGTATGCTGAGCATAGACCTACTCCTCTATCCTGTATAAGTATTTGACGCAGACCAAATTTAATGTAGCTTAACTAATACCTCTGCTGCTCTCCCCCATTGCTGGCTTCAAAACACTTCAGTGTGGAGAGGGTTTGATAAATCGTTAATAAACCAAATGGATGAAAAAGCTTTTTGGCCTCCAGGTGTATAAAGCCCTGGGCTTGGCTCTAGAACAATTCACTGATTGAGGTGTCGACCGACAAAATGCTCTTGATTACTTAAAAGAAAATAAAGAAATCATCCATAAAATAAACAATGATGCTACTGTGCTTTTTGGCTTATAGTGCTTGTGCATTAATGTGTTAATTGTGTGTTACGCATATGACCATCACTGTTCTAGAAGATGAAAAACACCCCAGACTGCAATAAACATGATTAAGCTTTTTTCTGTTGACTAACCACTTTCCAAACATCTATGAGGAACCAAGAATCCATCAAGAGCACAGAACCTCATGTGAATGTTGTGCGAGAAGCTTCATATAGCCGCTCCTCCACAGCTGTGAGTGAGGGCAAGATTAGGAGATTAATGAGTTTTAATTAAACCCTGCTGTGCACACACACACACACACACTCACACACACACACACACACTCACACACACACACACACACACACTCTCACACACACACACACACA
>JBBPCX010000154.1:9958141-10016459 GCA_037974365.1 Hydrocynus forskahlii | reverse complement strand
AAATTAGTCAAGCTAAATTCATTGTCTGTCACAACACCCCATCCCCCCACTTTTGGAAAGCTTGATACGCCCCTGGTGAGCAGGCAGGGTTCTCCAAGCATGTTTATCTAGTCCTATGACACTGCATGAGTAGCAGTTTGAAAAGAAACTTCACATGTCTAGAAGCAAAAGTTGCATACAGCCACCCACCTAACAGGAGAAATTCAGACTATTGGTAGGAACTGGCTACTCCTAGCCTTGTAAAGGTAATAGGGCAATGTTTTTTTTTCTTTAAAATGTGCTGTGAATATGTGTCAGCCATCATAACTGATGTATTTGACCATATGTCACAGTGGGGCACCTCTGAAACATACTGTGTCTAGAGTTGCAGCAACATGGACACTAGGGATCTTTAAATTGTTTCACTTGAAACAGTTTCAAAGGGGTTTAATATGTCTTATACAAATAAATAGATGGAGGTGAAGAAAGGATGTAGTGTAACTCCACATACTAGTCCATGGTAACTAGAAAACACCAAATAAAAAACTCCTTTGGGCCTAACTAGGCCTCAGAGGGCCAATCACAGGTTAAATGGGCTACATAATGGAAAATTATTTTCTTCATCAATTGAAAACGCACACTTTTAAAAGTGTTGGATAAAATAAGTAAATACTAATAACGTGTCTCAATATATTGTTCCTGCCACAGTCCATATATGGAAACAAAGCTGCAAACAGACCATTTTCAATGCAGTATTTTTGCGATGTCATGAAACCAATGCATTTGTTTACAGTACATCCACTTTTTCGGCCTACAACACATCTTATAACTTTATGGAAGAAGAAAAATCATTCATAACTTTCAGTGCTTCAAATGAGTGATTTTGGACCATGTAGCCAAAACATAGTTTAAAGGCAGCTAGCATTTTCAAATTAGTGATAACATATGCTAGTTTTCATTACATAGTAACCAGAACAAAAATGATTTTTCATTTTGGTTTTTGTATATAAACCCACACAAACATCATAAGTAGTGCAATGTGGCTTATAGTTGTTTGCAACCATGAGTTTTGTAACTAAGAATGCTACTATGCCACCCTACTTTTGAATCAGTGGACTGTGGATACTAACTGGTTACACTGTTCTACCGAGGCAGAGAGAATTTCTCCTTTCATCCCATTCAAACATTAAAAAACAATGACTGTGAACACAACAGCTAGTGGAGAAGACACACATACACACATGTACACATGCGCACACACAGATAAGTAAGAGGGAAAGAAAGAGGGTCATTCGTCACATGGGTTCAAGCTAATGAGCTCCAATGAATGAAGGTCTCATTGGAAGTGGCATTAAATGGCCAGAAAAGTCTGCAAAGCACCTGCACTCACATTGCTGCCTGAGTGTCTTTCTTTCTCTCAGTTGCTCCTGCCACAAACACACTATTGGCTGGGCTACTGTAAAATAATCTGGCTCTTCTGCTTATGTTTCACCAGGCCCACAGAGACCCCACCTTCTAATGGGGAGAAATGAAATGCTTCACCCAAAATCTCCAGTGTGGCTCTGAATAAAGGAGTTGATTAATTAGCAATTTGATGTAATAAGATGATTTTAGTTGTCACAGTTGTTAATGTGCCACCTTGCACATCAAAGCATTTCGTTAATTGTTTTTCACCCATTTTTAATCAAGTACCTGCATTATGTAAATTTTTTTGGAGGGGTGTCTACCTTCCTTTCATACAATCAAATAACATAAATTATGCTATCTGGCTTACCTCTTGCTCTGTTCATGAAGTTTTTGTACATGTGGGTGATGTTTTCCTCTAGCTTCACACACACATTTCATTAAAGCAGGCCCCGGGTTTGATAGCATGAAAGTATGCTAAGCATGCTATTGATGGCTGCCTTCAGAGTCGCAGCTGGCAATGGCCTCAGACATTCCAAGTAGTACAGTGGGATGGATCATGACCCGGTAAATATAATCCTAGTAAGTTTGAAAGTGTGCAGGAGAGGGTGACATTACAGCAGAAACCAAAAAGCAACATATACAGATTAACTTGTGGTTGGGAAAAGATGAGGCTTAAATGAAGCTATGGTGGGTGCTTTGCTTCCAAAAGCACTTTTGAGAGTTAGGTAAAAACAAACAGAGTTCAGAAATATCTTGAGATTGAAGGGAGGTTTTTACATCTGTGAATGCTTGTGCCTAAATTGCATAAACACAGGAAGGATTAGGGCTATAGGCATCAGTGCCAGCACCATGGCCAAAGAGCGGAGAAAGAATCCAACATCTTTCCTAGCTTTCAGAGTGTTTGTCCCTTATTTGTCTCATAAAAATACAGTCAAAGGAAACAAGTATTGGCACCCCTGTGCAAAATATAGAATATCTTAAGATGCAAATTAACCAATTCTGTAACAATAAAATATTTATAGGAATGCAGACAGAAAATGTGTGCCGGACAAAATTATTGGCACCATTAAGTTTCTCAAACAAAATAGAAAACAAATAACACTCACCTGGGCTTAATTTTCAATGTTCGCATTGCCTGAACTAATCAATGAGTAATGGTTGCACAGCATTAAAAGGGGATTATTGTTTCTAATTTTCAAAATGGCAAAGACGAGAGCCGTCTAAGATGATCAGAAATGCTGTCAAAAAACTAAGAATTAAAAAGGCTACAAGGCAATCACCAAGGATCTTTATATCCCTGTTTCAGCAGTTTATGTTATCAAGAAGTATCACTGTCATAAAACTGTTAAGACACTTCCAGGATGTGACCTACATCTATATGGGGTGGTGGTGGCCTAGCGGTTAGGGTACTTGCCTCTGGACCAAGAAGTCATGGGTTCGAATCCTTCAGGATACCACCACTGGGTTCCTGAGCAAGACCCATAACCCCAAGTTGCTCCAGGGAGACTGTCCCCTGTAGTTAGGGAATGGATCTGCTTAATGCCACAAACGTAAATCTAAAGAACTACATTCTGAGCTGGAGCAATCAGGAGTGCTACCTTAATTCCGTACCACATACCACTATGGCTCCATGGGTGAAGATCAAGACGGAAACCATTATTGACAGAAAGCAATAAAAGGCTTGACTAACATTTGCAAAAACTTTCATAGATAAGCAACAGTCTTTCTAATGTTTATAATGTTTTATCTAATGTTTATAATGTTATAATGTTTAATTGACAGATGAACTTAAGTAGAGCTTTTTGGGAATGCTGTTTGGTCTTATGTGACATATCAAGCCCAAAAAGAAATGAACACCCAGTCTTGGTAAAAGGAGGTTTTATCATGCTGTGAAAGTACAGTGTTCTCTTTGGTACAGAAGGCAGTGAATGTATCAAAGGAATGACTAAATCTGAGGATTACTGTGAAATGGGAAACCCATTGTCAGAAAACTTGGACTGAGGTGAAGGTCCTGGGTCTTTCAGCAGGACAATGACCCAAAGCACACATAAAGTAGCACAGAAAATGGTTAAAAATTGTTGAGGTTCTACAACCAAATATTAGTGACGGGTGCCAATACTCTGTGGTACATTTTGAGTTTATATTATTTCACTATTATTTGAGTTCTTTTTGGTTTTGTTTTTTGTTCAAAGAAAGATGTTTAAAAAGCAAATCTATATTAAATGTATACGTGAATGGGAAGATTTCTTGCAATAATTAGCAATTATGGTCAGCTAAATGAATTCTCAGTGATATCATTAAACAACACTTAAATGGAAAAAGGTAAGGAGCCATGGCAAAGACTTTGGTAATTATTCAGCGGATCATATTTGGGTCGTGTGTGCAATCCCAAGAACACCATATCCACAGCTACTGAGGTGGGAGCATCATGATGGTACTATGGCTTTATACATCCTTGAATTAAAACATCAAAGGAGCAAGGTACTGGAAAACATTACAGGATAATAAAATGTTACTATAAATGTCATGCTGTAAAGGTCATGTTTTATGATGAAATACGAGTGCCTTAATAGAGCATTGGTGTTAAATTAACAGTTGGTATACTGTGTTATTTTCCTTCAAATTATTTCTTTATTGGATCAAATGAATGCCTAGATTCATGAAAACAGCCTTGAAGCACATATGGAAGGTGTGATGTTAGTCGGGATGCTCACCGTGTACATTATATTGTCGCTTTTGAAGCAAATCTTGGTTATATTTTTGTTTTTCATTCCAGCAGTCATTTACACTGTGTCAAAAGTACGTGGTAAACCAATATAAAAAGCCCTAAAGGCTTAGGCATCTTGTTACAATAACTTACATTGAGAGTGGGGAAAGTTTTTTGCTCTACTGTAAAGTAAACAGTTTGGGAGATAGTGAGCTAGTGATGAGATTGTGCTGCCCTAACATACACACAAGCAACCACAAACCCTATAATCATGAGCGTAAACCCTCAGTAGGCACAGCTGGTCACACTGTGTAAGAAAAGAATGTACCTGAGCCTTGTTTTTTAAACTACTCACTTTGCTTCATGTGTCATAAGAGTCATAAAATAATGAACATCAAACTTTGTCACAATATACTTTGTGCTTCTATATGCATATCATTAATATTGTCAGTGCTTAAAGAAAATTGGCTGACTGCAAGTTGATAAAAGATAATTTGAGATGTTTAAATGAATGTAAGATGATACGGATACTAAAATGTTATAACATTATTTAATCATAAAGATTTTTATGTCTGTACCAACTTATCAGACCTCAAAAAATGAAAAACTGTGGTACATATCCTGCATAATGTGTGTACAGATTATGTTTTTGCCAAATAGCCTGCCTTAAGCCAAGAGTCAAGTGTATATAGCTCCTGATAGAAATCAGAGAGCCCATGGCTACACATCACAAATCTCACTTTGAGAAGCATGGATTCATACCACACACTGGAAAAACATAAAGTTAAAGAAAGAGAAACTTTTGCCTCACTCTCTCCAAGTAAAGTTAAACATTTACACATTTACATTAACATCTACCATTACATTTACCATTTTAAAAACTTTGTTCAAAAATGAGTTTCTACTTAAAACTTCATAGTAAAGAGTATACTGGTATTGGTATCACACATCAATCTTTAGTTTTAGCTGTACTGATAAAAAACTAAAACCTTACTACCATGTTTATCATAACGTTGAATGCAACAGATTGTTAAAACCAAACCAAGTTGTTCTCTTTGTGGATATGTAGTTTCTTTCTTGTTAATGTTTACTGTTCTGTTTGCTGTGATATGTTTGGAAAATATGATGATCACCATCATTACATTTTTTTCTTTTTCATAACCTTTCTGTCATTTTCTTTTTGTTCATGCAGATGTTAGTCAGTGTGCTAGTAACCTGTGTCTGAATGGTGGCACCTGTGTTGAGGGAGTGAGCCAGTACAAGTGCACCTGTCCTCACAACTGGAGTGGGAGCCGCTGTCAGCACCAAACTCAGACAGGTATGGAATGTAGATTGTACAGGAATGTAGTGTTTGTCTGTGTTAATAAAGAAGAGCATAGAGCAAAACTTAGCATGGGTAAAAAGGCCTATTTTTAAGTGTAAACCCTAAAGATGCCCCCAAATATGCTCCCAAAACACTTTAATTCAATTTTAAACCCATCTCAATGCATTACCCTGAAAGAAAATATAAAGGTAAACCCATATTTGTACTGTACAGTTTATACTGAACTCCTGCAGTGCTAGAATGTTACCCCTGTATAGACTGTACTGTAATTCATGCACGGGCGTTTTCTTTGGTATGTGCTGTTGTTTTCTTTGGTTTAAGCAGGGTAAATACAGTAATACATTCATTTAATTTACAGTAATAAAAATACAGGGCTTTAAGAAGAACAAAATGAAAAACACGAGAAAACTCGAGATGCTCCGTGGGGGAAATATGTTTGGAATGATATGTTGGAATGATGACAGACTTCAGACACCCAGAGGAATGTAGTCAGTAGTACGAATATAATTTTTTACTTAAGTTTTTCTTTAACAGAAATGAATTATTTCACCTGTATTATTTTAATTGCACCTGTGATTTTTTTAATATAAACCGATTTGGATTATATACAACGAGAGCTATCCAGGGTGAAGTACAGCCTCTACATGGGGGATCAAACTGATTTGAATAACCTATATGACATTATACATATATTTATAGATAGGTACACATGATTGGGTTAGTGTTCGGATTGGGGTTTGCTTTACGCACATAAGTATAAAAGTGCTTTTGTTTTAGTTCTGGTTGTCTGTCCACCCTCACCGTACCCTCAGTTGTGTCTGTTCAGGACTCTTGCCTTTGTTTGAGTTTTGGCCCTCATGCCCTTCTTGTTTTATATTTAATAAAAGTAACATCATGGGAATCCGTGCCTGTGCCTCATCCTTCTTGAACGGGCACAGCCCATTCGTGACACAGACCAATTAGCAGAATCAATAAAGATAATAAAGGCATTAGTATCAATAAAATCTCATCCCTAACCACTACTAACTGTTTCTGAATGGGGAAAATGCTTTAATGGACTGGCCCATACATGTGTTCAAGCATCATAAACTGTTGTTCTGTGCATTGTCTGATGCATGAATGTCCTGCATGTCTGTAACGTCATATGTGTGTGTGTGTTTTCTGCATGCTTATCTGTATATTTCTGTGTATATGTACAGTAGGGGAAATAATTATTTGATCCCTTGCTGAATTTTACTGACTTAAAAAAAATGAACAGTCTCTAATCTATGAGGTAGTTTCTTTTTATTGAGAGAGACAGAATATCAACAAAAAATCAAGAAAAACATGTTACATAAAAGTTATAAACTTCTGGCTCCCACAGACTGGCTGTGTGCCCAAGTTGCACACAGATTACAATCAATCTGTCAATTACAGATACTCCTGATCTTAATTTATGTGTATAAAGTGGACCTGTCCACACAATCAGTTTCCTCCATTCCAAGCTTTCCACCACCATGGACAAGACCAAAGAGCTGTTAAAGGACATCAGGGACAAGTTTGTAGACCTGCACGAGGCTGTAATGGGTTACAAGACCATCAGCAGAGCTTGGTGAGAAGTGACAACAGTTGGTGCAATTATTCAGAAATGGAAGAAATATAAAATGACCATCAATTGCCCTCAGTCTGGAGCTCCGTGCAATTTTTTGCCTCATGAGGTGATGATGATCATGTGCAAGGTGAGGGATCAGCCCAGAACTATACGGGAGGAGCTTGTTAATAATCTGAAAGCAGTTGGGACCACTGTGGGGATGGTGTTCTTCGGGTCATACACAGCATTTCTCTTCCTCCTAACACGGCAGGTCGAGTTGAAGCCAAAGAGCTCAATTTTGGTCTCATCTGACCACAGCATTTTCTCCCAAGCCTTCTCTGAATCATTTAGATGTTCATTAGCAGTCTTATGATTGGCTGTACATGTGCCTTTTTGAGCAGGGGGATTATGATGTAGTGTGTTACCAATGGTGTTCTTAGTGACTGTGGTCCCAACTGCCTTTAGATCATTAACAAGCTCTGGTCTGATCCCTCACCTTTCTCGTGATCATCCTCATCCCATGAGGCAAGATACTGCATGGAGCTCCAGACTGAGAGCAATTGATGGTTATTTTATGTTTCTTCCATTTCCGAATAATCACACCAACTATTGTCACCTTCTCACCAAGCTTCTTGCTGATGGTCTTGTAACCCATTCCAGTCTTGTGCAGGTCCTTGACGTCCTTTGACAGCTCTTTGGTCTTGCCCATGGCGGTGGAGAGCTTTGAATGGGAGAAACTGATTCTGTGGACAGGTGTGCTTTATACACATAATGAGTTAAGATCTGGAGTATCTGTAATTGATAGATTAATTGTAAGCTGTGTCCAAGATGGGCACACAGCCAGTCTGTGGAAGCCAGAAGTCTGGCTGGGTTGTAGGGGATCAAACACTTATTTCACTCAATTTATAACTTTTATGTAACATGTTTTTTTCTTGATTTTTGGTTGATATTCTGTCTCTCTCTATAAAAATGAAACTACCTCATGAAATAATTTGTAAAAGTAAATATATGTCTGTCTGTGTGTGTGCTTGCGTGCTTTTGACATATCTGTTTGTGTTTGTGTCTGTGTGTGTGTGTCAGTGGTGTCTGGCCACTGGCTGAAGACTAAGCCTCTCTCACCTGCCCTCTTTCACTCAGCTCCTCCAGAGTGGAGTGTAGTGAACGATCCAGCCTTCAGCCGTAAGCCGCGCTGTGCTAAAGTGGATCAAGCACAGCACTGCAGCTGTGACCCTGGCTTCCATATGAGTGGCACCTCAGACAGCAGCATCTGCCAGGGTAATGCCTACCTCGAGCTGTACTAACCAGCTTCAGTCCGTCTTACAGAAGGAACTAGTGAAAAAACATGTATCACAGTGTACAGCGGAAAAGAAAACTGTTTTAGTCTTGAACTATGGTGGCAGTGGTTTAATGGATCCCGCAAGCCTAGGCTCACCTATTTTTGTTACGGGCCCACACAAAGTGACAGCTCAGATTTATTTTTGATGTCAAACTCTTATGAACTAATAGACCACAAACACATATGAAAATTCACTCCCTAAGTACACATGCTTTCATATTCATATTTGACATTAGCAATCAATCAAATTTCCAGTTTAACAAATACTCAGAAGTGTTTGCTAGGTCCCTTTCATTACTGAGCCACTGTCATCAAGTTAAACTGCGCTAAACCTGCACTAAATCTCATGCTGGTATGTGAAAAATATAAATGTATCCAGTAGGGCATTAGCAGAGATGTCACCAGCATTTCAGAGATAAATCTGTAGAGGACTGCTTCATGGGTTTAAGGACTGGAAGTGATAAGCACGCCTTGTTTTCAGCAAGAAATTTGCGAAGCATATGGGCTACTGTGGTGCTTGAAAGTTTGTGAACCCTTTAGAATTGTCTACATTTCTGCATAAATATGACCTGAAACAATCCTCAAAGTAAATAAATGAGACAAAAAATATTTCACTTGGTCATTTATTTATTGAGGAAAATGATCCAAAATTACATATTTTCAGGCACCACTCTATACAGCATTAGATAAATACCATAATTTCCTCCGGGATCAATAATGTTTTCTGATTCTGATTCTGATAAGTACATATTTAAATGTGTAAATAAGTACATATTTTATATTGATGATTGTGTAAACTAATTTTGGTTATTAGTGTTTCTGTGGGCAAAACAAGAGACACATTTTTATTATTAGTTCTGTATTTTAGGTATTTTGGTTGAATAGCAAACTGATGGCTCTCTTACTACTGCAGGTTTTCTTACTGCAGTGTTTGCACAATGCTTAGCAAACAGTAATGGGTTGTACTCTGGTATAACTTACACCACTTCACAGGAGTGAAAAAGTTTTTGAAACTCACTTTTATTTTGCATAATGCTAATTGGTGGGATAGACACTTCTATTATGTGCTAGCTACTAGTTGTCTCCACAGCTTTGAGGTTCCTAGTGCAATGTTCCTTTGCAGTATTTTTCAAAGGTCAAGGTCCTTGACAACCAATAAGCTGTTAAATGCTCTTGGTAGAAAGCCCCAGACAGACAGACTGAACACATAAGTGGAGGGAAAGTATTAAAATCCTTTCCCTGCTCTCATTTCTGCTCTCATTTCTCATTTCACATTTCTTCATGTTTTATTTCTTTTGGTTTATTTTTCATATCAGACTTCATCCTTTCAGTCATTCTGCTTCATTTTCACTCATGTTTGCAACACTTCCTGCCCATCCATCTCTCTTGTATGTCTCTCTCTGTGTTTTCTGTCCATTGAACTTGAATGAAACAGTTTGGTCATGTTGTCATTGGTTGTCTGTTTTTCCCTGCCTCTCTGCAGATGTGAATGAGTGTGAAGTGTATAAAGCAGACAGCAGTGGGCTACTGTGTGCCCATGTGTGTGTGAACATTCCAGGCTCATACCACTGCTCCTGCCCCAGTGGTTACAAATTGCTTGCAGATGGCAGGAGTTGTGAGGGTAAGGGACACCAGTGTGGACAATATTGTACTTGCATCGATTTAAGGACTTGGATTAAAACAAAAGAGAGAGTGGAGGAATAAATTACTTGTGAATTTCACCAATGGTGGGCAATATTACAGCATTTTGTTATTGTAATCACAATTAATCAACAAAATAGTGTTTGTATAGTGTTTCTACCAGGTGTCTGGTAGATGACAGAATTCACAGAAATACCAGTTCATTCTTTCCAGTTTTTCCCCAACTTAATTATTTCTAATATCACCCACTACCTAGGACCCAATCATATGATTTTTCTAAAATTGGAAGGGTGAAGGATTCCTCCAAGTCACATGAATCTAGACATTTTTTATTTTTGCCTTATTGCACATTCATGAAGTCTTATGAATTATTTCACTTAGAACCTGGCCATGAACTGAGAGTGGAGTAAAAAGATAAGTATGAGGCTTATAGGAGGAGTAAAGGTTGTGGTTAATTGTCACATTTTTGGGGGGGTGGACTTGAGTGGAAATATAATTCAATACTCTATAATCAGTGTTCTTCATGATGTCACCATCTTCAGCTTGAAGGCATGAGTGACTGAGGGCATGAGATGAGCAGGCTGCAGCCAAACTCCTTACTCTTCCCTCAAACCTTTTTTGTTTCTACCCCCTCCCTACCTCCCTTATGCTTGTGCCCCTCCAGATGTGGATGAGTGTCTTACACAACAGCATAACTGCAGCCGTGGCACCACCTGTGTCAACACCGGAGGAGGCTTCCAGTGCGTGAACCCCGAGTGCCCACGCTCGCATGGAAACATCAGCTACGTCAAGACTTCATCTTTGTGAGTGCCAGTACACATGCCAAGGCACAATATAACAACATCTTGGGCACACACGCAATTCTACAACATTTGGATATTGTCCTAACATTAAGTGTTTTGATTGCTTCAGTATGGTACATTTTTCCTTGTCACTGTCACACGTTATTAGAACTTTGAGTAAATTCACATATTGCCAATGTCTATTTTTCCACAGTAGCTTGCAAAGCAGGGCATGTATGTGCTATGCAGGGGCAGAGCAGTAGTGGTGAAAGTTAGCAAGACTAAATCACTTGCACTGGTCAGCCAACTGCTGTTATTTATAGACATTTTTCTATCTAATGAGGCATTCCTATGCTTGTTTATTATATAAGCAAACTATTAATCAGACTCAGTTAATGATGTTAAGGGTGTTTGTTTTAGCTCACTGCATATGAGAAAGAACTGTTTGTTAGTTATTAAACTACACCTCAATTATACTTCTATGAACTCCAACCTATTCCTACTTTGTAAGACTAGTTCGACATGTAGAGACACAGTCTTCAAAATGCCATAGTGTCCTTTGGAAGATTAAAATTCTTTTCTGCTGGGCTGTTTGCTTTTCAAATACATTTGGCCAAAAACTATGGGTTTTTTATTAATTTAATTTCATTCATAGCCAATAACTACGGCTCCAGTGGAAGCTGGGATAAACTTGTACCCACCATGATCCTTTCTTACTGCTGATAATGCAATTTTATTGGATAATGTTACCTATAATGCGCTTGGAGGAAAGCACTAACTGTCAATTCCTTAAACCCTTTTGACTATGCTCACCCAGAGAGAGTGAGGGCAGTTACACTCTCGTGGACTCCTGGGCGCTGATGGGTATCAAACTTGCAACCTGACAACACGGCCAGTGCTTTGACTCTTGTAAAGCGAACTGTCCGTTTGTCACATGTGAACATACCACAGCACATAGTGTAAACAGTGTGAAATTGTTCTTTACATTTAACCCATTCACCCAAGTGAAGCAGTAAGCAGCCCCCTGTTGACAGTCTTCAGGGCCTTGTTCAAATGGTGCCACTGGAAGTCCTGGGATTTGAACTAATGATATTCTGGTCACAGGAGCAACTCCTTAACCACCTGGCCACCAGCTGCCCCGGGAGCCCAGTTATGTAAATTTTACTTGTTCCTTAACCATTACTTTAACTGAAACCTCCTTTTCCTTCTGCAGCCAGTGTGAGAGAAACCCTTGCCCCATGGAAAGTCGTTCCTGCTTGCTGGCACCAAAAACGGTCTCCTACCACTACCTCTCACTGCCCTCCAACCTGCGTACCCCGGCCACCCTGTTCCGCATGGCAACTGCTGCTGCTCCAGGCCGCTCTGGCCCAGACAGCCTGCGGTTTGGCATCGCTGGAGGGGGGGATGCAAGGGGCATTTTTGTCATGCAGCGCTCAGACCGCCAGACTGGTGAACTGATCCTGGTCCAGTCGTTGCTCGGGCCACAAGAGCTCAGTGTGGATGTGGACATGGCTGAGTACTCGGACCGCACGTTCCAGGCCAAGCACCTGGCCCGAGTTCATGTGCTGGTCTCTCCTTATGAGTTTTAAGGAGAGATTGCAAGCAAGAGCTAATTTTTCCTGCTGTCTTATTGTTGTACAAGCATTCATTCTGACTATCTATAAACAAAAGCAACTGCCAACCAGTTTGCACAGTCGCCTGTCAACCGTTTTGTAACCAGTAATACAATACTGAGCAATGAACAGTTCTAAACATAACTTAAGAATAGCACTTGGCTGTTGAATTGTCTTGTTATATATCAGTGTATCAGGTTGTGTGTTATTTTTTAACAGAATAGTTTATCTTACACTATACCAAACTCTTGGATAGATTTTATAAAATGAAGTAGCATATGAGCAGACCAAATCTACTCAATTTATTTATGTCATGTATATAGGCCCACAAATAAAAAAGATCATGTGTGAATTATGACGAATCATGTTTTCCATCTATTTATTCTCAAGTTATCCTAATTGGGCGAATAAGTACATGGACAGTTATGATATTCTTAACTGCCCTTTTATATTACTGTGTAGCAAATCTTGTATCTATGTTGAAATCAAACTTTCACATGTAATCCTTTTTATATTTCTGTTTTGCACACAAATATCGAATATTTCAACGAAATGAAATAAAATTACCAACTTGCTTTTGTGCAAACTATGGCAGTTTTTTGCAGAGAAACGTTGGCAAAATGTCAAAACTCATGGTTTCTAAGAATACACATATACGATATTTTTCATGCACGTATCTGTTGATGCTGGTACATAAACATTAATAAAATGCAGGTTCAGGCTAGCACAGGTAAACAGCGCAGTTGCAGGGTTTTTCTAAGATTTTATTTGACAAGTCTTGGCGGGTAATGCAAACAAATGAGATGCTGCGCATCGCTTCTGAGAAACAGCTAAACAGAACAAACCACTGGACGCAGCGCTGCGTCACATGACAGTTAAGCAGAACCTATTCCAGAAGCCTGTTTGAAGGCCCACTGTAGGGTAGAGAAGGGAGGTCCCAGAAACACTTCAGTCACAAACACACCACGCTAACCAGTGTGCATGATGGGGAACAGACACTAGATTCTGTTTCAGGCTGGGTGAAAGTAGGGAGAGAGAGAAATTCAGAATAGGTGTAGATAATCAGGTGAGCAGGAGAAACCAAAACAAGAGGGCAAACAAGGGGGAGGGTTGTGCCAGGCTCAGGACTATGGCGACCTGCACAGCTGGGGGCGTTATACACAAGGCGCAGCCATGACAAGTACGTCTACCTGGGTTAAAAAAGGTTCATTTCTGTAAGTTTACAAATGAGGTAAAATGTGTAAAATGATCACATTCCAGCATCACCTACACATTCTGTAAATACAAAACTATTCTGTCAATTGTAGATCAGGAAATATTCACAGATATCTGAGATGCATCCCTACTGGTTACTGAACTAGTCCATTAATATATTGACTTTGTGGGCACACACATTTTAGTTTATATCATTTAGCAAACCTATTAATTATCATGGTTTAATGTACTTTAGCACAAGGTTTAAACATACAACATGTGGACTGTGTAAACATTATGGCACATTTTGTATTTCCATTTTTTTCCAGTGTCTTAAACTCAGTTAATACAAAGACATTACGGACTAAAATATTTAAGTTTGCACCTGATAGAGGATGTGTTAGCGTATTTTCACACAACAAAAGATATAATTTGACCTAGTGGGTGTTCACATTCTTGCACATATAAATACTATAAATACTCTGTGTTACATACTCAACTCAAGGCTGAGAAAGGTCAGGTATAAATGTATTTTACCTTTCTTCATTTTAGGGATGTCAAACATAAATGTCAGAATATAAAGAAAGTATTCATGTTTTAGCATATCAAAATCAATAACTGTCAGGAAATTAAAGTATATACTTCAATGTGTTTTTCAATTATCTATTTGCCAGATAGAGAAAAGGGAAGTAATGTTGACCACATGTGCTCTCTCTCTCTTTCTTTTTGGCTTGGAGCTGCAATAAGAACATCAAAGGAACCACAAGTTTCCAGAAGCATATGTTCGGACTGAGGAACCAAGTTTCAAAATGACAGTGTGCTCTAATGGCAAAACCCCATCTGTGTAATTGTTAGTAACATGTCTGAGTTCTGTCCACTGGGCTTCTTTGAAGATCAGGTGCTGTTTGATACACATTTTTTAATTTGTAGTGTGGGAATAATGTCCAAAACAGTCAGGGGCTGATAAGACTCCCACAACTGAGGGCAGTGCCGGCACCAAGGGGGGGCATTCGAAGGCATTGCCCCCCTTAGCGAGTCGCCAGGCCCCCCCTAGCGAGTGGCTAATATGTATAGGTGGACTGGAAATCAATGAATTCAGGAAATTTCCGTCCGGTGCACGGCCGCCTGCCCGAGATCAGCCAGCCAGCAAGGCGCACGGAACCACGGTCGACACCGGCGAGAACCCCCTCCCCCCGAAAACAACATCCGATACTGCCTGCCCATAGTGAGTCAGATACCCGCCCAGTTGGTTCGCTCTGGCGCCGGCACTGACTGAGGGGCTTTATATGTTTTGGGTCACTGTCATGCTGGAAGACCCATTCAGTGTTCTGGCTGAGAGAAGGAGGTTCTCCGGTACATGGCCCCATCAACTGGCCCCTCAATGCGGTGAAGTCATCCTGTACCCTTAGAAGAAAAAAAAAAAAACAAGCATGATGTTTCCACCTCCATGCTTGACTGTGGGGATGGTGTTCTTCGGGTCATACTCAGCATTTCTCATCCTCCTAACACGGCAGGTCGAGTTGATGCCGAAGAGCTCGATTTTGGTCTCATTTGACCACAGCATTTTCTCCCAAGCCTTCTCTGAATCATTTAGATGTTCACTGGCTAACTCAAGATTGACTGTACATGTGCCTTCTTGAGCAAGGGGACCTTGCAGGCACTGCATGATTTCGATCTGTTATGATGTAGTGTGTTACCACCAGTGTTCTGAATGTCTGTGGTCTCAACTGCCTTCAAATAATTAACAATTTCCTCCTGTGTAGTTCTGGTCTGATCCCTCACCTTTCTCATAATCGTCCTCACCCCATGACGCAAGATACTGCATGGAGCTCCAGACTGAGGACAGTTGATGGTCATTTTATGTTTCTTCCATTTCTGAATAATCACACCAAGAATTGTCACCTTCTCACCAAGCTTCTTGCTGATGGTCTTGTAACCCATTCCAGTCTTGTGCAGGTCCTTGACGTCCTTTGACAGCTCTTTGGTCTTGCCCATGGCGGTGGAGAGCTTTGAATGGGAGAAACTGATTCTGTGGACAGGTGTGCTTTATACACATAATGAGTTAAGATCTGGAGTATCTGTAATTGATAGATTGATTGTAAGCTGTGTCCAAGATGGACACACAGCCAGTCTGTGGAAGCCAGAAGTCTGGCTGGGTTGTAGGGGATCAAACACTTATTTCACTCGATTTATAACTTTTATGTAACATGTTTTTTCCTTGATTTTTGGTTGATATTCTGTCTCTCTCTATAAAAATGAAACTACCTCATGAAATAAGTTGTAAAAGTAAATATATGTCTGTCTGTGTGTGTGCTTGCGTGCTTTTGACATATCTGTTTGTGTTTGTGTCTGTGTGTGTGTGTCAGTGGTGTCTGGCCACTGGCTGAAGACTAAGCCTCTCTCACCTGCCCTCTTTCACTCAGCTCCTCCAGAGTGGAGTGTAGTGAACGATCCAGCCTTCAGCCGTAAGCCGCGCTGTGCTAAAGTGGATCAAGCACAGCACTGCAGCTGTGACCCTTTATACACAAAACAAGTTAAGATCAGGAGTATCTGTAATGAATAGACTGATTGTAATGTGTGCAACATGGGCACACAGCCAGTCTGGCTGGGTTGTAGGGGATCAAATACTTATTTCACTCAATGACATGCAAATCAGTTTATAACTTGTAACCTGTAACATGTTTTTTCTTAATTGATTGACTTTTTTTTTTCTTAATTGGTTGATATTCCATCTCTCTCTATAAAAATGAAACTACCTCATGAATTAGAAATGTAAGTTTGCTGACTTACATTTATTTGTAAGTCAGCAAACTTACAAATTCAGCACGGGACCAAATAATTCTTTCCCCACTGTAAATAAAAATACTCATCAAATCAGAAAAATCCACCACACAGCTCCTCTCTGTTGCACATATATTGTGCCTGCAATTTTTCTAATGTTCATAAAAAAAACAAAATCATTTTCAGCTGTTTCATAGTAAATGTAATACTAACTGGTTAATGGTGCTAAATGGTGCTAAACGAAATAGTTTAGTTCTCAGTAATGTCAGCTTACAATTTTTTTTGTGTAGGTCCCCTTCATACCACTAAACTAGCTCTGTATAAGGCAGTGACTCTAACTTCTGAAGGTTTTCTCTGGAATGAAGACATTAGTAGAAGACCTGCAGGTTGCAAGGTTGGGCCTACATGGATTGAACTAGTTTTGGGATCTGAGGAATTTGGACAAAACCTTGAACTTATTATGATCCTCAGACCATTTCTGATGTTTGCAAGGTGCATTATCCTCCTGAAAGAGGCCACTGCAATTAGACAGTTGCCATTAAGGAGTGTACTTTGTCAGCCACAATGTTTAGTTAGGTGAGATATGTCACAGCAGCATCCACTTGAATACCGAGACCCAGGACTTCCACCAGAACATTGCCTAGAGAATCACACTGCTTCTGTTGGCTTGCCTTTTTCTCTAGTGCATCCTGCTGCTATCTCTTCCTCAGGTAACACACATACGGAGGAAGCTGTAACAAACTGCATGTTTTGACACCTTGTGATCTTAGTCATTATCTTTTTTAGCAGTTTGTGCTGCAGTAGCTCTTCTGTGGGATCAGACCACAGATAAGTTAGCTTTTGCTTCTCACACACATGACCATGTCACTGCTTCACTGGTTGTCTTTCCTTGGGCAACTTTTGGCAGGTACTAACCACTGCATAACACCCCTAAAGACCATTTTAGAGATGTTCTGACCAAGTCCTCTACCCATAACAACTTGACTCTGTTCAAAGTTGCTCAGGTCCTATTCATAGTTTACTGATTATTGAATTACTGATCATTGTATTAGACTTACACTTTCCATGATAAACATTCTGTAGTCTTATCAAATAGCAAAATTAAGGTGTTTTGGAGTTTCAGTTTTAATTATTAAAACCGAACGTGTAATAAGACTATTGTGATGTGCAACATAGTGGCTCTGCAAAGTGGTTGTGTCTACAGTACGGTGTGTCCACAGTTAAACTTACTTGGAGAAACCAGCCGCACAACAGAACACTGAGTCATTCAAATTTAGAATTCACAATCGGTGCAGCCTCGACTGGGCTGGGGGTAGATTAGATTAAAGACTGGATTATAGACATCCCACACCACAGGACAATCTGAAGCGATTATCACCCTGATTTTATGATGGTTAGGAGGGGCAAATCGGCTGATTAAAATCAGCTTGATTATGCTGTAGTGTGGACCTGGCACGAACAGAAAAAAACTTTACTCTGTGAGAAAGAAATTGTTCCCAAATACAGCTTCGTAGCAAAATCTAGGTGATGGTGGCCTAGTGGGCAGGATACTTGTCTCTGGACCAAGAGGTCATGGGTTTCAATCCTACCTTCAGCATACCACCACTGGGTTCCTGAGCAAGACCCTTAACCCCAAGTTGCTCCAGGGAGACTGTCCCCTGTAGTTAGGGAATGGAAGTCACTTTGGATAAAAGTGCCTGCTTAATGCCGTAAATGTAAATGTAAAGTCACGGCAGTACTTCAGTACTTGCCAAGTTTAAGTACGGGTGTGATTTTATTGAAGACAGATTATTTAAAATTACAGACGTATATTTTTTCATTTGCAGAACTTATTAGACATTCTGTGAAGACCTAGGAGGCCCCAATATAAGTCCACAGCTACCCTCACAAGAAGCAACTGCAGTCAGTGCTCCCACCTGGTAATAAATTGACGTTGCTGATATTCTAATGTAATCTAATCGAGACAACTCTTGTCAGTTACCCCACAACCCCAGTGGCCTCCTAATTAGAAATTCAGAGGAGGCAGGCACAGACCTTTTGTTCATTAACCAGTTCTCAAAGCCTAAGTTTGACACCGTCTAAAAATTGCAGCTCTGCAGTGCAGGTCAGGGATTCACGAGTGAAAGATCATCAGCTGGGTGAACACAGCCACACACAACTCCTTGTAATTTATGCAATAATCTGTAGCACATTTCACATTTAAAAAGGTCCCTGAATGATAATTTTTTTGGCTCTAGGGAAAAAAAATCATTATAATTGTTATACCCTTTATGTGGTTCTTCCCACCTGGAAATCTTATTTAGGTCATTCCATGAAATCAGTACGTTTTCAGCTTTGAAAATCTTAAATAGAAAATCTTTTTTTTTCTCAATTTTTTAAATATCTCTGGAAAGAAGACCTCCTAAAGTGACCAAAAAATTTATGGTGCCATCTCAGGCTTTTTGTTTTATTTTTTGTATTATATTTTATGATATGACATCTTAGAAAAGTAACAGGATGCAAATTTAACAATAATATTTAATTTACTTTACAGATTATTTCTCTGGGACGCAAAATGTACCGATTCCATGGAATGACCGATTTACAGAAATAATTGATTAAAGATGCTTTCAATAAATTGTATTTAAAGAGCAGTATTTGTAAATGAGATAAGTTGGAAGAACCTCATTAAGCGTACACTGAGTGAGTCTCTTAGGGAATTAAAAGTGGTTATTTTCTGGTACCTATTTTGTTTAGGATTTAAGGTTCAAAATCCACATACTGGCTTTCAGCATATTAAAAGCTTATGGCTGACCTCAGTGTAGGGGCCCTTTTTTCTCATCGCTTTCAGTTTACTTAAGTTCACTTTTTGAGGTTTTTTTTTCTCCCTCATGCGCTCAGTACTGTAACTGTGAAAAACAAGGAAATAAGAACCGTGTAGTTTATATTTTCACCAGCAACCAAGCCTAGTTATCCTGTTATTTTTTCCCAAAGAGTAAGGAAGGTCGCATTTGAATTCTTAGGCATCCTTGAAGCTATCTGAAGAAGACAGCACACAGGAATACAAAGACTTCATGGTTTTTGAAGAGCATCTACACTTATCTTAGCAGAGATACATTCATGAGTTCCAAAAGGAAATGTTAAACATTTGTAGCAGTAGTAATACAGAGATGGTGAAGCGAAAGGAGGCTGTACAGTTAGTAAAGTAACTCAAGTGACAATTTGTCAGATGTGAACACACCACAGCACACAGTGTGAACAGCACAAAATTCTTTCACTGCATATAACCCATTCGCCAAGTGAAGCAGTGGGCAGCCAGGAATACAGCACCCGGGAGCAGTGTGTGGGGACGATGCCTCGCTCAAGGGTACCTCAGAGGTGCCACTAGCAGTCCTGGAATTCTAACTTTCTAATCGCAGAGGCAACGCCCACCACTAGGCCACCAGTTGTCCCAGGGCAATGGAATAGCGGCGGCTCCATTATATTTCATATGAAGAGTTTAAAATGCACCCAAATTTGAATCACAAGCATTATTTTGCACTAATTTAAGTGAAGGTAGATCTTATTCCATTCAGCAGAAGTTATCTGATGCATGATGATATGGATTAAATGTTCCCCAAACTAACTACAGTACTACCTGAATATGTCTGCAAACTTTGAATGGACATATGTGACTCCCCCTAAAGAGACAGAAAATAAGAATTAGAAGTAAACTATCTGAAATGTGTGTATTTAGGTGCATAATGGTTTAACAACAGTTTCTCAGTATCACCACCCAGTGGCAGAGCCACACTATTACAAAAGAAGGTCCACTGGACAGACTCACTCTTGCAGGCAACGTTATAGTGCCATTAAAAATGGAGGACCATTTTGCCTTCTCTGCAGACTAAAAAACACAAGGTGCACTGCCCTGTTACCTAGCTACTTAAAGAAAACAGGTCTTAATGTATTTAGCATGTCTGCTGTCATGTATGGTTACAGATTTGGTAACAAATTGTATTCCTCTCATTCTTCCCCACAATTCTGCTGCCTCTCATTTTGTTTTCTGTTAACTTGTATTTTCACTTTATTTACAAACATTTTCTCTTCTGACTGATGTTCTCCTTTTGTTTTGGGTCATTACAGTCTGAAGAAAGAAAAAAGTGAATGAGTGAAAAGAGTTTGTCATTTCTTGATGTTTTCCCCTTGGGACTCCTGATTTGTGTTTAGCCATTTTTTGCAAGTTATTGTGAATGTCTGGAGCCCTTGTTACACTGTTACATGTTCTCTTGCAGTCCTAGATCTGTTCAGTAAATAGGAAAGACAGAGTGGACCATGTTTATATTCAAATGATCTGTTTTATATCTCTTTACAGCATGTTGCTCAAAGTTGCATCCATGTTTCCCTTGACCTGAAAGGTGAAAGGCAGTATCCAGAAACACGTGCAACTTTCCCTTATATATATAATATATATATAATATACACACATACATACAGTGGGGGAAATAATTATTCGATCCCCTGCTGAAGTTCTGTGCTGATCCCTCACCTTTCTCATGATCGTACTCACCCCATGAGGCAAGATACTACATGGAGCTCCAGACTGAGGGCAATTGATGGTCATTTTATTTTTGTTCCATTTCCGAATAATTGCACCATTGTCACCTTCTCACCAAGCTTCTTGCTGATGGTCTTCTAACACATTCCAGCCTCGTGCAGGTCTACAATCTTGTCCCTGACGTCCTTCAACAGCTCTTTGGTCTTGCCCATGGTGGTGGAGAGGTTGGAATGAAAGAAACTGATTCTGTGGACAGGTGTGATTTATACACATAAGGAGTTAAGATCAGGAGTATCTGTAATTGATAGACTGATTGTAATCTGTGTGCAACATGGACACAGCCAGTCTGTGGGAGCCAGAAGTCTGGCTGGGTTGTAGGGGATCAAGTACTTATTTCACTTGGTGAAATGCATATCAATTTATAACTTTTATAGAATATTCTGGGATGCCATACAAGATGGCAAAAAGTTCACTCACATTGCAATGTAAGATGAAGTGCATAAATCAAACATTTCCAATAACAAGGACTAATCCCTCTGAATTAGCCTATGCAGACCACTGCTTTCATGTAAAAGTTAAACAAATATGGTCAACTAAAATTGCAGGTTAAAAATGTATAAAATTGTCAATAACTAAAACAAGGCAAGCACACCAGTGCAATGGATATTTTTAATTCATAAAATATATCCTCTGCGCATCCTCTCTGCAAAAGACTGACATAACATTCAACAAAAATGGGCAGAAAAGACTTACAATTCAGTAGAATCTGAAAAGCAAACTGTAAAGTTTACAATGAAGAGAGATAAAAAGCATTTTTAGAAAAAAATACATAAGGCAATGGAGAAGAACATACAGTCTATTACTCTTTATGTTCTGAAAAATGTGCTTTCTGTTACAGGAATTCAGCTTTTTTTCATTACACTGCGCTACTTCTTTTTTCAGACATTTGTACATTAACAGGAAAAAAAAAAACAACACCAGACTGTTCTGACCCCAGGGCCCATCACACACACATACAAAACACTCAGTCAACACAAGACCCAACAAAACCTATTATTCACACGGCATTCCCCAATGGAAGCAAAACAGCTTACCATTATGAAACATAAATAAACTATGTACAGTGAAGACAATGTTTGAAGGGTTGTAGGAAAAAATACTACAAGACACAAAAGTCTTTGGTTATTTAACTTCATGTGCTTCCTGTATATTCAATTCTTCATTTTGCAATAAAAAACCAAACCAACAAAAAAAAAACCTGAATAACAATGTGCCCACGCACAAACCCCAATTAATCAAGAGTGCAACGTTCCGCGTTTGATAACTGGCTCACACTAGGTTACGAGTAAGATACAGAGAAAAAAGACTTACTATAATGACTGAGTGATGTGACATCTGTCAAATGTGTGGGTCAGACATTTTCACAGAGATTAGGGGTTTAAAAAAAGTGATGCCTCACAGACACTGAGACAATAATGCAGACAAAACCACTGCTCCAACACAATTTTCTTCTTTTCAGGGCACATGGTGGACTCTGAACCTTCAGGAAAATCCTCACCAGTCCATCTCTCTTTACTGTCTTTTTTCCTCTTTTTGACTGGTGAAAACCAGCAGTGGGAGCACTCTCAGAGTATAGTCAGTCTGTACTCTCAGGAATATAGTTATTGTGCCTTCACTCCATTTTGGACATCTCATATTTTGTAGTCATGATTTCCTGCAAAAAAGTTCAAGTTTATTTCATGAATATACTTCTAAAAAGTTGTTTATTTATTCCAATGTTAACTATACATGCATGAAAACTTTCAGCTTGTTGGTAACACACCTCATCAGAATCGAGGAGAACAGGCAGAGCACTAAAATATAAAACAAAAGTTACACCAAGTTTAAAAGACATCTGAAAACAATGTTTCATACCTTCCTTCAGGGTTAAAAAGAAAACCTTAACCATGTGGGTAAATGTGCTTTTTTTGCAGTAGTATCAGTTTTCATCATTCTATGTTCAAAAACTGTCACCTGAAAACAAATCCTCTAACAAATGTGGCATGGTGGCATGGTGTAAAAAAAAAAAAGTGTTATGGTTGGTTTCATAAGAGTTTTAAAAAATACTCTAAGTGAATTTGGAGTTAAATTCTGCTTCAGATAAATCCACTTTTTGAAAAGAAGCAAAGACAGATGAACCATATAAGGGTGTCTTTGTAGGGAACTTTGAAGGGATTTTTTTTTACTTACACATCAGTTAAAGAGGTAGGAATGTTCTCCTCCACCCACTTCAAGTCTTCATCCTGATGATTAAAGTTTACATTTAGGCTTCATGCGAGTTTTCAAATTTACTTCCCCCGTCAAACTGACATACTTACGGGTCCAGGAGCAGGCTTTGCTGTTCCGTTTGTCTCAGTCTTAGCTGTTCTCAGTTTTATTCCATCAGCTAAAAATAAAATGAACAAGCAGATGAGTTCAAATCTTCTCATCTTTTATCTAATGTCAAAAAACTTCATGAACATGTCCAACAAATTACTCACAAAGATTTGCAGATACTAGGAACTCTTCAATCTCCTCATCATCTGAGTCATCAATCAATGGCGTGAATGCATATCTATAGAAACAGCACACACCTTAGGACCGCACCAGTTAAGACCAATGTGAATCAAAAAGATGCTTAAATCATTGAGTATTTTGAAAAACGCTTTATAAATTGAATGTATTATTATTATTATTATTCTTCACATTACAGAAAAAAGTACAATAGGTTTAAACTCTCAAAAAACGGTAACAAACTTGATGTTAAGCATTTATATATACACAATGTCAAATTTGAAAGAAAAAAAAAGGATCGGTGGACAATTCAAATGTAATGGAAGATAATTCTTGCATCAGAGCTTGCCTTTGGTTATTTGCAGATGGTCTCCAAAGAAACATGATGACAAGCAGCATGATTGAAAATAGAAACCGCCAAAAGGCATCATCGACCCAAAGCTCCATCCAATCCTGCTTATAACAAAAATTATATACTGACCTATCCATGCTGCAAGTTTTTTTGGACAGGATCAATGTTTCAATATATTCATTTACTCAGAACAAACAATAAACAAAAAAACTTGGTGTAACAAATACTCACAGCCTGACAGTCTGCTAACCGGAATTTTTTTGTTGTCCAAACCATGAAAAAAATAGAAGCTAAAAATACACACAATTATTTATAAAGTAAAATTGTAAGACAATATATGTTTATAGACAAATGCAGTAAGTCAAGTATACATAGCCTCTAGAGAATCAATTCTTGTCTAATGTTCATTTTGTACTCACCAATTACAGCAAAGATGAGGGTGTTGGTGAAGTGTCTGTATAATGACAATTTCACTGGGTTTCTCCTGAGTTTTAGTGTCTTTATGGTTTGTGCTAGACTAACAAAAATTTAAGCAGTAGTCAAGGAAAAAAAACAGTTTAGAGAAAAATTATCAGCAAATAACGTGTGATAAAAACATAAGTCTGAGACATTTTAAAGGAATACTTTACTCAAAAATGTTAACACTGACAATCATGAAAGCTAGTGAGTGGTTTGTTAATATTCTGGATGGAAGCTGAACTCTATTCGCATTCATTCATTTACTATGACCATGTTAGACTTTCTGGGTAAAGTAGTCTTTTAAAAATGTAGGTGAACACTGAAGTCAGCATGCAGAGTCCATAATGGAGTGGGGAGAGGACAGAGGAATTCCCAATGCAGGTAGCGGGGGGAGGGTAAACCCAAAAGGATATCCACCAACACAGAGAGGAGTCAAGCAGTGCCAGGGGAATGTTGGCCAGCAAGGCCAGGTCAGAGTCTTTGACCTGAGAGAGATGCAGAAGAAGAAAAGGAAGGATTCAGAAATGAGGACAAAATAGACACGAGTCCAAAGGAACAAAAGGAGACCAAAAAAGATTTATACCACAGTCTAACAGGTTTTTCAGGTTGTAAAAAAATCTACTTAATTTCATACATAGAAAATGCTGTTCCTAAATTAGAGTCATCAATCAATTCATCACCACATTAGATATAAAACATATATAGTTATAATGTCAAGGCGCAATGTCAATAGAAGGATATGAACCAAATCGCGCAGGAGTCAAACACAGCCAATACAATGGCAGTGATTAGAGCTGGTCCATTGTCCCGACCCTTTCAGACCCAAAACACACACACACACACACACACACACACACACACGTAAGGTACACTTACCTTCTATCTACAATTAGTGTTCATTTTATCAGGTCCACTGTAGGTCTATTTTTAGCCCCCATGAATCGGTGTCCAGGACCCACCAATAAGCAGGTATAATTTAGGAGGTGGATCATTCTCAGCACAGCAGTGACGCTGCTGTGGAATGAATGTTACTGTATGACTGTAAGACATAGTAGAGCTGGTGCAGCTTATAAAGAGCACACCGTCACTGCTGGGCAGAGAACTGTCCACAAACCAAAATGATCCTGCCAAGAGAAACTGACCACTGAAGAAAGACTAGAGGATTACTAAACCTGTGACTCAGATGAACTATTATTATATTATTATAAATATTATAAACATCTGCAATGTAGACAAACAGGTTAGATGTGTTTAATTGTGTAAACAATTCAACTCCAGCAGCACTGCTGCGTATGAGATCCAGTCTGTGCAGTACATACATACAAGCACAACACTACCATGTCAGTGTCACTGTTGTACTGAGAATGATTCACTACTCACAAAATACCTAATCATTCAAGGTGGTCCTAATCATTGATGGATGGACAACAACAATTAATTGTAATCGTAACCTACACAGTATACCTATATGATAAGTGGAACTGATCGTTCCATTGTTTGTATATTGTGCAGTTAAAAAAAAAACTCAGCATAGTGTAAATTAAATGATTAATTAAATTATTAAGTAGTAGTATGTCCTACTACTGAAGCATTCACAGTGACACAAAATCAGGTCTACTTTACCCCAGTAATCCTCAGAACACCTTCAATGGCAGCAAAGGCAAAATAAAGCACACCCAGACCCACAACTCTGTGCATGACAGTTCCCAAACGAGGCCTGGGGGGACAAAACATAATGCAGGACACAAACTTAACAAAACTCATGATAACACGCCCTCCAATTCAATTGAATTGCATCTTCACTGCACTAATTAAAAAATAGATTTTACTCTGTACTCACTTGACTATACCGTAGCCTAGGCTGACAATGATGACCAAAAGTCGAGCAAGAGTCCTCTTTAGAGCTGAGATGAGCTCAGCAAAAACCAGCAAACCTTGAGCTGCAGAAAAAACAACACCTCATGAAGGCAAATAACAACTATAATTTAGAATGTTCCAGTAAGCAAGTCAATACAATTAAGATCAACTGTTGACAAGCATGTGTCTAACAACTAGCCAGCAAGTGATGAGAACAAAAGATGCTGTATGGTTTACATTTTTCACTAAATACACTTGTGTCCTTATTTACATAAGCACACCACTGTAAACATGAATACCTTATGGTAGATACAGGCCACTATCATAGCAATATTAGCTGAATACATCACTACACATTATAGCATAATACTTAGTAATTTTTACAATATGTATATTTCATTTTTCTAAGGTGAATGGGAAATAAATCAATGAATAAAATGAATTCATAAAATGAGATAATGGTGTAATGGACTGACATTACATGTACTTGTTACTATGCAGTTTAAGGTGTTGCTGTGCACTGACTGTTTACATTTATCATATTACACACCTTATCTGTAGAATTACAACATATTCTGCACATTTTATGCAGACATCATTTTGTGAATATCTTGAAGCTAATAATGAACTACAATCTCAACAATGAAGCTGACAGTCAGGCTCACAGTTTTGTTCACTCACATGCTGAACCCACAGCGTTGGTGTTCTCATACTCGGCACAGAAAACAGCCATCTCTACCATGCCCAGAAAGATCACTCCAGCTATCCAGAACTGGATACGCAGCAGATCTTTCCAGTAGCAGGAGGCCCAGATGAACCACAGCAGCGCATAAAGGATGTAGACAATGCACATCACCATGTAGAACTGCAGAGGTGGAATAATATCAGAAAACACACTTACAGGTCCTATGTTTAGTAACAGCTATGTTTACTGCTACCTATACATATTGACCCCAAAAAATAAGAGTGTTATGTATTGCAGACCAGGAATAACTGGAATGACTAGGGGCATACACAAAAGCACAAAAAGGCACCCATGTCCAAACAACAAATACTTACAAAGAACGACAAATACTTACGATCATTAGAGGCCATTCAGTGACAGAAATATATCCATGAGCTCCTTTCATTACCACACTGACTGTAATATGCAACACACAAAATATCAATACTAGTTACAGTACACCAAAGTTAATTTCTGCTTCCATTAACTAAGTTACTAAAAACATAAAACTCTTCAAAAAATAAGGTCAGACTTGCATGTTAAATTCCAGTCGACGTCCTTTTTATTGGGCTGGATTAGTACTACAAGGAGGTACGGTCCATCTCTCCATGTTGTAGCAATAATATTTTCCTTTGGACAAATAAAACAGAAAGCTGGGTAAAAACATTACAGCAGCTTAAAGTTCTCATGCACTGATTATAAATATTTTAAGGATTTAAGGACATCACTGGACTTTACCCGAATTCCTGCATCTTCCGTAAGCCATCTTGTATAATTGACATCCTAAAATGATAAATCAAACATTAATAAATAAATAAAAATGAGTCTGATTCAAACATGCTTTGTGGTCATCAGATAAGTCAGACGTGTTCTTACGTTAATCCCACCCTCCTTCGGTGGTGTCACAGTTCTTGGCTCGGCTTTTGAGTTCTGCAGATGAAAATATTTATAAAGATATTTTTGAATTTTAAAAATCATGGAAGAAATATCAGCCTGTTACTCAATATAGCCTATATTTCGGCCAACTTTTTTACATACATTGAGCATGGGAAAGAACTGGATTCTATGGTTGCAGGTTAATGCCTTGTACTTATGTTCAATGTACTCTCCTTTTCCAAGGGGATTAGGGTCTAAACTCTCTCCTCGACTCAGCGGTGTCCTTTCATACATTTCCTGAAAATACAAATTAAATGAATCGTTAACATGATGCAAACTGTGTCGATCATTATTTAAAAACATGAATTGCGAAAACAGAGCACTCACCTCTATGTTATTGAACTCATTGTGGCATGGGTAGTACTTTAAATACCATCTAATGGTAAATGAAACTTCCTCTGGACAGTTAAAGGATGCAACTGCAAAATGGAAATGCTACCTCACTTTGACAGCATAGTACAGTCAATGTTGCAGTAAATTTACACCACAATCTATGTCTATTAATATCGTACATAAAGATAATCCGCATCTTGACTGTTACTATTTCTGTCAATCTTACAGTAAACTTATTACCTTTCACTTGGATGTCGGTTCCTTTATACATAGATTTTCTTAGTAACAAGGGTCTTGATGTCTGGAGGGAAAAAAAAATAATTAAGAGATTTTACTGTATTACTGTAACATTGGTGACATTGTACCACAAGACACAAAGAAATTCCATCTTGGCTAACAGAACTGCTTCGAATGTGCTCTGCAGCTTACAGTCAGGCCACTGAAACAAAGCATCACCTTTCAAAGACAGTTACCAGATATCTTTTGGACTACCCAGCTGGAAAAACTGAGTCTCTGAATATTTAATGACTGAAAGTAAACATGCAAGAATCAAACCAATGTTGAAATAACTAGGTGGAGAGGTCTGTCAACATACTTAAAGTACACACCAGAGTGTGATAGTGCTGTATAAAACAGCGAAAAGGCACTTCGGTTAGGTGGAGATCAACTGTCAGATTTGCCAGCTCGCAAATTAGGCCCCCAACTTTAAGATTCACATTTGGAAATAAAATATGCTTGACATAGCATGCCCTTAACACTCTTCTACACAATGCACATATCCCTTTTATATATATGTATATACACACACATTTAATTCTACGTACAAACATTTATAAGAACAGAAAACGCTATTAAACAATGCCCTGAAGCATCAGGTTTAAATCCCCCTTTAGAAACAGTCCTTCAGCTACCCTTTCCTTACAATGATAGTAATGTAACGGTGGGCTTGAGTCGTTCGTTGTCATTAAAAAGATAGATTAACTAGAACTACGAGGACTCGAGTTACACCAAAAGGGCTTCGGAAGGGAAAGCAGAAAACACTGCCGACACATAATTATCGCCCCTGTGCTAGAAACATGTGTAAACCCATTTCAGATTTAAAAAGAGAATCCTAAAGGAGATGTAGGAGAGTTAAACTAAGTTGACACTGCTCGGACTGGCTGTCAGATGAAACGCCACATCAGCCTGGTGGTTAGCTAGCCCAGCTAGTTCAGGAGCTAAACCCCAGTGAAGCAAAAAGTGGAACACCAAAAAGCTTCCGTTTCTCATCTTCTACACCGCCACATTAAACTACGTTTGTATTTGACCTGTCACCTGCCTGAGTAAAACACAACACGTTATAAACCGCTGTTAAAGCTGCAGCCCTCTCTGGTTTGGCTAAACAGCAGCTCCCCTCCCACGGCCCGGCCGTCCTGCTCCGAGCAAACAAAAGCTTTCTGCATCGCTGCTTACATTGACAACTGTAATAGACCAGCGTCCCGTCTCTGGTGCAGCGTCCACTCCAGGGGAAAACGAGCTAAACAAAGTCCAGGACAGGAGAGGAAGCCAGAGCATCTTCTGACAGACAACGGGACTCCCCGTCCACTTCAGGCCAGTGCAGGCCATGTTGGCTGTGCTGACAGGAACTCAGGGACGAGCCGCGAGCACGCATGCGCGAGTCAGGAGCTCACCTGAAGAGCCGCACCTGAGACTCGGCAGCGTTGGCCATTGTAATATTATTTAAATCCAGTATAACACACGTTATTATTCAGTACCGATATAAATGAGGCTGCAATATCATAAAGTGAACCTTTATCTGGAAATAATGGACTTTTTACGAGAAGGTTCTAAGACAATGTAAATTCCTCATACACTATGTGGACAAAAGTATTGGAACACCTCTTAATTATTGAATTCAGGTGGACCCTTACCTCCAGTGAAGGGCAATCTGAATGCTTCAACATGCCAAGACGTTTTGCACAACGCCACAAGCTCCGGTGGAGAATGGTGTTGTGGACTAGAGACTCTCAAACTCCTCCTTACTCAGACTCCATCAAAAACTACCTCTACTGACTAGCTACACCTACTCTTTCAGCCATAGACCGCCAAATGTACTATAGTGATTATGTCTGTACACAAAAGCCTTCTATTGTTCTTTCTCACTCTCTGGGTCGACCACAGGAGGATGGGTCCTACTCTTTGAGACTTGGTTCCTCCCAAGGTTTCCTCTTCCAGCTTTAGGGAGTTTTTCCTTGCCTATGTCCTCCTTGGTTTGATCACTTGGGGCTCGGGCCTGGTTGCATCAGTCGTAAAATGCACCACATGAATAAATTTGAATTGAACTGAATGTTGGTGGGTTTCTTTGCATGAACTGAATGCTTTAGGCCCTAGTCGGGTAAGGTCAGGATTTTGACTTTCCGAAACACTAACTTAATTCTAACCATTTTTGGTACAATAATTTGTTTGCTTAGGGTTATCTTGTTGAATGACCCACTTTATCTTGTTCATAAACTGATGTCCTGACATTTTCCTGTTGAATCAGCTGATATAATTCAGAATTCATTGTTTCATTAATGATAGCAAGTTATTCTGGCCCAGATTAGGCAAAACAGGATGACACTACTACCGCCATGTTTAACAGATGGGGTAAAAGATCCATTTTGGTCTCACCTGTCCTCAAAACGTTTTTCCAATAAATGTTTGGCAGTGTTTTTAGAGAGAAGGAGCTTTCTTCTTGTTTCACCATTGCTGTTCAGTGTTCTCCCGATGGTCTGAGAGATTTAGTTGCTTAGATATAACCCTGAGCTCATTTATGTTGTGCTGTGAAGATCAGACTTCAATAGATCAGTGTTCTTAAAGTATAGGAGGCCACTTTAACTTTAACCAAAGGTGTGACCAGAATATCATGTGCGGGTGGCATCTGGTTTATCTGGGGGGAGGGGGGGCAAAAAATATATATCCATCCATCCATCCCCAACTTCACGGTTTTTCCACATCACAAATTCGCAGTTTTTGCTTTTTAATAATCCACATATGCAGAGGTTTTGGTGCTAACAATCAGAAAATAAAAGAAGAATTTAACTCATGCGTTGTATTAATTAAAGAATGCGTGGCGAAGTGAACTGAGTGAGCAGCAGCATGGTACTGTCTAGTAGAGGTGGTATCCTACTGGGCCAAGTGGAAAGCAGTTCAGTTTTGAAAACCAAATGTTTTTTAGGGGTGTCACGCGATTAAAAAATATTCTTATTACTTGCAAGCTCTCTGGTTAATTGATCTAAATTAATTGCGCACATTTTTAAAAAATGAGCTATGAGTGAATGAATAACCAACATTACACTTTCAAGATCTCTTTTATTTAATAACTGTGTCGGCACTGTTCATGTTCAGTATTGGTCACAGCAAGCAAAAATGATAGAACTAAGTCCTCCTATAAGGTGCTGTGTAGGACAACCTACATAAAAGCATGGGTGTCAGAAGTATTTTAATGTGGCGGTGTGCTGCACTCGGCGCCTCACGTTTCACTCATGCAAATCCTTGGGTGGATAATATTTCTCTCTTAAAGGGTTGGTTTCCCAGACAGGGATTAAGCCTAGTCTTGGACTACTCTTTCCTTTTCAATGGAAAATCTCTATTCACAGCACTATTTAATTCAGGACTAGGCTTAATCCCTGTCCGGGAAACCGACCCTCTGTGTATACAGTTTATAAGACTAATAATGACGAGGAATAGACAAATAATATGCATAACCAGAGAAAATGTATTTTATTTGAATGAAATGGAGAAAATTCTAAAGGGTTCACTATCTCTCAAGCACTATTGTAAATTATAACACAACACAGGCTTTTGATCCTTTCTCTCTTCAATATTAACATATCTCTGTCCCTTAGTCTTTTGTCCATGTTGAAGATCATCTCTAAAAACCACCATACCATAGAAACTTTTTTTCCATTAGTGGTTCTAATGTGTTCAGAGTGGATTATTGCTTGACAATCTCATATACTTTCATACACTTAGACTTCACCATTCTACATGAAATGCTTTTAGCTCCACATGGCTCATATGAAATAAAAGGTTGGTGTCTCCTTTTTTTTGAGGATCTCTCTCATTTTATCCACTTAAAAACATATATAATTGGAATGTGTTTAATAGGAACTTTTAATTGCACTTTGAATCCAGCAATAGACCACTCCCCTAGCTATTACATTTCTAAAACACAAACTGGGAAATTGCTGAAGCAATATGCAGCAAGTATAAACCTGATCGAAGTATGGAGAGAACCAAACCGTGGAATAAAAAGGAATGCAGAATAACACTCAGGCTCGAACAGATATCAGCAAGGCTGGAAGGGCACATGATGGCTTCAGAATTGGGCAAGAAAGGGTGTGCATAAAATAGAATAGTGATGGTACTCTTCTGACATTTAATCAAAGATGTCAGACATAGGACATTCCCGGGAAACATTTTTAAAAACTTAATTGAGGGTCCCCTGACATTCCTGATGGTGGCATCAAGTATTTACGGGAAAGATCACTGTGTATGGGACTGTCCCAAACAATACTGGAAAAAGATTGTTCAAAGCATGTCTGAGATTGTTGTGGAGGTCCTCTATCAGGCCTATTATCAGGTAAAATTTGTGTACTAAAAATGTTCTTGTTAATTAAAAATATGCCCCAAATATGCTTACAAAACACTTTTATTTCATTTAAAACTCATTAGCCTTAAAGGTAAAACCGTATTCGTACCGTACAGTTTACACTGAACTCCTGCAGTGCTAGAAGGTAAAATATCAATGTAATCGCTGTATAGACTGTAATTAATGCACGGCGTTTATTTTTGGTGTGCGCGGTCATTTTCTTTGGTATAAGCAGGTAAATACAGTAATAAATGAATTTAATTTACAGTAATAAAAATACTGGGCTTTAATTAAGAAGAACAAAATGAAAAACAGGAGAACTCTCGAGACACTCCACGGGGGAAATTCTGGACTGCAGCGTCACAAGGCAGCAGCCAATCAGCAGCAAGGAGAAATAAATAAAAAAAAGATTTGTCTTGATTTTTTTGGAAAATAGATTGCAAAAAATGACAAAATCTGTACAGGAAGTTGACCTGCAGCAATGACCATAGCTCACTGTGACTCAATGTTAATAACATTAATTTTAAAAATCTAATATCTAGCCAACATCTGGTGATGTAAAGGTTTAAACTTCACAAAATCTGACTGGTTCACAGCCACAATCTTTTGAAGCATGCTAAATTTCGTCTATTTCGTCTAAATGGCACATTCCAACATCTCAAAAACAGGTTAGGCTAAAATTTTGAAATTCGGTAGGCCTAGAATTTGCTATATTTGCTCACGTCTTGTATTTTAATCCTCGCTGTGTGGTTTAGTAATGGCTCCAGATAAGATCTGGCATTAATTACATGCAGTTTCTGGTAGGGACCAATACCTGCTTTAAAGTAAAGTGGCACCTCAGTCACGTGTGAACACACCACGGCACAGCATGAATAAAGTGATTTTTTTTTCTCTGCATTCACCAAGTAAAGCAGCAGGCTGCCAACGATGAAGGGAGCAGTGGGCGAGGACGCTACCTTGCTACAAGGTATGTAGTGATGACACTAGCAGTCCTGGGATTCAAACCCATGACCTTCTGATCGCAGGGTAAACCGCCAACCTCTGTTCCACCAGCTGCCCTTCGAGGTCAATAATGATACTATTAAGTTTTTGTTGCATTTTAAAACAACTCCACACTAGAATGCCTGTTAGAAATGCACTCAGCATAAGACACCAAGTTCAGTTCTCTCTACCTGTGAGAACTGAACAATATGGCTGTATCCATCACTAGCGAAAGCTCATGGCAATGTGTTGACAAACTATTCGTTGTAGCTAATTATCGGCTGAATTGTTGTTTGAGGGATTTTAAACAAAGTAAATCGAATTCTAAATTAAATTTGAATTAGAAGTAGCAGTCATTAAATATGTGTCTGTAAATACATGTGCAGGCCTAAGGCTAGGTAATAACCAGATTCCAAATAATTTGATAACTTTTTAATTAGCTTCGATTTCACACAGGATTAAGAGATGTATAACAATTATGAGAAACCTTTAGTCACAGGCTGTCATTTTTCTTTAGTGAAATTCTCTCTTAGGACACCTTTTTTTCTAAGGAATAAAATATAAACATCTGGATCATGTACATCAATCTATGTACATACTGTAATATATACAAATTCAAACATAATATACATATTATTTGTACATGAAATTACTCAAAAATACACACAAACATAATTTTGACTAAACTGCAATGAAACTGTCATTTAGACCTTAAAATACTGGCCGTTTCACATCACAGTGGCAGAGATATTTAGCTGTAATTACATTTAGAGTGGTTATGGTAAATCATATACTGCTCAAAATATTAAAGGGAACACTTAAACAGTCATGCTGTTGTTTAAGTGTTCCCTTTAATTTTTTAGAGCAGTATATATTCACACACTGCTCTAGTATAGTAACTAGACCTGATAGACATAGAGGACACTTTTTCACAGTAAGCTATGAGAGCTAAATTGTCTCTTGAACTAAAGGAGTACCCCAACATTTTTCAGCTTAATCTCAACCTACTACTTCTGTAGCATACCGTTAATTACAATGTGTTTTGACACATTTCCCTGTTTAATCAATTGCACATTCCCCCACAGTTCAAAGAAATGCATGTCAGGTTAATTGGGGATTCTGAATTGACTGTAAGGGTGTGTGTGTGTGTGAGAATGGTCCGTGGTCCTATGGTGGGCTGGCTGGACTTACCCTGGCCTCATGCCCATTGCTGCCTGGTTAGGCTCCGGGTACTCGCGACCCTAGTGTGGATTAAGCAGTTACAGAAAATGAGTGAGTGAGTGAGTAAACAATTGGACATATGTGGAAGATAAATATTTGGTTAAAAAACTATGGAATATCCTTTTTATGTATGACGTTTTGGGGTTTGAAACTACATGAACTGCTAACTCAACAAAGTTTTAGAATGACAATGTGTGGATTTGCCAGCTTCTAGTACTATTTCCCTTAATGCCTCACAGCAAATGTGCTGTGTCAGTACTGTCTGGCTCCCCTTTGTCCTCGGCTAAAAGTGGAGTGTCCACAGTGGGGCCTTGTGCCAAAGCAGCAGGATCCTCCGAGGAGATAACAATAACATAACGGTCATCCTCCTCTGTTGCAGAGCTTTCATGGACGTCTGCCGTTACAATAGCTGTGTCTGTAGCCTGGCGGCTGCAGGAGGGTGAAGACGTAAGGACAGGGCCCTCCAGGGGAACTTCTGTTTGTGGCTCCTCCTCAGGGAAGCTGGTGTTGATGTAGATTATATCTTTCCTGTTGGATGTGTCAGGAAGCTTCTCTGCCAGCTTCTCTAGCATCTCCCTGACCTGTGTGAAGTCCGGCCGGTCCACAGGGTCAACGCACCAGCAGCTGAACATAATGTCGTACCTACAAAATGTGAGTGGATGATATTCATGTTGTGCAAAACCAATTTGTACAAAATCCAGTTGATCTGTCTGAAGGTCCCACACATTCATAAGGGAATCAACAGGAGATCCATATTTATAGCAAATCACCACAGATCAACCTATTTAGGAAAACTGTCTGCTGATTTATCCACCCACAACATATAGCACATTCTTAAAATGCAGCTATTACAAAGTGATGAATGTAAACCATATAAACAATGTACCCCTGCAATATGCATAATTTTCACTTTAATATTGTTTATTGTTGCTTGCAGAAGAACGTAAAAGACATAGTGGATTTAATGATAAAGCGTGATTGTGTGGTAAAGCAATGACCAACTAAATGATCCTGACTGAGTCACAGGCCAGATCAGACACTCACAACTCATCCAAGCAATCGTTTGGCTGCTTTAGTCGGTGGCCTTCCAGTAAGTGGTCATAAATCTCATGGTTCTGGACACCAGGGTATGGTGTCATGCCTCGAGTGGCTATCTCCCACATGGTTACACCAAATGCCCACTGTGAAGAAACAAGACGATTATAAATAACATAATATTCAGTGTTCAGTTTCAGTGATTTTGACTTCTGGAGAAGCATAGCTCTTCAATTATCAGTATTTTTCTACTTTAACACACAAATGTATCTGATTATCAGTTCATTTAACTCCTGTCAACTGACATAAAATATACCCACTTCAGCTCAGAACAGCTTGTTAATTATCTGATTAGCTGATAAAATTTTGTGCGAGCATGGAAAACATCAAAATATACCAGGCTGGGGTCTTTTAGGACCAAGGTAATAGAACAGGGGAAACTTTAAACTCTACAATGATGTGGAATTCCAGGAATAGGTGTTAAGGACACAACACTGTACAGGTATTTCCAGATATTTCAATTTTGTCAATTATCCCTGTGAATTGTTCAAAGTTTCAATATAAAGAAATGCTGAATAACTTTATAAAGCAAGAAGGGAGATTGTAGCTTCCTACCACATCACTTTTCACAGTGAAAACTCGATCTGCCAGGCTCTCCACAGCAATCCATTTGACAGGCATCTTGGCTATTCTGCCCTGTCTGTAATAATCTCCACTGTAAATCTTCTTTGACAAACCAAAGTCAGCCACACACACAGTCATGTCATCACGTAACCTGATGGAAGAAAATAAATAGAACATATTTAATGAACACCTGTGAAAATATATAGCACTGAAAGTGCATTAATGTACTGTTTTCAATTTCACAGTGAAACGAAACCCAATCAAGACATCATGATGAAACTAAGACTGAAATTGCTGTCACGAAAGAGATAACTATTTACAAAGCAAACCCATGCAATGGGAGAACAGGAAAACATACATGCAATTGCGTGCTGCAAGATCTCGATGCAGAAAGTTTCTGCGGCTGAGGTACTCCATTCCCAACGCGATGTCAATCATAAACCTTAGCAAAGCCTGTGTTGGTAGATACTGGGAAAGACAAGAATAAATCAAATAATATCAAAAACATGTAGGTGATTTTGTTCTATGTCAGGACTCTGAAGTTATTAAATTATAAGCCAAAAAGCAATCCATGGAAAAGAAGTATGTGATAGTGACAGGCAGATTACCAAAGGATTCTCCCCTATCCGGGAGCGAAGAAGAAAGCTATGGAGATCTCCATACTTCATGAATGGAAGAATGACCATTGGCTTGGGGAAGTGACTTGGGCCTACTTCTAAACACACCCCTGTATCAATGGATAAAAACAGAAGCCAGAGTGCAGGTGTGGAAGAATAAAAGTGAACAAGAGCTTTTTTGTTCATTGTATGCAATTATTAAGGTAGAAGGATCCATGAGGTCAGCTTACAATATTTTGATCAGGTGATTAAATAATTGTGATGGGCCTATAGTACAGCCATTAAAAGTTGTATTAAAGACACAATGTAAAGGTCCCCAAATGGCTAATAACACTGATAATTATAATGAATGAAAGCTGTTAAGGACCATTAATCTTCCCAGATTCCTTTAGTTTGAAATTTGTCACTGACTGTAATTACGTTCACTCAAAAATACTTCATTGGAGTGAACTATTTTTTCTGTAACTTTTGAGCTAAATCTTCACTAAAACCTCGGCGTGTTATCTTACCTAATAGTTTAATAACATTAGGATGGTTAAAATCTTTCATGCAGGCAGCCTCAGTGAGGAACTCCTCTATCTCCCTTTGAGAGAAATTATCCACTGAAATATAAAACAAAAAAATAACAGAAAAATAAAAGTCTCAGTTGAATATGCGACAATTCAATTGTTTGAGACAAAACTATTGGTGTGTTAATGGTAGAAAATCATGTCTAGTTACATCTCCAAACAAACTATACTTTATTTGGCCTCACATTTCATGGTCTTCACTGCAACTTTTTCGGTGGTTCCATCTGGCTGCTTTAGATGCCCCTCCATTACAGAGCCAAACTCCCCTGTGAAAAGAAAAACCTTGATAAAACTTTAAAAAAATAAAAATAAATAAAAAAAACCAAAAAAAAACCCCATAAAAACTAAATACCAGAACATCAGGTCACATCTCCCCTAGCAGAAAGCTAAAAATCATGTGTGTTCCAACCTTCTCCGAGGACTTTTCCAATGGCAAGCAGGTTTCTCATGATCATCACATCCTGAAGTTTGGCTTGAAGATCCTCACTGATCCCCAAATTTGCAACTACATGGGGTAGAGTCTCTTTTTTGAAAAGTGTGGCTTCTGAGTACATTAAAAAGTCTTTTCCTAAATTATGCTGCAATGCCTCAACACTGTAACACTGAATAGTTTTAAATAAGAAACTACTGTTAGATAGACCTCAATCACAGTGAAAGCCACTGTGCCTGTAGTTTACACTACCATTTCAAATAATGGAATAATTTAACACAGTAGTTCTGAAGGCCCCATAGGAATGGAGAAAACCTGTGCACTAAAATTCTTGGAAACAAAGTTAATCCAGCTTGACCTACGTGTCATCTCGATGGCTGTTCGATTGTAGGACCGCTGAGGTCTGTACTCAACAATAGATGGAAGTTTTTCTCCAGTTCCAAGCAACCTCCTGTAGGGGGAGGCAGTTACATACTTATGATGGATAAGCATGGATCAACAGCAGACAAACAAGCACATTCCAGACAGCTGGCATCAAGTTTGTAGGCAATGCCAGGCAGCAAATGGGCAAAAGCATCACTTAGATGGGCTTAGGAGAAACATTCTTATCAGGAACTTTAATGATGGAAATGAGTCATACACTCCATAAAGGCTGCCACAGAAATGGGGTGTTTTTATAGCCCGTGTTTCTGACACACAGCTGGGGGTAGAAGAGCTCTTAGGTCAGCATTCCCTCATTCCAGAGCTTTCAAAGGGGGGAAAAAACAGCTTTAATTGAGTGCACATCCGGAGGCACATAATAACTTCACTCCAACAGCAGTTTCCTCAACCCCCACTTTCAACCCGTTCCGCAGAAGTAAAAACCAAGACCCTTTTTGAGCGAATCTGTAATTCTGAAGAAGCTGTGCAGCATGAGCTCATTCTTCATCTTTTTAAGCATACTTTTAACGTACTCTGAATCAGATCATTCTTCTTTCAGCTATTGATCAGAAACTTTATCATGCCATTACTCAGCCCACCTTGTCCAATATAAGCATGTTATTGCAGTAAGGAATCTGTACAAAGAGACATATCATACATTTGTGTTGTGCTTTATTTTTTGAGGTCTATTTACAATAGTGCTTGAACCCTTTAGAACTTTCAATATTTTTAAAAATCTGTCCTAAAGACATTAGATTTTCAAAGTCCTATATGTAGATAACGAGAACAACAAATGAGACAAAAATATTATTCTAGGTCATGTATTTTTTTGAAGATAAATGCTCCAATCTCTGTGAGAGGCAGAAATATGTGAGCATCTAGGCTTAGCAGTTAATTTGAAGGTGAAATTAAGAGCCACATGTTTTAAATCAAAGGGATGACAATGAGGTGTTAGTGGACATCCTGTTTTATTCAAAGAACAGTGATCTATCTAGTCTGATCTACACAACACATGTCTAGAGTTGGCAAAAGATCATGTGCCTATTTTTAAGGCAACTGGAAAATGTAGATAAGACCAAAGTAAAACTTTAGTAGTGGTAGTATCATGGTTTGGACCTGTTGTGTTGTATGTGGGCAAGAATGGCTCTTCATAATTGATAGAACAATGAATTCTTAATTATACCTGGAATTTTAAAGGAAAATGTCAGGCCAGCTGTAAGTAAGTAAAATAAAGCGGCCCTTAAAGTCACACACGAACACAGCACAGTACAGCACACAGTGTGAACAATTTGAAATTCTTTCTCTGTTTAACCCATTCACCAAGTGAAGCAGTGGGCAGCCATTGACCAAGCACCGGGAGAGCAGTGTGTGGGGACAGTAACTTGCTCAAGGGTACCTCAGTGGTGCCACTAGCAGTCCTGGGATTCGAGGCCATGACCTTCCGATCCGTGCAGCAACTCCCTAACCACCAGGCAACCAGCTGCCCCAAAAAAGTTGTCATGAATCAAGACAACAGCTGTAAGCACACAAGTAATGGCTAAAGTCTTAACCTTAACCCAATATAAATGTTGTAGATGGACCTGAATTGAGCAGTTTGTGTGAGGAAACTCACCAACATCCCAGAGTGAATTATTGCTGCACCAAATACTAAACGCAAAGGTTCACTCACTTTTTCCACTCACAGGTATGTAATAGTGGATCATTTCATCAATAAGTGTTCAAGTATAGTATTCTTGTCTCATTTGTTTATTAAATATTTATCTTCATCTACTTTTAGGACTTGTGTGAATATCTGATGATCTCTCATGAAATCTAAAAAATATTCTAAGGGTTCCACAAACTTTCAGGCACCACTGTATGAAGTCATTTTCATTTCACCATTTTCCAATCCCATGTTTTTGTTACTGTTTTTAAGAGTGTACTCTACAGTAATTCTCCATGGATCATCAGTAGATGATCCCTATTGTGCTCCAGCATGCTTCCCAAAGTCAAGTTCATTTGACTAGTGTGATCGCTCCATCACTTGAGGAGGTGGGCTTAGATGTGGTTTAAAGGGACTTGGGCAAGGTACGCATCTAGTGCTGGAATATGGAACTCAAATGTGACTGTCCTATTTAACAAACATAGCGGCAAAAGGATGACTTTGGTCTACGGCAGAGGTGCAGATGAGAGTATACACAAACTGGATACCATGCAAAAACTTTGAGAAATTTGGTAAAATTGGTAACCTTCTTCATGCTAATGGATGCTAAAGAAACACGGAGCAATTTTGTGAAAAGCTAAGAAAACACAGGTCTGGAACCTGAAGATGCTGGATGCACTTCATATATCAGGCAAGATAAATCCGTGAGTGATGTGAGGACAAAATTTGGGTACAGTGAAAGGCATCTGAGCCTACTGTGAGTATGCCCCAATACTGGTTTATGTAAATTACATTTGTTCCGATTGAGATATGTGAAGAGATTTGTTTTCTTCTTTATATAGGCCTTTAAAGAATTTGTATTCAACATTGCCTGTGTTTGAACATTTGACACTGTTACAGAGTCATTTTACTGAAATATGTCAATTGTACTGAAGGAGGGAGACATTCAACCAAACTCACCCTAGTCGCGTATCAAGTATATGGCCACGCAGGCAAATGGCCCCAAACATCACAAGGAGCAGAAGACAAAACCCACAAACCACTCCTAACACGATGTACACTGAGTCTGAGCCATGTGTGTCTGGACTAGAAGATGGGGACAAAGGTACGTCTGAAAAATACACAAATGAACATACAGACTTACAGTAATCTGTTTCTCTGTGGTGCAATGCCAGCTAAAGCAGCTGACCTTGTGAAGTTTGAAAAAACAAACAAACAAAAAGCAAAATGCCATTGACTGTAATCGTATTAAGCCTACCTAGAGTATTCTGGTACAGAACACAACCTGAACCAGGCCAGTTTCAAATTACTGACCAATACAAAACTGATATATCCTCGGTTCAGATCTGTTTTGAACATTGCAACAAGAGAACAGCCTATCCTAATTTGAATACGTAAATCGTCAGTCAGTCTGATTACATTGATTACACAATAATGGGCTTAGTTCAGAAAACTACAGACAAACTTTTCAAATCAGAATCAGAACTGTCTTATATAAAAATACTTCAGACCCATCATATATAAATCATCTACAAATTAACATTGTACTCCACTACAAATTAATCCAGCCATTGGTGTATGGTAATTAAAAATGTTCAGTGTGTAAAGAGAACATAGATATGAGAACCTAATTTATTTGATATGTTTGATTAGCATCATATTGAGTTTAGTCATACTGGCTTTTGTCGCATATTGCTTAGACCCAAGCCTTTTTGTTTTAAAGGGCAAAATGTTGGATATGAGGTCATTTTTGCCTTTTGCCTGGTTATTTCTGACACTAGCTTGTACTCACCAATCTCTGGGACAAAGAACCAGAATCGAGAACTTTTGATCCCGCAGCCGGCCTGCGTGCATGCCATCACTTCAACACTGTATGTGGTGTTAAACACTTGCATGGCCACTACTGCCTCGGTTGAGATACTGCGAATCTGCAAAAAAGATAAAATATCAACCAACAAATTTGTTAAATTATGTTTCTTTAGGTAAATGTGAGTGTACAAAGAGACTCATTAAAAAACTGGACAATTGCACAATAGTAGGGATACAATAAACTGTCAAAAACAAACAAAACAAAAAACAGATCTGGAACTGCATGTGTATTTTCACCTTAACAAATGAAATAAACAAAATAACCTCATCCCTGAGAACAGGCTGTGATTTGATAAAATTAGGGAACAGAGAGAAGAACATGCTGAAAGCGTGGTCACAAGAGTAGCAGTGGAAAACCATAACATGATTAACCTGAAGAAAAAAGAGGAAGAAAGATTGTATTGCTTTTCAAACATGCAGTAAGAGAGGGCACTGGGGTGAATGTTGGGGGTGGGGTATAACACAGGAGCATGTGACAGACAGACAACTCAGATTGCGCAAGGCTGCAACAGTCACATCTGGATTCTAGTTGCTTCTCTGTCACAAACCTGCTGACAGCATGACTGCTGACAGAGTAACTAACATTCATGGACCTACCAGCAGATCTTTTAACTTAATAGTAACACATTTTGCAAGTACCCCTACAATATAGGTGCATTTTGTGTCTTCCTATAGCTTGTCTCCTATTTCACAATTTACCAGCCACCCACTACCTAAGCCATCAATGGAAGGAGACAACAGGACCACCATTGACCAGACAGCAGTGACACCAACGACACCAACGTGGAATACGAGACTGTGTTTCACTGTTTTCCGTGTATCGGACACTGCAGTATTTAGGGCAGGTGTACTTGATTAAACGGTTTTCATAATTAATCAATAACATGTAAGCAGTCATTTAGAGTGCTTCGCAATGCTCTTATTAAAAATATACTAACACCTGTTCTTATAAAAAAAAGTCTAACACCTGTTCAGAGTGGAGATGATAGGAACAAGATGTCCAAAAACTGTTTACCGTTTTAAAATCAACCTTTCCGTTATTACTTAAAATGATGAGAGGTCCATGTAGGGCATTGTAAGGCAAAACAGTTTCCCAAAAAAACATATTCTTTCTGGATAGAAAAAAAATGGCCATATATGCACTGTAGACATGAAATTTCACACTAACCCACTCGGAAACAATCCTTATATATCAATAACTGAACTTTGCTGGAATAAAAAAGATCGAATTCTCCTTTAAGAGGTTAATGAAGATACCATTTAGGATGTTGAGGACGGCTTACTAGCAAGAACGGCTTTAAAAGATACATCAGCCCTACACACAAAAAGCCATTGTTATCAACTGCTAGATCCTTAATTACACTGGTGTTGAATGTCCTTGCCAAAAACAACATTTACGATAATTCTGAAGATGTTAAAAAATTGTACAGCAGATGAAAAACACCTGAATTTAATTTAGCCTGAGCAACAGCTGTCAGAGGAAGGCCAGCTGCGATTACACACACCTCACAATATTAGTGAGGGTGAATCACTTTTTAACAAAAACAAAGGACACACTCGCTTTATAATTCCACAATGACAAGGTTCTATTCAGTGAATTATGAGTCATGGAAGCCAGAGAAAAACAAATTCTATTTTTCACACTGTCAGTTTCTGTGCCCTCATACAAAGACAGGAAGTTCATGAGTGCTAAAGGAAGGGTGTGAAGCAATGGCATTCGAAAAGTCACTCATGTGACCATTGCGTATCACTGATGACAATCTAGGCCACATAGGTATTCATGCTTGAAGTAGTCTTCTCCTTCATAACAATATGGCAGATTAGTTTACTTTAAATGATACTGCACTACTGGACCTCCTTGTGCTTACATCTTGCAAAGTGTTTATACTAATCAAGGGCTTTATTAAACCATGAAGCAGTTGTTCTTTCAGAAGAGGCTCCAGCTGGTTCATTTTAAAACTACATTTGCCAGCAAGATACCAAGCTGCTCAACACCTTTTTGCAAGCCTCAAGTCAAGTCAGCTTGAGTTCTATTAGAAAGTTCAGATATAATATGGTTTTGTTGAAGAGCTGAATAGAAGACATTAAGTTGGACCCTTTCACTACAAAGCAAGTAAGTAAGAGGCTTGATTGACATTAAATTCTTTCAACCACACCATGTCTCTGTTTACAGCAAAAGTGCTTGACCTACATTTGAAATATGTTCCCTTTTCCTTAAAAAAGAAAAAAAAAACTCAGAGGGTTGCAGAGGGTGAATGGAAAGCGAAGCTAGTCTTTTGTGCAAAAACAAGGTGCTTTCCACTTTCAAAGTATACAATATAGTATCACTTCCTGTGAAGTTCACTAGGTTAGTCCACTGAACACTTACTTTAAAATCAGAAAAGGTTGCAGAAAGAGCCACATTCACACATTCATGTCATAGTGCCATCATAGTACAGACAAGAGCCTTTAGAAAGGACATATATTTGTTCACACATAGAAAATCAACTAAATTTGCAATTTGACCAGGGGTGGAAAAAAATGCAGTTTTTTTTAAATAAATAATTTTTTCCTAACAAAAGTAATTATTGTGATTATCATAAGCTCCGTGACTTGACTCTAGCAGGAATCTAAAATTATATGAAGTCTGATATAAAATAATTGCGAGAGAAGGGCCTGAACCGGCTGAGGGGGCTGAACTGGCAGCTCTCTAAGTTATAGTACAGTAAAACTCATTACCCTTAAAGAAAATGTAAACGTAAACCCGTATTCCTACTGTACAGTTTAAACTGAACCCCCACAGTGCTAGAATGTAAATACCAATGTTACCCCTGTATAGACTGTACTGTACTTCATGCACGTGCATTTTCTTTGGTATAAGCGGGTAAATACAGTAATAAATTAGTTTAATTTACAGTAATAAAAATACAGGGCTTTAAGAACAAAATGAAAAACACAAGAACGCTCGAGACACTCCACGGGGGTAATTCTGGCCTGCAGCTGCCACACATGCGTCACAGGGCACCAGCCAATCAGCAGGAAGGCGAAATAAATAGCGTTCTCAGATTGGCTCCTTTAAACCTCCCGACTCGGAGTACAGCGGTATTTCAACCGCCCAAGACACCTTTCTTTGTGTTCTCTCGTCAGTACCAAAACATTTATAGTTACTTTTTATATAAAAATGTAGCTGAATTTACGTTAATATATACGAAAAAAGCTGTGACATCCCGGCCTCGTCCCCCACGCCCCCTCGTCCTCGTGCTTGGGTGTGGTACTTAGCAACCTTTAATAGACACGTATTGTGTGTGTGCATATATACACATACAAATGCATATACACATACATATTTATAATTACCGCGTTAATGTAGATTAATACATCATCATGATTAATCTGATTAAAATTTTTAATGCAATTAAAAATCCCTGAAATGTCTCTGTCAACGCATTTCGGCCAGTTTGTCCAAGTAGAGTTACCTTTGCACGTGCGCAAATGGGCAGTTGATCTGGTAGTGACAGGCAGCAGAACCAATCAACTCAACATGGAAGATGATGAACAGCAAATTGGCCCTCTCGATGGGAAATTTGAGTATTAAAAAAAACAATATGGAGCAGTCGACCGACAAAGTATTATGCACCTTGTGCAGGAAGGAATTTTCTTTTCACCAAAGCACTTTCAGCTTAAAATACCGCATTAAAGCGAAGCATACATTAGTCGGGGATGCTGCTAGCCCTTTGGCTAACGCGTCACCCAGCTTGCGACAAACCACTCTCACGGAGCATCGGGGTCTCAGTAAGTCTACCTCGGACAAATTGACAGACACAATTGCCAAGTGGATTGCAACAAACTGCAGACCTATTAATATCATTCGAGGACACAGGCTTTACAAAAGTTTTGAAAGTTGCCTCTCAAGATGCATTGTACAAGGCTCCAACAAGAAGCACAATAATGTCAAAAATTCATGGGCTCTATGTTTGGCTACAGGATTTAGCTGTAGCCAAACATGTCGCCCTGACAGGTGACTACTAGACTTCTGTGAGTAGCAGTAACTATCTTGGTATTACTGCACATCTAATTACTGCTGCATGGGAATTAAAGTCGTTTGCATTGAGAATAATGAAGACAGAGGAGCGTCACTTCGTGAGTGGGAAATTGAAGGAAAAAATCACAACTGTACGGACTGATTGTGCCCAAACATGACAGCTGCAGCTAAACTTTTGCCATCTGAGAATATGCCTTGTGTGGCTCACATCTTACAGAGATGCATCACTGCGAGTCTTGGTGACAGTGGATTTGTGAGCACATTGTCCAAGTGTCGGAAAATTGTTGGCTACTTCAAACATAGTCCTGCCAACGCCTCAGCGCTGGGAAAAAAAGCAAACAACCCTGGGTCAGCGGAAGGAGCCACAGGACGTGCCAACACGCTGGAATTCAACACTAGAAATGGTCAAGCGTCTAAACCGCAACCAAAGCAGCAATTAAAGCGACCCTGTACCAACAGAGTCACAAACTTGTCATGCTGACGCCACAAGAATGGGACAAACTGCAAAAACTGGAGTCTCTTCTGGAGCCCTGCAAGTAAGCAATTTATATACAATTTAGGCTGAAATAAAATGAGTTTGATTAAAGAAAATCTATTTCTTGTTTTAATAACCATTTTGTTCTCCTTCCATCTCTCCCTCTGTTTGTGTGTTTTCACTACAGTTATGTAACTAAGATTCTGGGTGGGGAATCCTACATTTCCTGCTCAGTGGTACTGCCTGCCCTCTGCCATCTGCATCGTGTGATGGAAACCTCTGATGATGACCCTGCATATGTAGCTTGGTTTAAAACAGCATTCCAAGAAGACCTAACCTCCTATCAACAAAACTATTTCAACAATTAATGGCTCAAGATTGCAACAGCTTTGGATCATCGTTTCAAGCACTTGAAGTGCCTCCCCAAGAGTGACAGAGACAGGGTGTGGACAACACTTGGAAGACTGCTGCATGAACAATCCACACCTCGACAGACTTGTGAAGATGAGCCGGTTGGGCTCAGATTCAGAATCAGATGAGGAGTTGCTGCCTGACAGAATCATGCACTTGTACAGAGCAGAGCAGGTCATTAGTATGCAGGACTGTCCCTTGGAGTGATGGTCAGCTCATTCAGGAGCTCATGTCAAGCTGGCACTGCTGGCTTGCAAATATCTTGCCACTCCTGCAACTACTGTTCCATGTGAGAGACTGTTCTCAGTTGCAGGCAACATTGTAAATGTTGAAGAACCGGTCAGCTCTCCTCTCGGACAATGTCAACAAGTTAATTCGTCTTAATTGTCTGAAAGAGGAGTAACAGCTAAACTGGAGATGCTAAAGTGCACATAGGCGTGAGCGCCTTTTGCCCTGGGAGAGGCTCCAGCGAACCTGGTTAGGATAAGCAGTTTAAAGGAAGGATGATTAAATCCTCTACAAATTACAGTCTCTGTTAAACTAGCAAAAAGGAATAAAGTAAATTCAACAACTAACCTTTTTCATATTTTTTCCATCATTGATGATGACATCATATCCCTGCAGGATTCCGTTCACCTTTTCGGCGGGAGGGGCAATCCATCGTATCACCAGCATGGACTCATTTATCTGAATACTCACGTTTTGAGGGGACACTGAAGGTGCTGCCAACATTGAAAAAAAACCCAACAAAATAAATTGTAATTCTAACCTGTAGTTTGTCATGGGATTGATGACATTAAAATGATGTCCAACACTACATTTCAAAAAGTGCTACCCTTTCTAACTAGTAACTTCAGCTTTTTTTTTTTAAGTGCACTTATTGCTGACACAGGTGTTCAACTGCAAACACACAGCTTGTATAATCTCTATAGAAAGGCACTGCCAGTAGAATGGAATGCTCTAGGGCAGTGGTTCTCAAACTTTATATTCAAAATCTAATTTCTAGATTAGGTCAAAGGTCCGGGACGACGAGTAATAAGCAAATCCATTTTATTAAATTTGCTTACAACATACAACCAAAAGAAATGGCGTCCTTTGCCTATAATAGTTTGCTTGTGAACCTTTTCCGCTCTCACTTTTGACAGTAAAGTGTAATATGCACTGTAGTATTATTAAAAGATTTCATATTAGGCGCGTTGACATAGACACTTTTTTCAAGCTGCCTGAATTTAATCAGATTGAAAGAACCCAACCGTACTGTTTACATGAGCGTCAAATAAAGACATCCGCGTTCGTTACACGTTTACATGTTCCAGCCATTTAATCCGATCGTACATTATTTTGACAAGCGCTGCGATAGACCTAGGCTGCCTTTTCTTGTACAGAAAAATAGAAAACGCTCTGTCTGAACCTCTGAGGCTTCCTTTCTCCTTGTTTATCTCGCCTCCATCGCGTTTAATGAGGGGTGTGCTTAACTCGGCGTCTCGCGTTCTGGTGTGCTCCCTTGACGAAAAAAGTTTAAAGTCAGTTTATAACACTGATAATCATGAGAAATAGCCAAATAATATGTATAATCAGAGACAAATATATTTTATTTATGAGAAGAACCAGTTTATATAGTCCGTTCTAACACTGAGAAAAACTACCGTGAAGCAGGACACAGGCTGCTTCAGATTGTGCCATGCTAACAGCTTATGGTGATTCTGGACAGTGCTGTTTCTGTTTCGGATTTTACACCCATCCAATCTCTCCACGATATCGAACTGTTTTAACATATCCAATAAAAACGTAGTGTCAGCGACTGACCAGTTTTTGTTTGTTTTTTTCGTTCACTGCTGCACCTGAGGTAAACTGTACTTGGCTACTAGCTAGTAGCTACCTCCCGCGAGCTCATGTACATGCGCAGGAACAAGGGAAGTGTTCCAATAATCGGTTTGCCTGTTTACATGAGTAGTTTCCTCGATTGATCGGATTAAAAGAAAGGTCTAAACTACCTCTTTTAATCGGATTGACAAATTAAACGGATTCAGCTGAATCCGATTATTTGAACCGTTTACATGATATGTTTTTGATCGGTTTCTGTAATTAATCGGACTAAAAGTGGAAAATGTGTGTCCATGTAAACGGGGCTACAGAAACATCAAAACGAGTAAAAATTAGATGTCCTGAAACAGTTAATACCTAGCAACCTAGTGTGAACAATGGCATTGTCTGCTATTAATTAGCTGCTTAAGTTTTTGCCGCAAAAGTTGTGGTTGTCAGACGGAGTAACCGTCTAAAATGTTAATTTGTCAAGCGGCTGCGATATGAACTTTATCACATTCATTGCTGAGAATGCAGCCTCACAATACGTGGAACCGAACATATGGAGGAAGATGGCTACTTTCTGGAGGTTGGGAAAATTTGCAGCTGTGACCATTTTTTTCCAAAAGGCAATGGGACTTAACATCACCTTCTTTGATGACTCTTATAATGATCCAGGTGTTTCGCTCACTTGAGCTTGCAGGACTGCACGTGGATGCCCGTTAGCCTTAGCGGACTTGCTAATGTGGATGCAAAGTCTGAGAATTAAAGCATGCCAATGTTGCATCATACCTGCGCTGACTGACAACGTTGCTTCGCTTAATCTCAGGCGAGGATTGCAGTAAAAATCTAAAATGTTATATTTTACAAAACTACATTTATTGAATCATATACTTAATTGCATTGCATCAATGCATTCCTAATATGATGGGTAGGTCCAGAATGACTTGCAGTTTAGTCTGGATACGGACTTTGAGAATTGCTGCTCTAGGGCAACTGCACATGAGACACCCAACTGTCCTGGCTCGAGAAATTACTTTTTTTTTTAAATAAAAAAACCCACATTGTTGGGCTTATCATTATTTATTCGGTCATTCATTTTCATGAGTGCTATATTCTTCTGATTCCCGTTAATTCTCTGACTCTTCGTCTAGGCTATGCATTAATGGTGATAGAGCATTTAATGTAGACACCAAACTTTGGAATGCTCTTCCTCATCACTGATGTAGCTGTACTTTGGCAGCTTTGGCACTCTGAAAGATGCTTATAAATAAAAGTATTTTATAATAGTGACAACAACGATGATAATGACGATAATTATTATTACTATTACTAATACTATTATTTAGTGTTGGGCACGTTAACACATCCTGTTAACGCATTGTTTAATTAATGGCAACAATTATTTTATCGCGCCTTAACAGTTTTTTTTAATTACTCTTATTTTGAAAGTTTGTTTTTCTGTGCTGACCGCTCCACCTCACTTTATCGCCAGTGAACATACGACTGCTTCTGCTGCTCCCTGATAAAAAAAAAAAATGTTTCTGCTGGTACCTGTTCGAAAAAAAGAAAACAGATTTATAAATTTGAACTTGCTGTTGCTCGGAAGGTGCCTGATATACTGTTCTGATCGTGGCTCTTGAACATGGGCGCCGGTGTTCTGACAATTCATGCTGCCTTGTCGAAAAATGCTACCCTAGCGCAAATCGACAGCAGAACTTGACGATTCATGATACCCTGCCCAAAAATGCTCTCTCTAAGTTATGGTACGTCGTCCCAATACTTTTGTCCAATGGGACACCTGGCCCCTGCGAAAACCTGTTGAGACCTAGAGCATTATGTGGACAAAAGTAATGGGACAGCTGACCATTACATTAACACAGACTTTGACAACGCATTCAGATACATAGACTTTCATATGGAGTTGGTCCGTCTTTGAAGCTACTATAATGGTTCCGTCCCCCAAAGCTCTGAATAACTTGTTTTACCAAACGAGATAAAACGTGAAGGCCCTGCAGAGGCAAATACCTTTGGTTTTATATTTTATTTGATTACATTAATGTTTAAGTTGAGATTTAAAAGACACATGTTAACTGCAACTGTATTAAGGGGAACACTGCTGTTAAAAAGCACCTTATTTGTTTAAAGTGTTTGAAAACCAAATGTTATTGCACTTTTGTTCATGTAGCAGTACTTTTAAAATAAAAAAACATGCAATACATTACTGTTGGAGTAATTATTTAATTTTGCATATAGCAATGCAATTAAAAATTTTAATCATTGCCCAGCATTACTATTATTATTAATAGTATTAGTACTACTACTAATGCAGTCAAATCCTTCCAACAATGTTCCACAATCTACTGTACAGTCTTCTGAGAAGAGTAGAGGCTGTTACTGCTGTTAATACCCTTTCAGAAGAAAAATCTAATTAAACTTTAGATGTACAGTTGTGCTCATAAGTTTACATATCCTGGCAGAATTTATGATTTCTTAACCATTTTTCAGAGAATGTGAATGATAACACAAAAACTTTTCTTTCACTCATGGTTAGTGGTTGGCTGAAGCCATTAATTGTCAAACAACCGTGTTTACTCTTTTTAAATCATAATCGCAACACAAACTATCCAAATGACCCTGATCAAAAGTTTACATACCCCAGTTCTTAATACCGTGTATTGCCCCCTTTAACATCAATAACAGCTTGAAGTCTTTTGTGGTAGTTGTGGATGGGGCTCTTTATCTTCTCAGACAGTAAAGCTGCCCACTCCTCTTGGCAAAAAATGATTGGGCTGTCTTGCATTAACTGCACGTTTGAGGTCTCCCCAGAGTGGCTCAATGATACTGAGGTCAGGAGACTGAGACGGCCACTCCAGAACATTCACTTTATTTTGCGGTTTTCAGTTTTAGTCTCATCACTCCAAATGACTTTGTACCAGAAGGTTTGAGGCTTGTCTCTGTGCTGTTTGGCATATTGTAAGCGGGATACTTTGTGGCATTTGCATAGTAATGGCTTTCTTCTGGCAACTCGACCATGCAGCCTCTTTATTGTGCATCTTGAAACAGCCACACCACATTTTTTCAGAGTGTCCTGTATTTCACCTGAAGTTGTGTGGTGTTCTTTGCATCCTTAACAATTTTCCTGGCAGTTGTGGCTGAAATTTTAGTTGGTCTGCCTGATCGTGGTTTGGTTTCAACAGAACCCCTAATTTTCCACTTCTTAATTAGAGTTTGAACACTGCTGATTGGCATTCTGTATTTCTTTGATATTTTCTAATATCCCTTTCCTGTTTTATAGAGTTCAACTACCTTTTCCCACAGATCCTTTGACAATTCTTTTGCTTGCCCCATGTCTTAGAATCCAAAAAACATCAGTGCAGCACTAGATGAAAGATGCAAGGGTCTGTCGGGAGTCCAGAAACTCTTTGACCTTTTATACACACCCACTAATTACCAGCAATCATATCACAGGTGAAGATGATTACCTTTAATAGCCATTCAAACCCGTTTCTGTCAAGTTGTGTGCATGTTATCAGGCCAAATCACCAGGGTATGTAAACTTTTGATCAGGGTAATTTGGGTAGTTTGTGTTGTGATGATATAAAAGAGTAAACACAGTTGTTTGAAAAGAAATGGCTTCAGCCATCCACTAACTGTGAGGGCAAGAAAAGTTATGTTATCATTCATGTGAATATAAACTTCTGAGCACAACTGTATATTGTAGACTGATGATACTAAAAAAAAATCCACAATCTATGACCATGTGGCAGTAAATACATTTCAAGTGTAAAATTTCAAGTGTAAAATATGTTGGTCCTGTTCCTTTAGGAATATGGTGGAAACTCTAGATGAACATGTCTGAGAGGAAAAACATATTTCCTCTTCAGCACCACTCCTATTCCCCCAGGCCTTTTCAGGAAAACACTGTGATACAGAGGACGTAACTTCATAACCAATGAAGGAATCACTCTCACGTAATTTCCTTGACAAAATTGTTTGTTCTCTTATTCACCACCATTTAGACTGTTGAATCATAGTTCTGTGTATGTGTTCCTCATATAAATGATGGGACCACACATACTTTAAATAAATGTAATTTTCAAAGATAACACTGTTTGTTGATCACTGTTTGAGGGCGCCCTATTTAATTTAATTGTTGCCACCTGCTAACACAGGTTACATTGCAATAAGCACTGATGTCCTGACCACTGGGAGCACCTTTTGTTTGAAAAATGAGTATGTATATATTATATATTTTATGAAATTAGCACATACACATGCACTGTATGTTTTTGCTACTGTCAGACCAAAAATGTGGGTGGCTCCTAAAGGATAGCTTTCTTCTCGTCTGTTGGAGTGGCAACAATGCAGGCTGCTCCTTTTTCAACCTCAACAACTTATTCTTAACACAGCTTCATTCTTAATTAATGTGACTTGGATTTGAACCATTTGTTTTATATAGGGGACTTATCAGGAACATGATTAAGAAACACTGAATATTATTATAGTCAGTAGTATTTGCACTGCTGCTTTGCCCCACACCCACCTCCTTCAGTGGTGTTGCTCTGGACCCAGGCACTGGGTGGCGAGTGGCCGATCTCATTGGCACAGGATACACTCATGTTGTACCAGGTCATGGCTTTTAAGTTAGTTACCTCATATGAGAAAGGAGGGACATGCACATTTTGCACTGTAGTAGGGTTGCCCAACTCCCTGCCAAGCTCCCTGACCTGAAACACATTATCATAATCAAACATTCACTTCTTTCTTTTTCTTCAATATTATAAAAACTAAAATATTTAAATCAATTCACCGTGATGTAGCACATTTTGATAGGAGAAAATCCATCATGTCCAGGAGTCCAACTTAAGTTGAGTTTATTTGCATCACGTTTGACCACAGCAACCTTTGACACCTTGGCAGGAATGTCTGAAATAATAATACATGACATGAAACTAGCTGCGGCTTTCACAACCTTGTGAAACCAATGTCAGATTCAACCCCTTTTCATGGTTTCTTGGGGGTTTTTTTTGTTTTCTGGTTGAATGCAGGTGAATTCCATTTCAAAAGTATTCTACCTTTAATGTTGATGTGAGCCTCTCTCGAAACAGTGACACCCTTAGCATTATGTGCCTCACAGCTGTACTGAGTGGGTGCATCCACACCTGAAGACATAAGAGTCACATTTAATTAAAATCAATTAATTGCTTACATTTTAATTTGTTATGTTTTTGATTGATCAGCTTAGGGATTACTTTGCATTTTAAATGATAAACATAGTCTATGCAGATCATTACAAAACCAAATTTTGCAGTCTGAAAATTAGCTATAAATAAAAAAAGAGCAAACCCAAACCAATAGGATGTAATTTGTTTGTAATTTGATTTTAAATGATAGCATTAGGCGACATGGCCTCATGTTTGCTGGAAATTATGTGATATCAGGCTACATCTGTCATAGTATCAGAGGATATTTTTTTCTATTCCTGTTCTCCTCTAAAAAGCAGGAATTTGCAGCTGTTATCAGCCCAGAAACAATACTGGTTAGTAGCAAGTCAATGCAGGAACATTTAATCAAAAATATTAATTTGTTTTTCCCCACATAATAATGTTGGAATGTAAGTTCTTATAGTCTTGTTTGGCACTGTGTTTGCCCATGGCTGTTTAACCTTTCTATTATATAATTAATGGAGGGGACAATGAAAACTACGGGCTGGAAAAAACTAAACTACTACAAGATTACATATCAGAGCATCAGCACCAGAATGTCACACAGTACCAGCCTTTCAATACCCTCCATTTACCTCAACACTGCCCATTCTGACAGAAGCTTGCCAAAAGCCATGACAGCATCTCCATAATATCCCTTTTGTTTCAGTCCATCTTTTCTTTTACCCCCCACTGCGCTTGCTCGGAAATGCTGTCACAATAGGCGCATTGCTTTCCCTGGTGAAGTCAACAGAAAGCTATTTGTCTGAATGTTTACAAGGGTTGGAATATCAAAATGTCTAAATGCCCAGATGAGTTGTGCATTTCAGTGACAAAGTGCTGAATTTCAACACACAGACAATTACAGTTTCACATTTCCAGTTCTCAGAAAATGTGCTGAAATGTGTTTCTCAGGTTGCTCCTGGACTGTGCAATAATAAAAAATAAAAAATAAAAAATAAAAAACAAGAAACAAAAAAAAACAAAACCCCAACAACAAAATTGTAATCAACAACAACAAAAAAAATAGTAGTAGACAAAACTAAATGCACTTCAGTGAGAAAATGTGAAGTGTGATTGCATGGTTGCTATGACACCATTGTTTGGAGACACTGACTTTACAGCAATTCTGAGTTTTAAAAAAAATATCATCATGGATTTGAACCACGATCTTCTGATTCAGCGGAGCAGCTCCTGAACAAAGATGTGATGTTCATGGTCAGGATGCTTTCAGTAGCAGCTGTGTAAAAGGTCTTCAGGATCCCAAAAGAGACCCAGAACTTCCTCACCAGTCGCAGATATACACAGGTATTGCTGCTGCTTTGCCTTCGAGACCTTGTATGTGCTGAATCCATGTACATAACTAGGTACTTGAAGTTATTCACCCTCTACCTTGAAACACTGCTGATAAGTGAAGTGTAGGACTGCTGCTATGTCCTGCTGAAGTAAACACTTATCTCTTTTGTTAATGTTTAGCTGTAGCTCGTTGCTCGGACACCACAGTGTAAGGTTCTCTACCTCCTTCAGGTAGGCTGATTCGTCATTGTTATTGATGAAGCCTAGCAGCACAGCATCATCTGCAAACTTCACAATATAGTTTGAACTGAGCGCAACCACAGAGCCATGAGTGTAGAGAGAGTATAGCAGGGAGCTCAGGACGCAACCTTGCAGAAATCCAGTGATGAGGAAGATGGAATTGGACACAGATTTTCCCACTCTCACCACTTGGCATCTGCTTGTGAGAAACTCTAGTACCTACTCAGAGCTGGTAGTGCAGTTCCAAGGCCCCCAGCTTAGAGACAAGTCTTTTTGGGACTATGGTATTAAATGCTGAGCTGTAGCCCACAAACAGGAATCCTACATAGTTCCCATTCTTTCTATCAGCGTAGGTGAAATGGCATCCTCTGATGACCTGCTTGGGTGGTAGGTGCACTGAGGCGGGTCCTTAACAAGTCCCAAAAACTCTTGATGTGATCAGCCACCCATCTGATGAATGCTATCGTCCCTCATTTGATGAAACTAGTCTAAGTAGCATGTTTGCCGTTAGCTTCTGCTTTCACATTAAACGGGCAAACACAGTAAAGTGGAGTAAAAGAATATTTCATCATTTTGCAACACGAAAGACTTCATTTTAAGAAGATAAGATTTCAAAAATAAAAATGGGTAAGGAGTGACGCTATTCAAAAACAACATAAGGAGGCAGCTGGCTGCTGGATAAACTCAGTGAAGACTGTTCTGCTGCCTGGATGCATGTACACACTGTAACCGATGGTCTATAATTACTGGGTTTGGAGAAGCTCCATTTTAACCAGTTCTGTATGACTCGTTCTAGCCAGAGATGGCCTTCAAGTTATGGGAATCACATCAAATGGCTTGTTTTTTTCCTCCAAAATTCACTGTTAACTTCCAGTGTATGAGATAACATTAAATAAAATGTAATACACTATATAAGGAGAATATACTCAGTAACCTAAAAATAAAAAAGAGAGGCAGTGTGGGTCATTAATGGTGTGAGCCATTTGTCCTTCACTCTTAAAAATGAAGACTGGTTTCTACTTACATTTACGGCATTTAGCAGACTTTTATCCAAAGCAACTTCCATTCCCTAACTACAGGGGGCAGTCTCCCTGGAGCACCTTGGGGTTAAGGGTCTTGCTCAGGAACCCAGTTGTGGTATACAGAAGGTAGGATTCGAACCCATGACCTCTTGGTTCAGAGGCAAGTATCCTACCCACTAGGCCGCCACCACCCCAATGCCTTCATCTTTTAACATGAACATGTATGCGTGTCGTGCACAGATGTTCCCATAGTGTGCATAGGGAGGCCAGTGTCCAGGGGCGGACTGGCAATCTGTATGTTCTGGAGAACGTACAGATTGCCAGTCGGGGGCATAGCCGACAGCCTGTATTTCTCGTCCGAGATGCGCATACCAAAGCCCCCACCCCCCGGGAACCACGGCCGAGACACAGACCTCAGCTCGGTAACAGCACAGGATAGTACAATGACTGTCATGATTACTCAATTTAAAAAATACCAGTAAAAATATACATTCTCATTGAATTTTGTGAGTATCACTGAAAGAGAGGAAACCCACACCAGCCAGATAGTAGGTGTAGTATGATTAATATTTTTTTCATTTTTAATTGATATATCATTAATTATTTGTCAAAAATAATGGCTAGACTACTTGATTGCCAATACAATTTTGCAGGATTGCTAACAATCATGTGTTAAAGTGTATGTACCCCACTGTTATCATTGGTGCCAATAATGTTAAAACAGTAGACAAAGAAATCTTCTAACTTATTACTACATACTCTGAGTTCTTCTGTGTTTTTTAAATTAATTTAATTTTAAATTAAGTGAATTTTCAATGTCCATATAAAATTTGGACATTCTAATAACAAAGTGTTTATAAAGTCCATGCAGTGAAACTTTGCTACTTGTACTAGAATTGAAAACTCACAGTACCCAAAGAGCTAACTGTTGATGGACAGCCACAAACACTCACCAATGTGTTTGGGCCCTTATTGCAGGAAAGAACACTAAAGAATTGCATTTGTTTCCTTAAGAATTTTTTATTTAATAGTGTACATTCTAAAATCTGATCTTGAAGAAGGCTGAGAGTGGGAATATTATTTGGTTAAAGGCATCATGTTTCTGTCACAGTACAGCCAAAGCTTAACAAAAGCTGACTAAGAGACCAGAAAACAATTCAACACAAATGTTTGCTTCTAGTCTGTGAATGGAAACACAGACCAATAACATCCTGTCTCTGTGTGTTCTTTAAGAGCCATTGTGCAAAAAAGGAGAATGACATAATATAAATATAATTCATTAACTCAAAGAATATAAACATGAACTCAAAATAAATTATTTCACTGCAATAACCTTGGGATCCTAAGTAGTGGGGTGTGTGTTTATACATATACATATTCTTTTTATTCGCTCTCTTGCACACTAAGTTTTATTCTCTTTATTCTCCTTCCGTTCACCCGTTTTTTGGCCCCCTACTCCTCCCAGGGCTATCGAGATACAGGCACTCTCTGAAACGTCGGGCCCCATCTGGAATAGTGGACTTGTTCACAGCTTTTTGTTATGTCTTGTCGTTCGTTATTCCCGTTTTTCCGGTGAAAACGATTTGCAAAAGTATTGGCGCCCTGAACTTTCAGATAGTCCTGCTCGGACACGCTTCGTCCGAAACAAACCAAACTTCATGTGATACCTCAGGCCAATTTCCCCGACACACAAACGCGGTCGGGTATGACCAGCACTCATCTTTTCCTTGTCTTTCGCTCACCCCCCCCCCCATTCTCTTCCATTCATTTTTAACCCCAT
>JBBPCX010000154.1:9940192-9958041 GCA_037974365.1 Hydrocynus forskahlii | reverse complement strand
TACATATATATACATATACATATATACATATATATACACACACACACATCTATATATATCTATCTATCTATATCTATCTATCTATATATATATATATATATATATATATATATATATATATATACACACACAAATATCTATATATATATATATCTATATCTCAATATATCTATATATATTTTTTTATGTATATCTATGTATATCTATGTAAATATCTATATAGATAGATCTATCTCTATATCTATCTGTCTATATCTATATCTGTATATCTATATATCTATCTATATATCTATCTTTCTCTCTATCTATATCTGTATATCTATCTATCTATCTATCTCTCTCTCTCTCTCTCTCTCTCTCTCTCTCTCTCTCTCTCTCTCATATATATATATATATATATATATACACACACACACACACGCGCACAATCATACATAACACAAACAAATACTATATGGCGTCCCCAAAAGAGGACTTTTCAGCTTAGTTCAGCCCCTTTAGTGACTGATTAACTACAGGAGCCGAAGTAGTAACACTGAGATTAAAACTTAGAACTACACAGTTTAAGATCAGTTAAGGGGCAATTCATGAGCAAACCTAGCTAGGATTTTGGTAGTTTACTGAAGTTGTACCAGCTTTAATTGCTCTCCATGTAAAATGAATCAGGCGTTCGTCTGATCCTACTAAGAAGTCTAGTTTTCATGTAAACTACTCTATGTTCCAGACTACGAAAGAAATATGTGAGAGACACATAGAAGAACTATAGTACCGATGCTTAGCCTGGTACATTTGATCAACTTATTACAACTGATCATATCTTGATTTTTTTCACGTTTGATCACTTCCATATCTGTTATAAACCACCACAGTAGCTGTTCGCCACTGACGTATGTCTGTCTGGCAGCCTGGTTATAATTTTCCGACCCCAGCCCTGCAGCATGTACGACGCGTGGCCAGCCGAACCGAGGCGCAGCCAAAACACACTCAGAGTTTTAAATCTTACCTGTCGCCGAACCGAGCAAATGTGAAATAATCCCGATGACGAAAAGCTTTACAGTATTAAAAGCCATTCTGGAGCCGTTTGTATCAGTTTTCTTCAAGATTCCAAGTTTAGAGAGTTGGTCAACAGTCCTCTGGATGTGATTTTTTTAGTTTCCAAAGAGCTGCCCGTCACAAAGTTACACAAGTGGCTTCCCACACCCGCCTGAGAGACATATGAACGAAAACGCGGAGAGCATTTCTGCTTCTTCTAGCTCGACCTACTGTGGTCCCGTTTTCCGAGAGAGAGACAGAAACTGGTTCCACGTTCCTCAGACCTGCAGCTGTTCACACTGCTGTGGGAAGCTAACGGTGTGACGTCACAAGAATTTGCCAGAGTAGGGGATGCTCAGCTCTGCTTCTTCTGCTCATATAAGTCACACCGCTACTTGGAGTAAATAACGTCTCAGAAAGTCACTTAAAACTAAGGTAAATTAAATCTAAATACATTATATTGGGTCAAAACTATTTGGGCACATGTTTTTCAGTGTTTGGGCTTAAGCATACCAAGACATTTTGGACAATGCCATGCTCCAAACTTTGTGGGCACAGTGTTTGGGGAAGGCCCTTTTCAATTCCAGCATGACTGCGCCCTGGTGCACAAGCCAGGCCCATAAAGACATGGTTGGTTGGATGAGTTCGGTGTGGAAGAACTGGACTGGCCGCACAGAGCCCTCATGTTTGGGTTGAATGGAACGGAGATGGCGAGCTAGGCCTTCTCATCCAACATCAGTGCCTGACCTCATAAAGGCTCTACAGAATGAATGGGCACACATTCCCACAGAAACACTCGAAAAGCCTTCCAATAAGAGTGGAAGCTGTTATAGCTGGCGGGACCAACTCCTTATTAAAGTCTATGTATTTGAATCCTGTGTTATTAAAGTAATGGCATGGTCAGGCGTCCCAATACTTTTGTCCATATAGTGTTTTTTTGGTTTCCAGACTTGCATTTCAATCACTGTTTTTAAAGACATTTACTGGAACAGTTTAAAATGTTGATACAATCATATAATATAATCATAGAAATATATTTTAAGTAACAAGAAGTCGATCACTGAAGTAAAAAAACAGCATCGGCGCTCGGCAATTCCTTTATTGTCCACAAAGGGGAGCAATTTCTCTTAATGAAGCATTTCAGCCTCTCTTGTTGGGAAACATAATTTTCCAAGGTCATCAACATAAGGCAGGAGTCACAGCCATCTTCTGTGTGTCCGAGAACTCCGAGATAAGAACTTTCAGTGTGACAGGACAAGCTTAATTTCAACAGCAACCAACAACTTAAGAGAAACATTGAAGAGGGCCATAGTGGACTAAATATCTGTTTACATCATGTTCTTAGTGTAGCCTAAATGTGAAAATGCCAGTTTCCATTTATTTGTCGTATAGCAAATAAGTCTATGATACAACCCCCTTTGTAGGTAAAAAAAAAAAAGTGGAAGAAGCACAGAATGAATTGTAAAACATGTATTAGGACAAATCTATTTCTTTTTACTTTCTTTCTTTTTTTACCCTTAACAATAGCTTCAAAAAGGCTAGCATGGTCTCCTCCCGCCAGTCAGAGCAGCAGAGGCCATTTCATGTAATCACTGCTCTTCCTTGGACATGAAGAAACTGAGAATCAAGAGTCCATTTATCCTGGAATAAATGAGTCATCATTTTTCCTCCTGCTTGAGAAAAAAAGGCCTCACTGTCTGAGAGTAAATAACTGTCACACATTCTCTATCTCTGTCAAAATTGAATTTTAGAAAAAACGCTGAAGGGGACACTTGACAAATATAATGCACTGTACAATATTGCACAGAGACAAAACAAACGAAAGCCATGAAGCAAGCATCCTGAATGTGAAAAGTGTGAGATGTTCTCCTCAGCTGTCTTTTTGCATGCCTTCTATCTGCAGATGGGGCTTCTGGTGACGACAGGAGGACAAGCACATGACCGTGTGCGAGCCCTTGCTGCCAGAGCTACTCTTGCTTTTCTCAGCAGGCTCTGAACAGTAATTCTTCATTCGGTACATGTTGGCTTTGCTCGGGCAACAGCAAATGGAATTCAGCATTGTGCAGGCATCTTTTCTGAAGGCCTTGGTGAAGATAGCATAAAGGAATGGATTGGCGCAAGAGTTGATGGGATAGAAGAGTACCAGGAGAATCTTGGAGTTGGTGACCGTGATGAGAGGTACTTTAAAGGCAGCAGAGATGGCAAAGAAGGAGATGGGTGCCATGCAGAGGAAATCAGTGAAGATGAGCACGGCCATACGTTTGGCGATTTTGGCATCAGCCGTACGTCCAGGCACCTCTGGATGGCGCACCGCCACGTAGATCCGCATGTAGCAGCTGCAGATCACCACAAAGGCCCCCACATTGAAGAGCAACAGGAGGATGATGTAAGCCTGTGCCACAGGAGTCTCAATATCCATTGGCAGACACATACTGACCTTGCTGTAACTGCTGATGCCCACTAGAGGGAGGAGGGCCAAGACAAGGCAAAGCAGCCACCCTGCAGCCATGATGGCAGCAGCTTGGGGCAGACCAAGCCTGCGCTCCAAACGCAGAGCATGAGTGATAGTGTGCCAGCGTTCTACTGTGATAGTAGACAGAGTGTAGACAGACAGCTCGCCCCCGAAGACAGAGAGGAAGCCAGCGATGCTGCAGCCTGTGCCTGTCTGCCACTCTATGGCATGCTGACTGTAGTGGCCACATGTGCGCAGGTCCACTGTGGCAATCATGAGGAGGTAGCCACCAATGCAGAAGTCAGCGAAAGCCAGGTGACACATGAGGAAACGTGGGACTGTGAGTTTGAAGCGTCCGACAAAAAACACAAGAAGTACGGTCAGGTTGCCCAAAATAGCCAGGATGCTGATAAACCAGATGGCCACACGCAAGAAGCCAAACCCTACAATGTCCTCACAAGGATTGAAGGCATCTGCCTCTGGGCTGCAAAGAAGGACTGGCCTTGTTTGGCAGAAGTCCAGTTCTGGGTACTCAAAGTCTACAGTGGCAAAAGGTCCTGACATGTCAATGGAAAAGGGATCATCCACCATTGTGGGCTCATCAGAGTTCCTAAAGAAGAAAACACACAGAGAAAACTAATTATCGCAGAAATAAATCCTAAACTTCCCCTAAAAGTACAATAAATATACAGGGCTAAGGTAGGAAAATATTTAATTTTACACAGCTAACAGACTCGGCTCTTCACAGTATGAGGACCAATTTCTCAGAGCTGTAGATGGAGCGTCCCTGTTGGAGGAAACACAAAATGACCTGTTGAAAAATGACCTCACACAAAAATGCTAACAATTATAGAATTATATTTCTCTATGCTAAAATAGTGCAAGGAATAAGCTCAAGTTATTTCCTTTAACAATACGTTGGTGGGTTCTTTTGGTAATTTGTCTGTAAGGTGTCCTTGAGTGCCTTGTAAGGCGCCTTTAAATAAAAATAATAATACAAGTAATAATAACATTAATAATCTAAAGTAATGAAAATGGCACGCAATTATTATCCCTCTAGAACTTTACCGTTGAGAGCAAAAATTATTTGTGTGATGCTATAGAACTATTATATATAAGAACTGTTTTCCAACCCTAGTCCTGGAGGCACACTGCCCAGTAAAATTTAGTGCTTTCCCTGCTTTAACACACTCACTACTCAGCAGGGGCCTGATAACTTGCTGATTAGTTGGACCAGCAGTGTTGGGTGCAGGGAAAGCACTGCATATGGAAAATAAATATCAGTACCTAATTATATTGTTCCTTATAATACTCACTTATGTGTGCATTTAACTAAAGACTAAACTTAGTTACAATAAACCATCTACTGCAGAGTTCCATGCTTTCCCCTAAACATGTTTTTCCTGTCAGGCACACACCACCAAAGGGGGAAAGGAACTTTTTCTATCATGTTCTGTCACAGTGTTATGCTTGCTGTTCAGCGTAGTTTATACTGCCTCTGAACATCATAGTCTAATCAGCGTCAGTAATATTCTGTGGATAGCTACTATGTAACACAAATTTATCATAAAACAATGAGAAATGGCTACATGTAAACTAAGTATTTTGGTAATACAGCAAATTTGCTGACAAGTATGCCATATTTGCGAAATATATAAAAATCTAAACTGCCAGTTCAGTGTCATTAATGAGAAAAAAATGTCGCATAAATAATTAAAATAACAAGAACCTGTGAGTGTCCCAGCTGAGTAAAGCGCAGCAGTGGCTGGGGTAGGTAAGCTGGGCTTCTCGTAGGTTCTCCAGGCCCTTTAGAGGAGGCAATCTCTTTAGCAAGAACACGGAGCGAGCCACCAGCTTCTGAACAGACTGCAGCCCGCCAGAGGGCAGTGTCTCTAAAGCTGTGTAAGACACATCTCTGGAAAACAGTGAAAATGCAGTGAATACAGCATATTGATGTGCAAACAAAGAAAGGAGCAGCAAAAAATAGAAAAATATACAAAAATCTGGAAACTGACATGCTACAATTAACGCCCCTAGTGGGCTTTACACAGAGAAAACAATGTGAATATTTTTTTTTTCATCATGACACCACTTACAATACAGTAGGACCAGAAGCTCCTCTAAAAGCCTCGCCTTGGATTATCTGCAGGTTTCGATTGTTCTTCAGTATGCTTTAAAACAAATGGAAAAGGATTTATGAGTGAGTGTACCTGTTTAACTGACTAATAATGGCACTAAAGTAAATGTGAAAAGGATATTTACAGTATATCTATTTTTGACCCATTGAAGGCATGGTTTTGTATTTCTCTGAAGCCATTGTTATAAAGATTCCTAGAAAAGGGAGAAGAAGAATTGAATGGTATAATTAATACCAATAATGTGAATATAGAAATTTATATATACAGTAACCCCCACTTATACACGGTTCGGCAGTCGCAGCTTCAGTCTCTCACAGATTTTTTTCTGAGAACCGAACATATGATTGTTTGCGGAAACCTCCGCGCTATCGTGGAAACTGCAGATATCCTCCACATTTTTTTTTTGCTTTTGTGAAGTCTGGACCTCGTCCGTCACGCCCCCTCATCCTTGTGCTGGGTTGTTTATGTTTGGGCGCGGCGGTTAGCAAGGCAATCAGACACCTGAACAGAATGAGCCTCCGCTGGTCAGCGCCATACCCAAACGTAAACAACCAGCACGAGGACGATGTGGTCACAGTCAGCTGTACTCAGAGGCGGGAGGTTTTAAAGTAGCCAATCCGAGAACATTATTTATTTCTCCTTGCAGCTGATTGGCTGCTGCCCTGTGACGCATCTGTGGAAGCTGCAGTCCAGAATTTCCCCCATGGAGCGTCTCGTATGTTCTCGTGTTTTTCGTTTTGTTCTTCTTAAAGCCCTGTGATTTTATTACTGTAAATTAAATGAATTTATTACTGTATATATTTAAATTTATTTATTACTGTAAATATTTAATCTGAAAACGATTTAACATGTAACTGGAGTAAATTTAGTATGAGCCACATTTTGTTCATATTGTTTTTTAATTAGACCAACTTTACCTCAATTAAATTATAAGATTTTTCTAAGCTAATTAACCCCAGAGATATTTTAAAGAACTATTTTTGCCCATCTTTATAAAGAGCGCCAATAATTTAAACACAGACTAGTTTTGCACTGTGAAAGGAAATGATCATATAATCTCTATTCCTCACCCTTGACTATGGAAATATTATCTGGGCAACTTCCAGTGCAACAGAAAGGGTGCTTAAAAAAGTACACATAAAAGCAGCTGTTAATTAATTAAATACATTTTGTTGACTAGGTTACAGAAACTATGAGATACTAACATTGTGATGTCTTCACTTGTCATCCCAATAAAGGCATTTGGTGGGATTGACTGCAAGCGGAGGTTGTCACAGATATCTCTAAAAAAGAAATAAAACAAAAAAAAACAGTAATGGTGCATGCATGTCTATGTCTTATGATTCAGAATAGAAGGCCTAATGGAACTGAACAGAAGGCCATAATTAGAAAGCAACTGCAGAATCAACCACCAGGGTCACCTTATGACTTACAATGGGTGGGAACAATTTCATGAAGGAAAACGCAAATCTGGATTTCTGGAAGACCTAGATATGTCACTGACTGTGAATATGAGTGGAATTAGCTCATTCCTTCCTTTATGCAGACAACAGAAGCCTACACTAAGCCTTTCACTGAAGTGCCCTAAGCAATAACTGTGGCCATTTTTGCGATTGCAAGACTGTTGTGACTATTTTGACAATAGCTCACATTTTCTGGTGAGCTGATTTCAAGAAAAGGACTCCTGTTTTGGGTCTGTTCAGTCAGTGTATTTTTACTGTTTTGATGCTTATGGCCCAAGCTAAACTCCAAGCTGTAACTGTCACTGTTTGCCAATGACTAGTAGCAGTGTGTTCACTCTGAAAGACTTAATAGGTTGTAGTGAAAAAACACAAGATCTTTGAACCCTAACCCTGTGGGGGCAAGCACAGCAAATAGCAAGCATGTAGGAGAACACAACGCCCACACAAAGCTTAGCATGACATGTGACAATTTACCATTTGTTGCGCTGTTGGCACGGATTTGTGTTACACAATGTTACAATGGTAACCAGGTATGTTAGGTTAAAGCTAAGTTCAGCTAGCTTTAAGCTAAACAACTGCTAACCTAGATATGATCCAATGACATGTGGTTCCCATGATAATTTGTCACCTATGCTTGCAGCAAAATGTCAGTGTTGGATTTGAGCATAGTGCCTGAATTAAGACACAGGACAAGAGTTGCTAGACAGGCTATTAGCAAACTTTAAGCTTCACCACTGCTTTAAACTTCCACAAGACTCTCCTCTGCTATGCTTTTCTCTGTGACATTTGTGAGATTTGCAGAACTCACAGCATGAAGGAGGCTTCATGGGAAGAGATGCATGTCAGGTCAGGAAACACAGCTATCCCGGTGTTGGATATGCTCCTGTGGAAATTAAAAGTAATAGAATTCGTGTCTAGATGTGACAGGAAGGCTGTGCCATTTCTTCCTAGTTTGCCACTTGTGTTTTGTGCGAACTTGTATAGAGGGAATATAGTTCCATTAGTTATTAGTCCCAAATGACCAAAAAAGCAGGTGGCTGTTTAAAGGTATGTTTACCTGGTTAGTTTGTTCTCTCTCTGACATTGCTCATTTCATTTTCCTTCCAGGTACATGTAGTGTAAGCGGCATTTCAGTATTGCTCAGCTTGTGTAAAGGTTGCGGCCATGTTCATCCTGCTTTAAAACCAGTGAATGTAATTGCAAGACACATGGGAAGCTAATTCTCCAGTTTTATCTTGTAGCCTGGGTGCTGCAATTCAGAGTTTGTGGAGAGAGCAAGTCTTGTGTAATGACTGGGTGATGTAAATATGATTTTGATTGACTTTGAGCTGTTTGCTGCTGTTTTATATTTGTCTTCTGCTTTCTTTTTGTCTGGGTGGCTATTTTGTTCGTCATTAGCTTCTTGTGGCTTATGTATTATGTGAGTGTGTTCTCTTTATCTTTGAGTATTGCCGGGTTGTGTTTTTCGGTTGTGCTGGCCAGAGGACACAGGAGGCTTCTTTTTCTCAAGTTCACAGAATACCGGTTGCCCTTATGTTGCTGTGATTTGTATGATCACGTGGTGATAAACTGTAGTCACATTTTCCTCTGCAAAAGTGACTACAGTTTATCACCACGTGGCAGGTAACTTAGTTCCTGTACTGCTACCACTTTATAATGTCCCTTTTTATTCCTTTTTAATAGTTGTGTTTGTAATATAAAATTTTATACATTTATCTAAATTGTAGTGTTTGTGTTTAAATAGGTCTTTTTTATGAGTCTTATTTTTAATTTTGTAAGCTCTGCACTTATTTACTGATCAGACCAGTGGGTAGCTTTTTTTCAATGTAACACCACTGTGTAAAAATTAGTAGTTGTATTCCTGAGTGATTGGGCCATGGTGGCGCAGTTGATGTTCAGAAAGATTCATTCTTCTCTACTGGTTGGGTTACACACAGAAGCAACTAATCAAATCATAGCTAAAATGTTAAACATTAAGAGGATCCTCTATCCCTTTCAGAAAGACAGAGCTGTTTGTATTTAAATGGAGTCTAGGAAGCTTCAGACTGGTATAATGTTATGAAGCAGATCCGATTAAGAAAGGAAAAAGTGGATCTGACTACCTTCCTTAGTTATTTGCAGTAAAAATTGTCCTCTTCTTTTAACACTGATCATCATAGATCCACCACCTAGTGATGGTAGAATCTCAAAGGTTCAGATTGTTTTGGAACTTTCAAAACCTGTTATACAAACATAAGTACATGATGTCCTTAAGTGAAACTGAATGCAACTCAACTGAGCTGTCAGCTCAGACCAAATATATAAACGTTCCTTATACCATCAGCCTAGGTGACATCAGATCATGTGTGGGTTTTGAAACTTGATTCATTTTCCTCAAATGTTTTGAATGATTTGATATGAGCATCACTACCGTAGCCACACTTTCTGTAGGACAATATTTCCAACTCACTATGAGTGTTACCATATCTCTGACATTTCATTTGCGTGTTCTTTTTACATTTTACAAAGATGCATTTCAGCATTCTGGTCTTTTTCCACAAGGAATAACATCTTCCTGCAGCATCTGTTCAGTATGTTGAGCATTCTTTGGAAAAGTTGACAGCAAGTATACTTGCACCCTTGAGATACGTTGAAGAGATTCTTCAGAAAGCAAATGAAGTGCTTACAGATATCTTAGCTTGGGTAGATTGTTAAAGGCCCGTTGACCAATGTGAACCAGGCTCCGTGTGTTTTGGATTGATCTGCAATGAAATCATGCATGAAAGTTGAACAACAAAACAACAAAGGGATGAGGAAAGTTGAAAGTAACTTTCTATGGGTTATGTAACCAAAAATAATGATAAACTTGCCATGTGGGGAGCCAAATTAAAATCATACAAACTATTTACCAGTGTACTTCCTTCTCAGCCATGTTAGATTTTGTTTTTGCTGCATTCTAAAGTTTCTTTGCTGCGTTCACTGAAGTTTCTGGCTTGTTTTTAAATCATGTTGTAAATGCACTTATTCACTATGTTTTAGCTCCATGATGGTTCCTCTCGAAGACTTTGTCCTTCTGTTTTGATGTTTCATGTATATATTGTGTAAACTGACTTATCCCTATCAACACCTCCCGTATAAGTGCACTTTGTACTTTGCAATTACAGACTGTCGTCCATCTGCTCCTCTGTGTCTTGTCAGCCCCTTTTACCCCATTCTTCAGTGTTTAGAACAACCACAGGACCACCATGTGTTATTTGGGTGGTTAGTGTAATAGGGGAAAGGCGGCAAACAAATGGTTCAGAGAAACAAATTACAGTTTCTAATTGTAAACAACAAAGTGCATCTATATGGTAAGGTAGCAAAATGCAGCAGAGGGATAGTCAGTGTAGGTACAAAGTAGGTGTAGGTTAAAATGTCTTGGCAGTGCAGATTCAGCCTTTTTTTCTTCACATGAAGATGTGAAAATACATTATGTTTTTAAGCAGCACTTACATCTCTGAGAGGTTAAGGAGGTTGTTGAAGGCTTGGGTCTCTATGGTTTCCAGAGTTACACTCTGTGCAATTTCTCTGAAAGCACACAATAAAACATGTCATTAATAGATCATCAAATATTTAAAATTTTATAAATGTGCATCTGTTTTACAGGTATAATAATAATAATAATAATAATAATAATAATAATACATTCTATTCTTAAGTGCCTTTCTAGCACACAAGGACACCGTACAATAAAACAAAATACAACAGACAATAAAACAGGTTAAATTTAAACAGTGCAAATGAATCAAAGAGAGAAAGCAAGCTTAAACAAATGGGTTTTGAGTGGAGATTTAAAGAATGAGAAAGAACTCATATTTCTGAGCGAGATAGTGAGTTCCAAAGCCGGGGAGCAGAGCGGCTGCTCGCCATAGCCATAAAACGGGCAGAGGGGACAGTCAAAAGGATGAAAGAGGAAGATCTGAGGGTACGAATGGGAGTGGCAACATGAAGGAGGTCAGACAGATATGGAGGGCCAAGGGTGTGAATAGCCTAACAGAATAATTTTGAATTCAATACGGTACTTCACCAGGAGCCAGTGGCTGTAAAATGAGAGTAATATGATGGATAGAAGGAGTTCTGGTAATGATGTGGGCTGCTGAATTCTGGACCAGTTGAAGCTTATGGGGAGTTTTGTGAGGGAGACCAAAAAGGAGAGAGTTACGATAATGCAAGTGAGAAGTGACAAGACATAGCGGCAGAATGGGGAGTAAGAGAGGGACAGAGATGGTTGATATTTCGAAGATGAAATATGCAGACCGGGTAATATTATTTTTATGGGATTGGAGGATGACACCCAGACTCTTAACCTGTAAAGAGGGAGAAACGGAGCAATCATCAATATCGATAGAGATACTGTCAGTTTTGGATAATGTTGATTTTGTACCAATAAGGAGGACTTCCGTTTTATCACTGTTTAATTTAAGGAAATTTGAAGAAAACCAGGTCAAGCAGTCAGTAAGGGAGGAAGCTGGGAGATTGGGAGTGCATTTATTGGCACGGTAGAGCTGGGTGTCATCTGCGTAACAGTGAAAACTGCTATTAAATGTACGGAAAATGTTACCAAGGGGAAGGAGATAAATGATGAAGTAACAGGGCAAGGCTGGGACGTAAAAGATTTAAGGGATGAACTGAGTGCGGCAAGAGAGATAGGATTTAAACCAATCAAGGGGGGTGTAATATCAAGGGTAATCTATTGAGGAGGGTGGTGTGACAAATTGTATCGAAGGCTGCACTCAGGTTGAGAAGGATGAGAATGGTGAGTAGACCAGAATCAGCTGCTATGAGGAGGTCATTGGTGATTTTTATGAGAGCAGTTTCTGTACTATACATACAGGTTGTTATGAAATAAGTGAGAGTGGAGTTGAATAGCTACTGTTTTTTCAAGTATTTTGGAGATAAAGGGTAGCTTAGAAATATGATGTAAATTTTTGAAGTTGGTAGGATCAGCCCCAGTTTTTTTTTGTATTGGGGTTATTGCAGCAGTTTTGAAGGATGTTGGCACAGTTCCAGTGGTGAGGGAGGAATGGATGATAGCAGAGATGAGAGGGGCCAGAGAAGGGAGGCAGGCTTGAACAAGAGCTGTGGGAAGGGGGTCCAACTGGCAGGTGGATGATTTGGACTTACGGATAAGTTCTGAAATTTCTAAAATAGTGGGGGGGTGGAGGGAGGAAAAGGAATGAGTGGGTGGAGGAAGATCAAATGGATATTTGGAGGAAGATCAAATGGGTGCATAATGTTCTTAAACAATGAGAACAATGAATTAGTATTACCTTCATTAGAACTGATTAAACCGGAGTAATAATTGGATTTGGCTTGAGCTATACGGTCCTTGTAATGCAATATATGGTTCTTGTAGATGTCTTTGTGGACACGTAATTTAGTTTTTCAGTGAAGTCTGTCAAGTTGGCCTTTGGCTTTCATAAGACGAAGTTCAGGTGTAAAAAAGATGAAAGTTGTGAGTTATAGCCCTCATGATAGTTAATGACTACAGTTTAATATCCATATAGTTAGTGAAGCTTCTTTAAACAAAAGCTGTTTAAAAAGATATCCCAAATGTATTGCTTGCCCTTGCTTCTTCACTTTGGGGAAATCCTTATAATTAACATGTAGGTGAACAGCCTGTATTCACAAATTACCTCAGGAGTAGGAGTACTGAAAGAGAATCAATGTTTGTGGGAACAATTTGTCATAAATAGGGGAGAGTGTGGTGAGTTGTGCCAGTTTTTACTTAAACTGACTTTAAAGCGAGGCCATGACAGTAATGCTTCATGATAGTAATGCTTCAATACAAAATCGCTCATTTAAGGTTTATTTGAAGTTATTTTACAGCATCAAAGGCCAAGAACTCCCCCATGTTGTGCCTATTAAAGGCAGTAGCTCAACCAAGAGAGGTTGCTTCAGGAGTGTGGCATGACAAATGGTGACGTGCTTTAAAGGCCGCAAACCAATCATGTCCTAGATTAAAAATTAAAAAAGTTTTTTAGCATTATTAGCATATCTCTTAATTTGTCTCCATTGCAGTTTACATTCACATTTACATAAGTTGAAGCTATATGCTCTAAATAAATACCCAGTTTTGCTTCTCTGTGAACTATCTGCATGGTGATAACTGATGATGGGCATTTCCTGGGGAAATAATTATTAATGTTCCCTATTACTCTTTCTTAATAAATGCACACTTAACCCAACCTGCTTTTTTCCTCTTTGATCCAGCTGGCAGGGATATCAATCTTTCTTTATGCGTACTCAAAAGGCAGTTCACAGCATTTCACGGGACTTAGACTGTGAAACATTGCTGCTAGTGCCTTTATATGTTCTGCCAGCTCTTTCTCCACATGTTCATCAAATACTTGATTGGCAAGTCCAGTTCTTTTATATCCTGGCCTCTATCATTTTCTTGTCCATGTATCGTTTTAATGTCATCCTGCAGATCATCTGCCTCGCCACCTGACGAATGGACTTCCCCTTCTCCACTTCTTTCACTGCTCTGTCCATGTCCTCTAGAGGAGTGGAAGCCCTGCCTGTCTTCTTTTGATATGATGGTCTATTTTTATTTTTGGTCTAAAATTACGAATGTCACACAGATTTAGTGATAAAATGTAAGAATACAATAAAATGTTTAAAATATTCATAAGTGCGGGTGATTTGTGCCAAAGGGCACCAACCCCACCATTTTGGAAAAAATGCATCATCCGGCAGTTTTGAGCTAATATCATGTTAGCTGTATAGACTCATAGTGTAGATTACCAAAGCCTTAAAACATGTGTGAAATATTTTCAAACATGTTTATAACTTTTCAGACACATCAATCAATAAACCCTGATCATAGAAATTTTACTTTGAAAGGCAAAAAACAGTTTTTTGAACTTAAATGTGCTTATCTCTCATGCAATGAGGCTCTCTTTTTTGCAGGATGAGTCAAATTGGACGACTCTCCAAAAATGTGTGCTCACATGACGAATTTCTTCTTTGATTCCCTAGAAACAGGGGGTGGCACAACTTCCCCCCTGGCACAAATCACCCCACTCTCCCCTACAGATGAATCAGTACTTCTAAATTCATTATTATTATTGATTATTCATTTTTATAGTACTTTTATTCATTATTTTCAGTATTTTGCCAACAATAAGTCATTAAAGTATAAATAATACTGAAGAAGCTTCTGTATGTAATTTTAAAATAAATTAAGTTTAAAACAAAGCACTATGGATTAATTTTATTTCATGAAATTGTGATTCTGGACATTTTTTAAATTTAGATTTTAGTCGGGCTGCAGCTACTCTGTGAAATTAGTGGAGACAAGCCTATTAGCTGGCTAGCAAACTTGGTTGGAGGGGAATGGGGCCAACCTCTCGACCAGGTAAAACATGCACAAAAAAAAGCAATGCACAAAGACATCATACAACCACAAGGGATCCGTGTGGTGCTCAACAGATAATTTCTGCCAGCCTAACCACTGGCTGTAGGCCTAGTAAATACAACCAGACCAGCACTGATGTCTCATCTTGATCATCCAACAAACTCACCGGGTTTCTGTCCTTATTCAGCACAATATGGCTTCTAGTCTGAAGATTTTTTTTTTCCATTTCAGCCAAAGAAATGAAGCCAAAATGAGGTAATGTATTTAGTTAGCCAGGTATTTTGCTAACTTTGTTTTAGCTGTAATGACCATAGCTATACAGTTCCAGTAAGATCACTACACTTAGCAGTTGTCACGTCTGTACCACCTCTGCCCTGCATCAGTGTTGCCAACTATCTACTACAGAGTAGCTGAAGTTTACCCAGAAAGTCGCTTGATGTCACTAGATGACAACACACGCTAATTTGCACATAAATGACGTCACCACACCATGCCGCGCTGCCGTTCTCACAATCAGAAAAAATAAACAGATACTTGGAGACGCTGACATCAGTACTTTCATCAGACGGTATGCTGTATTTTTGCCACCAGCTTTTGAATAATGTATTGCACCAAAAGATCATGTAACATCTCGGTGCATTTGGTGCGTTGCATTCTAAAAATTGGGGAATGCTGCCTTACGTGCTAAACCAATATGGTCACACGACAAAATAGAGCAGTGATTTCCGATAGTCAAAGCAATGGCTGTCTCTGCCTGCCTCCACGTGTCTGTGGTTTTTTAAAGGACAATTTGGATTGGGTAGCCTGGTTGTAAGGCTTGGCCCTTTCAACATGCTTCTGGGACCCGCATGCTTTTTCATGTCTGATAGCTTGGTATAAAAATCTGTTTTACTACCAACGTAGGGTTTCAGCCAGCTATTGAATTCTGGTAGAAACGCCCATTATTTTCGAAAGTAGGATTTAGGTTGTCATTGTTTTAATGTATTTATTTTACAGGTTTATGTAATAAAAGACCAAATAAGGTTTGATTTCAATGTCTGTATGTGTTTACTTGTTCAAAAGGAAGGAAAAGAGAGATTTGTTCGTGTGTATATAATCTGTGTTATATACCTGAGATGGATTTTTTTTTTTTGCTTAAAAATATAACAAATTCTTTTGCTTGTAATAGACCTTTATCACAACTTCCGCATTTTTGACTGGAAATACGTAATTGTAAGGTATCTTTACTTCCGCTGTTATACAAAAGTGGCGCAAGCAGCGATCTCTTGTTCTTGTAGCGTACCGGAATTTTACAGGGACCCTCAGCTCCCCCAGACCTATGGAACATGACCAGTGGCGAAGCGCTCCTCCGCGGAAAACCCCTCTGCACGGACCTTGTGCGCGGCATAGCTCCGCGGGCCAAGCACCTATCCCCGTCAAACTTGACAGTTAGATAGGGCTCCATGAGACATTTCCAACGAGACTGAAGCTCTCCTCCACCCAGAACCAGAAAACCTCACAAAACACGTTAAACCTCACAAAGCTGTCCCATTACTTTTGACCCACTGAACTTCCGAGCGGCATAGCTCCACGGAGCAAGCACCAATCCACATCAAACTTCACAGTTAGATAGGCCAGGAGACCTTTCCAACAACCCCTCGTTTGCCATTCTAGCCCCCGGAGTTATTTGCCGTAAACCGTTAGAGCCGGAGAGCATTAAAAGGCGCGTTCCTCTTTAAATGCGCTCGGGTTTAACGGTGCATTTCTCCCCATAGCTCGGCCATGGAAAATAACCTAGTGACGCAAAATTTTACAGGGACCCTCAGCTCCCCAAGACCAATCGAACGTGACTGGCGAACCGGCGCTACGGTCCCATGTGCACGGACTTCATGAAAAAGGTCTATGCAGCTTGTTTTGTGAGTGAGTGAGATCAACCAAGAAAGGTTTATGATTGGTCAGTCGATGTGACCGTCATACTGCACACGCATGCGCAGATCATTCGCCTGGATGGACTGATCTGCAGGGAATATTGACCACAAAGTTGTACAGAAAGTAGCTAAGATTTGTCAGGCGCTTTTTGGAAAAAAAGATGTTAAGGGGGTCTGGTAGGTCGTTAAAATGGCGACAAAGTCGCTAAGTTGGCAACACTGCCCCGCATTTAGCGATCCTAGTCACCGGTCTTCTGAGCGGGGAGAGTCCCATCACGCCCCCCAAGCAACCCCCCTGCAGAGAGTGAGTCCCTGCGCTCTTTCCTTTTTTTCCAACTTTTTTCCCGCTGTCGTGTCCAGCCGTTTAGCAAACAGAATGTGAAGCTGGATGCCATGATGTGCCAGACACCTTTTGTTTTGTCAAGTGGAGCTTTAACGGTTCGGTATAAGCCCCTCTTGTTACTTGAAAATTAGATTTTTTTGCATAATTAAACTAGATCATACAGGGGGAGGGAAGACAGAAAGAAAAGAGATAGAAGTAAAGAAAGATTAGGAAAGGAGACAACGGAGAGACAGAAAAAGGGAGATATGGAAAGAAGGAGAGTCAAAGAAGAGATCCAAATAACCAACCCCAAGTGGTGGAGGGCCCCAGACATGGGCCCCTCCCTGCGACTGCTGGATCGGAGCCCCCGACTGCCAGCGGCGACAGCATACCTGCCCCCGCCAGAAGCCGGCCCCACAGGCGCAGACAGAGCGTGCAACCCGAGCCCCTAATGCCCGGAAGCCACCCGCCCACTGGACAGGCGTCCAGCTGGGCTCCCAGGGAAGCACATGCCATGCCAGGCAGCGAAAAAGAAAACAGGTGAAGATGATTACCTTTAATAGCCATTCAAACCCGTTTGAGTCAAGTTGTGTGCATGTTATCAGGCAAAATCACCAGGGGCCTCATGTATAAACAGTGCGTACGCACAAAATTGCTGTGTACGCCCGTTTCCACGATGACGTCGAGATGTATAAACACTAAACTTGGCATACCGCTTCGCACATTGTCACGGGATCCCTAACCAATGCGTACGCACGTTTCTGCTCGTTTTTGTAAATGGGTGGCACCTAGTTGCAAATCAGTGGTACTATGGCTTCCCTTTTGTATACTCTCTTTATCAATTGTAACAAAACCGTGGAGAGAATGGAATTAAAAGAGAACGCGTATTCAGGGATCATACTGATTTCCAGGTTCATGAAGATGACTGGCTTCTAAGTCGATTTAGATTCCCAAGAATTATCCTCTTGGAGCTGTGTGCTGAACAAAGGCAGACTTTAAGGAACGGCGCCATAACTGTCCCATTACAAGTCAGGCCCGTAGCCAGGGGGAGTTTGGGTGGGTCGAACGACCCCCAGGGGCAACAGAGTAAGGCTGTTATACCTCAAGATCTGATAGCTAGCGTTAGCTACATGCTAATAATCGTCAATAGTACGCAC
>JBBPCX010000154.1:9877765-9927933 GCA_037974365.1 Hydrocynus forskahlii | reverse complement strand
CTCTCTCTCTCTCTCTCTCTCTCTCTCTCTCTCGCTCTCTCTCTCTCTCTCTCTCTCTCTCTCTCTCTCTCTCTCTTGCTTTGGCATATGTGTTTATGTGGGGCACTAATAGGGGGATTTCTTTGATATCAGTCATATGATCTTATGAGTAGAATGAGCGGCTCACCCAGGGGCCATTGCTGTCACCTACCATGAGGGGCAAATTAGTTTTCAGCTGCTAGCGCTGGGCTGTATTGATAAAAAATTTGTGTAATTTGTGAAACAAAATGTAATATGACAAAGGCAGCCAGTTTAAACTCAGAAATTAGTCTTTGAATTTTAATTTAATTTAATGAACTAAAAATGTCATTCACCACAGACTGGCCTTGTGTGAAAAAGTAATTGCCTGAGTTGCTCAGCCACTTAACCCAATTCAGTTGATGACTGGGATCAGTTAGACTGGACTCACCCAGGCTTGATTACTGGCTTGTTGAATCCAAACATCATTTAAATACAACCTTTCCAGCTGTGTGAAATAGGCCAAACAATCTCTGCAAGCAGCACAATATGCAGCAAGAGAGAACAGATGAGCGAAGAGATGAGAAAGTGAGAAGAGAGAAGTCAAGAGAGAAGAGATCAGAAAGTGAGTTTTTAAAATATATCGGTCTGATTACAAAGCTATTTCTAAGGCTCTGGGACTCCCATAAATTACCACAAGAGTCATTATTTCCCAATGGAGAAAACTTAGCTGCAAAGAGAAAACCAGTGTTAACTTTTATGACCCATGCGTATCGAATAAGGCAAACATGGCATTCCATGATTAAAAACATCATACTGACTGTCAAACCTGGTGTTGGTTGTGTAAGTGTAAAGTGTCCATTTGTCATACATGAACTCACCACACAGTGTGAACAGCACGAAACTATTCTCTACATTTACTCTACATTTAACCGTTTCACCCGAGTGAAGCAGCTTACACAAGGGAGCAGTGTGTGGGCACAGTAGCCTGCTCAAGGGTATCTTAAGTGGTGACACTGGCTGTCCTGGGATTCAAACCCACAACCTTCTGATTGCAGGGATAGATCCCTAATCACCAGGCCGCCAGCTGCCCCACACCAGCTGTGTGACAATGTTTTGCTGCCTCAGGGCCTGGGAGACGTGCCATAATGGGTGGAACTATGAATTCTACTCATTACCAGAAAATTCTGCAGAAGTCCGTGATCTGAGGCACAAATGTTTTGTACAGCAAGACAACAGTCTGGAGCACAAGGGCATGTCCACAACAGAATGGCTCAAAAGAAACAAAATTAAAGGTTTACAGTAACTGTGGCAGAACCTTAAATAGACAGAAAGCTTCCCCATTTTGGTGGAATCAACCAAATCTATAACTGAGTGCTAGAATTCCTCCACAATTGTTAGTGTGATCTGTGCTAATAGGAAGCACTTGGTTGCTGTTGTTGCTACTGAAGGTGACCCAGCCTTTTAGCAATGATGTTTTTTCACATTAGTGATGGTGGTGTTGCAAAGCTTTCATCCTGTAGTAAATGAAATAATCTTTTAAAATGTCTCATCTTCTATAATATTTGAAACCATTTAGTTTGACCCATATGCAAAAATAGGGGAAATAAGAATAAACATACTTTTTCACACACTGTAGTAAGCAGTGTGTGAAACTTTTATTATTATTTAGGCTGCTTTGAATCTGAAGCAGCCTACAAATGACATACACCAATGAGCCAAAACATTATGTCCACTCATGAATGAGATGAATGACATTGATTATCTTGTTACAACAGCACATATCAAACTCCAGGGTTTGTCAGATGGTAAGTGAATAATCGGTTCTAGCTGACATGTTTTATGCAGGAGTGTCAAGACCTAAGCTTGTACTGTGCAGTAGTGAATACCTACCAACACTTGTCCAAAAAGGGACAAATCAAGAACCGGTGACAGAAGGCCCTCTGATTCATGAGGGCAATTAAGGCTATCCTGTGAACCGACAGAAGTGCTACCCTGGCAGAGGAATGCTAGTGACAGGGGAATTTGTCATCTATGCTGTGCCTTTGTGACAGCTATCACAAGTCACTCTGAGAACTCTTGTACAATACATTAATCAGTGGGTCGGAGCAGAGGATCAGCATTATATTGGGTGAAAATCCTTGGCTTGGCTTCTTTTTATGCCAGCTTATTTAAAAGAATGTATACTGTTTTGTATAATAAAAAATTTGCTTTGTACTACTCCACATGTAGCAGGCTGCTGTAAGTGCTATGTATGCTAACAGGTGGCTGGAGTTAAAATTTTGATGGACATGTCAGAATTTTGCAAACCTCTTGATTGGCATTTGGTAAAAGAACCTTTACATTTTTGTATATATTTGTGTGTTTTTATGTGTATATATAATGCATGACATTGAAACAATCAACTATACACTGTATTCAATTGAAATTTTGCATTTTGCATAAAAGTGTCACTTATACAGGAATCAGTAAAAAAAATGCTTAAGACTTGATCTTGAATATGACTTGATTTACTTTGCTTTGCTCCCTTTAGGACAAGGATTTGATTTGGTTTTAGATCACTTTAGGCTTGAACTTGACCTGATCTCGACTAGCTGGCTTGAATTTCTCTTGGGCTGGTTATGATGTTGTGCCATCAATACCAGGGACTGACAGTGTGTCGCCTAACACTGTCCGCAAAAGCTATATTGAGCTATGTTGAGCCTATAGCAAACACACTACGGACTGCTGCTTGACAAATACCGCCAGCCATTACATTAGTTTACTCTAGCCACATGTTCAAATAATGAGGTTAAAGAGGGCTCAGTCATGAAACTGAAGCAGTCAGCAGATGTAACAGGCAGCAGGTTAATTGTGTATTAGTAGTAGGAGGAAGGGGTCATTAAAGATTTCTTGTATGCCAGTTTGGACAGTCTAACCCTAATAAGAATATGTAAACAAAAAAAGATAGCAACTGTGAACGGCTTTGTGTCCTGCAAATATGACTGAACCTTGGGCTGGACGAGGGTGAATTAAGGACATTGTGTTTTTTAATTTATATTTCTAAGGACTTCTTAAAGCATTCCATTAACCCTGACCTAAAAAAACAGACCGGCTTTTCACAACACAGATTAAGAGCCTTTGGCTAAAAGGCCGATTGCTGGTGGGAAATCACTATTTGTCCTTCACAAAAATAATCACAGTTATTACAATCACAGCCTGGCTGTTTACTGTTAACTCCTTAATCCCTTCAAGAAAATATTTTTAATGCATGCCTGTAAAATGTCTGTAAAATGTAAAATATGTAAAGTGATCACACATGTAAAATATGTAAACTGTTAACTGTAATCCAATTTAGGCAACTAAAATTACGTCTTTCATGCTAGTCGTATAGTAAACAATCACACTTTTCAATGAGGACCTAAGAGACTTTTAATTGGATGTACGCAAATCCAGTATTGTAACTTTTTTAACCCAGTTATTAATCTTAAAACAATAGTTCTGTTAAAAATTGAATTATGGTTGGATGTGGTTGGACTCATTGTGATGGCAAAACCTCATTATTATGGTTAAAGTGATACTACTAGAGAGCCCAATATGAAATACCTCTTCTTATACAACAGTAATGCAGGCTGACCTAGTGAATTTAGACGCAAAACATAATTTTTGTAAAATAAAAACAATAAAATTGCTAAAAGTTGGACCATTAAGAGAATTCAGCCGCTTGCCGTTTTATCTTGAGGTCCTAAGGCCACATCTTAGCAATGTCTCAGCCAAAAATGGATGCTAATGGACAATGTCGCGGATAAAACTGCTGGTGATTATCACCAATCATACACTTATGTGGAGAGTATTGACCCTTTCCCTCTCTTTCTCTTTGCTCTGTATGTATAGGTGGTGGTTCGTGAGCTGATGGTACAATACTCCAGGCAGTTTAAGGACAACATGGTGTCTGGTCTGATTAGAAACTGGACAAGCTCTGCCTCCGACAGCCTTCGGACCAGGTCCAAACCATCTAATATGGATTTACAGTCTTGTTCAGCTTAAAAGTCTTCCATGGTTTTGCTGTCATAGCAAAACTTCTAAAAGGGTAGCTTTTTCACAATGCACAGTATTTCACAATAGTTATTTTTCTGACCTTTGATGGGAACATGCAAAACATTACCAATGGAGCCTCATGTAAAACTATTTTATAAAACTCTTAAAACAAATTAAACTGATGAAACTCAAATTATGCCTGACTCATTATCTTTTTGTAATGAAATAAAAGGCTAGTCACTGTTCTTTATGTATTAATGATATCTATAATGTGGTTAGAAATGTCCACTGTCAGTAGCCTAATGGTAGTAAAACACATGCCTGTGAACCTGCCAGTGACAACGAAGTTGCAGGTTCAAACCACCCACTTTCTACCAGTGTGTCTTGAGCAAGACACTTAACCCTCAGTTGCTCCTGAGAGTTAAGTGACTTTCCCTGTAACTAGTGATTGTAAGTCACTCTGGATAAGGGCGTCTGCCAAATTCCACTCCACTTACTTATCTTACACTGTGATAACAATAAATATAGTCATATTGTTTGAGGAATAGTTGTATGCTCAACAAGATAAAAGCTCCACATGTTAATAAGTAGTTAGTTCCACTAGGTTTACTCTATTGTTATCTACATTAGCATTTTGTCCATTGTTTTACTTTATAAGAAGTACCATTTAACTTTCCCTTGAGAGACAGTAGGGTTAAAGTGGAGGAAAGAATCCAGTTGCATAGACCAATACATTAGTTATTCTTATAGGTAAAAACTGAATAGTGTGATCATTATTGACTTCAACCAAGCTGCAGGAAAATATCAGTTTGTTTGTAAATCAGGCAGAAATCTAGCAACATAGGGAAATGAACACCAGAGGCTGTGGCCAAACCTTAAAATACCTGCAGATGCAGAGAAAGTAAGAGCGACAATTGTTATTTGATGGATGTCTTGGTATTTTTTGGTTTGCAGAGTGAAAATGAGCAGTCTCGCTGCTGCCTTGTTTACACCAATGCTTCTCTTCCCTCTTGCAGTTTCCTTGGTTTCTCTGTGAACAAGGTGGGAGACTTAAGCTTCTTGCTGAAAGCCTTGAGCTACAGGGAGAGGGTCTTGCAGCGCAGCCTAGCTGCACGACTTTATGCTAAGGTCAGTGTCACTGTGGGCCCCTTTCAGATCGGCTGGAAAAAAAAATTGTTTCCTGTTCATGTTTTCAACTGTTATTTATTTTGTGGTGGCGGTAGGGTGGTTTAGGGTGGGGAGGAGAGTGTTGTTCAATGGCCTTTCTGCATGTACCCATTATTTTCTAAGGGTCTTAACTGAGGCTTTCTTTCATTAAAATATGTTAGTGAGGTTTGAACAGAATGTAATAATTTCCTTGAAACAGTACGGTTTCATGACATAAGAATTTAAACAGAGTCTAATAAATCCTTTATAACACTGTTTGTCACATTGAGCAGGTAGACAAAAACAAAGAGGAGTTTTTTGGTGCCTGGAATTCGTGTCTGCATCACGTGACCAGCCTTGCACTTGCACACATACACAAAGGTGAGGACTCCATCACTCCATGGACAACTTCATATTTAATTAATGGAAAAATATATCAGTTTAAACAAAAAAAGAATAGCATTTCTGCATCTGTAGTCTATATATGTGTTTGTATGTATGTGTGTGTTTGTGTGTAAATATTTATATATATGTATATGGGGTGTGTGTGTGTGTGTGTGTGTATATATATGTATGTATGTATGTACATATGTACATATGAGTGTTCTGTTTTGCAGTATGTTGTTAACCAAAGAGCTATACAAGCCTTATACCCCCCCCCACACACACACCACCACCACCGATACTAAATTTCCATTCTCTCATCCTCCTCCCACACACAGATAGCAATGCACATACAAGAACTTGCACTTCTCACAGATGTGAATGATAAGAGGGCAATTATTCTTATGCCACACCACAGTTTCAGTCTGTGCTTATTATTATGCAAATCTGTTTAAATAAGTTTTAAAAACTGGTGCAAGAAAAATTATTCTTGTTCTATTAAGTTGTTGAATAGCTGCGTATGCCATGTAGAGATGTCATTTATATATATTATTCTTATATTTAACTTCATTCTCTGTGATTGACTTAATTTCTTCTCTTTTAGTTATAGTGAAGACAATTACCATTGTCTTCTTTAGTCGACCAGAAATAGCCAAGAGAGGTCAAACAGATGTGTGAGATAAATCACCTGCTGTACCCATTGCTTGACTCTTTTTGCTAAATCCTTTCTAGTGACTTTGGAGCAGTTTGCACTGGCCGTCCAAGAATGCCAGGTGAAAGATGACCAAGACTTGCTATGCAAGGTAAGTGTGAAAGCAGATTTCCATTCAGCCATACACTGCACTAAAAGCACCTCTCTTCCTCTTTTGACTCATCAGACACGGCCTATGGAAAGTTCTCAGAAGCTGTACAAACACTTTTTGTTTGCCCACAGTGAAGACGTTCGAGGTTCCATAGTGTCTTTCAGCAGTGGAAAATCAGCAGTGTACCTGTTTCTCATGAGCTCTGGACATACGTCTGTTTGGGCACTGATGAGGGGTAGCAGTGAACATTTTGAAACCACTAATTCTAAAATAGATGGGGCCCCTCTATACTTTTGACTTTTAGCTCCATTTTACTGGTGTACAGATGCACAGTTATGTCTGTCATCCTCCAGCCCTTCATCAATGATCATTTTCTGACCACAGAGCCACTACTGACTGGATATTTTGAGGGGCAGATGACTCTTAATCTTATATTGATACTGATGTGTAAAGACATATGTGTCACAGCTCAGCTGAGAAAGGTCCACAGCACAGTTTTCTCTCGACAGCAGAGGCTCTGTGGTAGGGGGTGGCAGACAAATTGTATATGACAACAGATGGTTTTGTTTTCCTTCAATTATTGTCCTTATTTAAGTACAGTGGCTTAAATTATAGTCATGCATGAATGCACCACAGCGTGAACAAAGAGAAATTCTTTATCTGCACTCAACCCATTCACCCATGTGAAGCACCGGGCAGCCATGAGCACTGTGCCTGGGGTGCAGTGTGTGGGTACGGTACCTTGCTCAAGGGTACCTCAGTAGTAGTGCCACTGGCAGTCCTGAGATTCGAACCCACAACCTTCTGATTGCAGGGGCAACTCACTAACCACCAGGCCATCAGCTGCCCCAGGCCACCATTTGCATCCTGCAGTGATATTTATTTATAAACCGAAAGCTTAGAACATTTAATGTGTTTTCCCTATGTCTTGTTTAACTGACAGAGGGTCTTGCAATCACATCAGACTAACAAATTAAGTAAACTCTGGAAAAAAAAGTAATGTTTTAATCTGGACTGCTTCTTGAATGAGGCACAATACAGGACAGTCATTTGGAACAGATGTCATTATTATACACCTCTCAGCCATAGCATTGAAACTACCTGCCTAATATTGTGAAGTTTCCCCTTGTGCCACCAAAGCCTCTCTGAACCATTGTGGCATGGACTTCACAAGACCTCTGAGGGTGTGCTGCAGTACCTGGCACCAAGCCATTTGCAGCAGATAATTTACATTCTGTAAGTGGTGAGGTGGGGCCTCCATGGATTGAACTAGTTTGCCCAGCACATCACACAATGGACTAAGATTGGCAGAATTTGGAGGCCAGTGTTGGAGGCCACCTTGAACTCTGTATCAAACCGTTTCTGAATTTTGTTTGCAGTGTGGCAGGTTGCATTATCCTGCTATAAGAGGGCACTGTCATTAGGGAATACTGTTGCCATGATTGGGTGTACCTGTCGGTTTAGGTAACTGGTACTTTCAAAGTAACATCCACAAGGTTTCTTTTGAACATTGCCCAAAGCATCTCATCTCCCTCTTGCCTCCTTTCTGTAGTACATCCTAGTGCCATCTTTTTACTTGGCAAGCAATGTACCCACCTGATTGTCTACATTATGTAACAGAAAATGTGGTTTCTCTCAGACCAGGACATATTATGTCATTGCTGCATGGTCCAGTCCCGATGCTCACATGTTAATTGTAGGCGGTTTTGGTGGTGGATAGGCATGGGCACTCTGACAGTATGTGGGACCGAACCAGACAGTCTAGATTTTTGTAAAATAAATGTTGTTTGAGGCAAGTGAGTAATGATTTAGGCATGAACTTTGCACAATTTTGAACTGGTATCTATAGACTTTTGTTTTTTTTGTAAGCTACATTAGTCCTGTAGCTCCAGTGTTTCAGTAAAATTGTACCAAATTATTACACTGAGGTATAGTTCTGTTCTTTGTGTCTCTCCAACAAATTTACGTTTACGGCATTTAGCAGACTTATCCAGAGCGACGTACATCAGTCTAGTAGTCTACATCTGTTCTTTATATCAAAGCTACACTAAGATCAACACCTGCTTTTAACCAAGTAACTACCAGCTAAGTTACACACCTTAACAAACCCTGTCATAAGAAAAAAAGTAAGAGGTTAATATACAAATAAAGAAAAACAGTTAAAAGGGTAAGTGCCCGAGGTTTTTCTTAAATATATAGAAAAAGATATTTAAGAGATAATTTTAATTTATGCTATCACCATATCACCATATGACTACTAACTCCTCTTGGATTGCTTGTTGTGATTGGTATTTGGGTCAAATGTGTAAGAACACTGCCAGTGGCATTTGTTTCTATTTCTTATTATAATGATTGGTGGGATTCAAACCCACAACCTTCCAATCACAGGACCAACATCTCTATCCAACTCTCTATCCAACAGGCCACTGGCTGCCCCACAATATTCGCAAGTCTGATTATTTAGCTGAAATGGAGGCAGGAGGAAAATAAATAGTCGTCAATGGCTCTGACTATAAGATTTGTTGCTGTTTGTTTTAGTCAATTCTAATGTGAGAGTTCTAGTTCTTTAGAATCTCTTGGAGCAGTACCATACAATATAGTGGGGGAGGGCAGTATAGACAGTCATCATTTAAATCACAGTGTTTTGCACTATTTGGATGATAAAGAAAGAATTTCATAACATAATTCAGTGGCAGTAGCAATAGCAACTTCTTCTTCTTCTTCTTATCTTTTTTAATGATCTTATCTTAATACCAGCTTTTTATAAGCTAATTCCATAATTGCAAATACTGTGTGTGGTTGATGAATGCATTTTTTCCTCACTGCATAGTAGCTTCTTCGGTTTTTATTTTCATGGCACTGGTTCTTTGTCTGGTATGACATCTCTCCCTGTTTGTTCTACTTACCCACTGTTTGCTGTGAGTAAAAACTTCTTTTATGCAAGCTCTTTCTAGTGGCATGCTGCAAATAGCAAGCAACAAAAATAGATTTATGTGCACACGCCCTCTTTTGATGAGTATTACCTAAGCTGAACAAGATCATTTTTTATTTGTCTTACAGGCAGGGCTGTTGTGAGACAATATTATGAGGCAATATCATACTATTAGTTAGTATTAGTATTAGTTAGTATTAGTATTAGTTAGTATTAGTATTAGTTTTTATGCCTAAAAAGGAGCTGTCGTTGTGAAAAGCATGGTAGTACATGCTGGAGTGCAGGAGGGAAAGAGCTGGTTTCTGAGGGAGTTGGAATGTTAAATTGACCTTTTAGAGTACAATTGTCTTTGTTTTTTCTGGCTTCCCTATCACATCAGTGTGATGCTATTCAGCACGGATGTCTGTTAGCTGATAGCTCCTTCAAGCTTGTTATACTGGCAGTGACAGTGCATTAACAGAGAGTTGGGGGATCCATGTGCTGTGTGGTGTTGTGTGACCAAAAGGATTACATAATTTCAGGAGTCAAGTCAAGAAGGTATAGTGTTATTTTAGCCATATACACTGTACACAGCATAACAAAACAGTGTTTCTCCAGGACCATGGTATAACATGAAATAACACAAGACTACACAGTGTGGACAGGACAGGACTACACAGAATGCAAAAAGAGGCAAAGTGCAATACTTTACAACACAAGGGCAAACAATTCAATATTATGACAGGACAGAGTACAGTGCAGCTGATAAAAGCAGTAACAGTGAGGGTTAAACAATATTGTTAGATACTGTGTTCTAGCAGCAGAGTAATAAAATGTGCAAAAAATGCAAAATTTTCTGAGAGAATAGCTATAATTAAAAAAACAGTTGTGCCAAAACTGACATAAAATGTCAGCTACATGGTAAAAAATGTAACAGTATATAAATAAAGGAAATGCTACGGGGCAAGTTTGTTTATGGGGGATGCCAGTTCTTGTTTATGAGGAACAGTTTGTATGTGTGTACAAGTTTTTAATGTGCTTTCATCTCTTGTGTCTCTCAGCCCTGACTCTAAGATCTACACACATACATTCTTGAAATCTCAGGAAAAAACATTTATGTTGTGATAATGACAAAAATAACTTGGGATTGAGAGAAAACGAATACAATTTTACTTGTTATCACAGCAAAGCTGGTTTTAAAATGCTTCTAATAAAGTGCAGGGACTGTTGTAACTTTTCAGAATGCTTATAGTGCTGTAAAGTCTTCAGAGGTCTGCAGACTGAGGAGACTGAAGCACCCCACTGTAAACATGGCTACCTCTGAATCTCCTGAAAGTCTTGTTGATATTCAGGTCTTCGTTGTGGTCATGAATCTTTTACGATTCTCTCTCATACCCAGTGCTGTCATTGGTCAGTCCAGTAAGACAATCATGATCGAACAACTGGTTCAGCCAAGAATTCTGCAACGTACTGTTTCAGTATTAGGTTAATTATAGAGGAAATATTACTAATATCCAATTACTGCATAAACCCTGGGATATTAAAGGCTAGCATGGCAGGAGCTGTTAAATGCTAGGCTAGACTATATAAAAAAGCATGTATGTAGGAGAGTATGTAGAGCCAGGGAAATGGCAATAGACAAATCAGTGGGTGAAGTGAAGTCATTGATATGATAACCTAGGCTTTCCAGACACTCTGAAGTGAGTACTACTTGGTTTTGGTCATTTAGGCCATTGAGGCAAAATATTTTCTGTGTATTTTTGCAGTGATTTCTTGTAATCAGGTCTTCTCCTTTGATAACCTGATTTCTCATGACTGTCATTGTATTAATTATGGTATGACAAATGTACAGAATTATCTATTTGAGAAAGCATACAAATGCGAATGTTATGCAAGTGTTACTCTTATCTGGTGTTTTTCTTGAATATTTGTTTATCTCTGTGTGTGCATCAGCACATTCCATATTAGCACACACAGCACCCTCATTAATGAAGCAGGTTAATGTAGGTATCACACTTGTGTCTGTCGAAAGTCGCTTTAAAAAAACTTTTATGCCATCAAACAAGGGTGCAGATTTGACTGATATTGCAAACCAATATTTTATGACGCAGAAGGAGTAGACTGTTTGGGATGCTGGGTTACTGCAGTAAAATATGTATGCTTCTGTGATGCTAAATCTGTAGCCTTTCTATATCACCTTCAGTGTGAGTGTGTTACTGTGATGTGTTACTGTGTCCGGTCACCGCCACCCTTGCCCTTGTCATTGTAACCGCTGTGTGTTTTATGTTGTGTGTTTGTGTGTTTTATCTAAATTTAAATTAGCGTTTTTTATGTCTCTTATTCCAATTACAAAGTTTTAGAAAGCCACTGTATAAATGGACCTTTTATATTTTAAACACAGTGGATTGCTGTGAAAATAGTGCATTTCAGGAGATGCAGGTCAAGCTTTTTGTCAAAGAAGTTAAAATGTTGCATTTTAAAATAATGTAATCCTATTTATCTATTAAAAATATTTGCACAGCAATACTGAGAAGCCGATGCTTTATGCAGTCCTGAAGTCTGTGAGCTTCTCAGCATTGCTGGTGGTTTTCTTCGGTTGCCTTTAATGTTTCATCTACAGTTTATTTAATCTGTACGCAGTAGTTCCTAAAGTGATTATTTACATAATTGGTTGATTAGTTCATTGGTTGATTTTGATGTTAAATATTTAACATTATACACATTCAGTTCCAACATTGTTCCACTTTTGAACTAGCCATGCCCTCTATTTAAAAAAACAAAAAAACAAAGGCTTTTTATCAATAGCAACGCAACAGATCTTCTACATTTCTCTCAGAAATTTGAAAGATGTAAAAATTAGAAACAACTAGAACAAAAATAGAAAAAACAAAGCTTAGCGGTAATACTAGTTGTATCATCACACCTGACAAACAGCCTCACACTGGTCCTGAAGAAAAGTGTTAGTCTGTCCACACAACAATACAGTCATTGGAGTTTAAAAAATGAACTGTTTTTGTCTAGGCGGGAGGCCAAAATGCAGAGGGGAAAATGCATATCCATAATGTCTACCATGCTAATTTAATAGCCTAGTTGAATTCTTCTTCTCTGCCTTCTTTTAAATATCTGCATTTATCTTGCACTTTTGAAATTCTTTTATTGAGATTCTAATTTTATTTTTTTTTTGCTTGCTACTCTTTTTACGCTTTCTGATTCATTTATATTTTTTATTGTGTACCTATAAAGCACATTGAATGACCTTTGTATATGATAATGTGCTTTATAAATAAACTTGACTAATTTTACAGTTTCACCAGGAAAATGTCTTTTAAGATGATGGTAAAGCCAGTTTGACTGCACTACTTCGTATGATGCACATTTTGAACAACATGCAGCTCAGTGGAAACTAAGAGAGAGGGATAGACAAAGTAAGGTAGGTATTCTACAGGCTCAGTGACAAGGCAAGTAGTCAGTTTCTTCACTGTGTGTTGTGGCAGGATGTGCTGACCTGTCATATGAGCAAACAGCAGTGATGCAGAACCCTGCTGGGTTTAGGGCTGAGGGAGGCCCTCTGGAGAGCAGTCTAAAGGTCATATGATCTTTGCTGGGTCATGAGGTCTGTCGAGTATGATTCATATGATGAAAAGTCTGTCTTTAAAGTGTAAAATGCATGGCATTCTGTACAGGTTCCATCTTTCTCAGATGAACTACCTAACATAAACCATTTGTTCTAGACCATTTGCACTTAACAGTTATTTTTCCAACAAGTAGTCTTTTTGCTAGCCTGATGGAAAGAAAAACAAAAATCAGCCAGTAAAACAACACAGAATCCAATGGCTATTGTACAAGACAGAACAGTAACATACATCAGTATATACAAAGTAGAATAAATAGTAAGTATATATACAAGAATACAACAGGGAATTTTGCAAGTGCAGTTTGATGTGCTTTACTGAAACATTGCTACATGAGCATGTTCCTGACTCTGTGATAGTGAAAAGCACAAGAGGGGGGAACTCGCTTTTTTTGTTAATGAGTGATGGTGCCACCCAGGTCACATTGTGAGTAAGGAACGGGTCTGTGGCCTGGATATTGAGCTGTTAGCAGTGGGGCTATGTCCGTACTGTCTGTGCTAGGGAGTTCTCACACATGATTGCCATCGGTGTTTACGTTCCTCCATTGGCCACACGATGACAGCATGGGATATCATCCACTCTGCAACCTCAAAACCCCAGACAAGGCACCCAGGTGCTTTTATCCTCATCTCCGATTTCAACCACTTCTGTCTGAACAAGACACCGAGCACCTTTTCACAGTCTGTGGACTGTCCCACAAGAGGAAACAAAACACTGGACTTGATGTATGCTAATGTCAAAGAAGCATACAGCTGCACAGCCTACCTACCTAACTACCTCTTGTGAAGAAGCGGCCAGCCATTGTTAGGAAGTGAGGGAGCGATCAAAGAAGACCAGTGCAGCCCTGCAGGACTGTCTTGAGACTTCGGACTGGAAGGCTCTTTATGAGCTACATGGTGAGGACATTACCGACTGTTCACAGAGTACATTAGTCAAAGTCAAAATGAACTTTATTGTGATCTGAACCTTATACAAGTATAAATGAGAGACGAAATGGCGAAGCTCAGGTTCCACAGTGTACAAATAGTGTAACAGACATAAGACATTGGGATACAAAACAAAAGCAGTGCAAATTAGAAGTATAAAGTAAGATGAGGGTGAGATTTGATGTGTCCTGAGTGTGTGGACAGCTCACTGTGAATTGTATATAAATTAAAGTATGTGGAACATTTGAAGAAGTGTGCAGAAAGAATTACCAGTATAGCCAGTATAAACAGTGTAACAGTATCAAACAGTATGAGACAAGTGAAAATAGCAGCCTGAGTATACATTCTTTAAGGTTTGTGCGTTTATAAAGAGTTGTGAAAAGTGTAGACAATATTACCAGTATATAGACAAAATAACTAAAACAGACAGTATAACAGTATCACCAAGTATAAATAGCAGGTTTGGGTTTTAAGGCTTATGTGTGACTTTTAAAGTGGCTGTGCATTAGTGTATGGTCTGTGTAAACAGTTTGTACGGGTGGAAGGGGAAGTGAGGGGGGTCCCTTGGGGCAGCATGGTGTTGAGGAGCCTGACATCCTGGGGGTACAAACTGTCCGCAGTCTGGGAGATCTGGCTCTGATACTGCAGTATCTCCATTTTGTTGGCTGGAGTGTCCACAGGCCTTATGAACAGTCTGTGTGCGGAATGTCTCCTCTAGTGAGGGTAGAGGCACCCCAATAATGTTCTCTGCTGTCCTCACTACCCTGTGCAGGTCCTTGCGATCAGACGTGTTGTTGTTGCCGTACCAGGTAGTGATGCAGCTGGTCAGAACTTTTTCGATGGTCCCTCTGAAGAATGTGGCGAGGATGGGAGGTGGAAGGCTTGCTCATTTCAGCCATCTCAGGAATTGAAGTCTCTGCTGGGCTTTCTTTGTTAGGGAGGTGATGTTGCTTGTCCATGTGAGGTCCTCAGTCATGTGCAGACCAAGGAACTTGGCGTTCCTAACAGTCTCCGCAGCACAGCCATTGAGGTTAAGTGGGCTATGGGTTGGACTTGATTTTCTGAAGTCCACAGTCATCTCTCAGTGAAATCCATACACTGCGTCCCCAATACGGGTTAACATAGACATCAAAGTCCTACTGAACGAGAAGAAGGAAACATTCAGGGCAGGTGACAGGGAGGCAGCCAAGGAGCCAAGCTGTCTGTCTGTGAAGTTAAAGGAGGGAAGGGGCAGTTACAGGAGAAAGCTGAAGGAAACCCTGCAACAGAACAACTCCAGCAATGTGTGGAGACACATTAGGGCAATCACAGACTTCCTGTATTTTAACTAGTTTGACGGTAGACCCCAGCACAGTGTTTCCTCCAGCTTCAGCATGACCCTCAAGGCACCCAGCACTCCTGCTTCTCCATCAGTGCGTTGCCAGAATGCAGATCTCCATCCTACCCCTCTCCTTCTCCCACATCTCACTTGTGTGCTGAATTAGCTGCAGCTCAACATCAACAAGACCAAGGAATTGGTTGTGGGCCTGGAAGGTCAAAGTCTCGTCTCACTCTGTCCATAAGGGGGTGGATGTGGAGATCATTCAGGTCTACAAATACCTTGATGAACACATGGACAATACGCTAGACTGGTCAAAGAACTCTCTGGCCCCATATAAGAGGGGTCAATGTAAGCTGTACTTCCTACATACACTTTGATATTTTAGAGTCTGCAACCCCATGTCGCAGATGTTCTATGAGTCTTTAGTGACCAGCGACATTTTCTATGCTGTGGTATGCTGGCGTGGCAGTACGAAAGTGGCAGACACCAAGAGACTTAAACAACTGATCAGGAAAGTGGGCTCAGTAGAAGCTGTGGCTGAGAGGAGAACATAATCTAGACTTCAGTCCATCATAGACAGTGCTAAGCACCCAATCCACAATGTTGTGGCTGACCTGAGAGATACTTTTAGCCACAGACTCACCAGCATAAAGTGCTCCAATACCTCTCTAATGCCATCAGACTCTATTAATCCTTCCTCAAATCCACACAATCTGTGCAATAACCCGATGCTACTCAGTTTCTTACTGGGTTTAAATCCTTATTATTATTATGTGCATTATTATCTTATTATTATGTGCTATATTCTACTATGTCCATTATAATGTGCAGTTTTCTAATAAGGTGCAAAATCATTTCATCATATGCAATATCTTATTTTTGTGTGCAATAGCCTTACCATATGAAGTATCACTACTTATGCCCCTATTACTTATCCACTACCTATTTCTATTACGTGCAGTAACATAGTCAGTATAGAGAATGACTCCTAACCGCTATTCATGTTACTAATAAATCCGTTTACTGTAAGTTAATTATCTATAGTATTATTACACCAGCATTTGTGTATATAGCATAGTGTATTCCATACAGAGTATTTTCTCCAGAGTATTTCAATTGATTTCATTTAGGCTTTAAATCTAATATTGTTTCTGTCTCTGTGTGTATGTGCAGTCATAACATGAGCAGTTTCTTCTAGGATAAATGCAGCTTTCTGATTCTGAAGAAGACAGGAGTAAAGCAGTAATAAAATGGTTCTACATAGTTCAAAAAAGTTCATTGACATGTAACAGATGTGTAACCCTTTTTGGTGCTATATAAAGGTTTGTTCTTAAATCAGATTTTCCACAAGGCAAAAGAACCATTCAACCTGCCAAAGAACCCCTTGTGTGTTAGGGGTTTGAGAAGTGGTTTGTGAAGTGTACATAGTTTGATATAGCACCATTGCCTTTACTACAGAATGTTTGAAGAACCGTATGTAGAGATGTACAGTACTATATATGGAGTCCTAATCAAATACAAGGATTATATTAAATAAGTAGGTTTAATTGCATGTAATGTTAATTGTACTTTATGCAATTAAGACATGTGGTGCAGCAGAATAGACATTATGTAAACTGTAACTGGTGCAGGTAAGTTCCTTTATATAGTTTAGTATGTTGTTTAGCACAGAACCAATCCAAATAGGGTAGGAATAGAAATGAATGGGACTACACAATTACCTTCACCTTATGAACTGCTGTCAATTTAGGCTTATTTGTCTTTTGATTGCCAGTTGCTAACTGGTTACTGAACGAAAGCTGTCTTTCTTCACACACCACTCCCCACACACTGCTGCCCCGGGCACCCCTCATTGGTGGCAGCCCATATCTTCCCTTGGTGAATGGGTTAAATGCAGAGAAAGAATTTCACATCATTCACAATGTGTGCTGTGCAGGGGTGTGTTCACACGTGACTATAAGAGGCCACTTTACTTATATAACATGCCAATACCTTCAACCTCCAAAACAAGTGTGAATTATATTTAATTTGATAACAGTAATGACCATCCTGGTTAGAATAACAAAGCAAGTAAAATGTATCCAAACACAACCTTTCATGCAAATGACATGTTAAATGACATGACAGATACTTTTTTCTAAAGACAACTGACAAACAAGAAGAAGAGGTTATTAGCAGAAATCAGACACTACTATGAACTTTTATCTGATAAGCAATGGGCTTTTTTTTTTTGGGCAAAAATTGATGTGTGCTGGTGGCCTGTGTTCAGAGAGAGTTTCAAGCAATCTGCAGCCTTTGTAGTCTTGTCAGTGCTTAGAGAGGTATACCAGTCTCTGGAAACCATGTCACTTGCCTCCTGGTTTTTCCACTGGATTGTGGTTTTCAGGGTCATTATGAGTAACCGCTGCACTGTTTAACCCAGTGATTTCACCCATGTCATTTCTTGTGGCTTATAGTATTTTGTTGTGTCAGGTGTGTGACTGCAGTCTCGGTTTTGTTTTGTGCTGTCATTCATTTTGGTCTATGTTTAGTATGGCCACAGAAGATATTTAAGAAGTTCTGATCAATTAGATAAGTAGCTTAGTGGCATGGTGACGGTGATCACTGTGTTACACCGGGTATACAGCGGGTAGAATGAGTATTGAACACGTCACCAATTTTGTTAGTAAATATATTTTGAAAAATTCTCACCAGATGTCAGTAACAACCCATCCAATCCACACATCCAAAGAAATCAAACCATAGATGTCCATAAATTAAGTTATGTGTAGTAAAATGGAACGACACAGGGAAAAAGTATTGAACACGCTTACTGAAATGTATTTAGTACTTCGTACAAAAGCCTTTGTTGGTCATGACAGCTTCAAGATGTTGCTGTATGGAGAAACTAGCCACATGCATTGCTCAGGTGTGATTTTGGCCCATTCTTCCACTCCAACAGTCTTCAAATCATAAAGGTGCCATGGGCACCTTCAATGAGCTTTAGTCCTTTCCATAGATTTTCTAAAGGATTCAGGTCAGGTGATTGGCTGGGCCATTCTAGCAGCTTTATTTTCTTTCTCTGAAACCAATTGAGAGTTTCCTCGGCTGTGTGTTTGGGATCATTGTCTTGCTGAAACGTCCACCCTCATTTCATCTTCATCATCCTGGTAGATGGCAGCAGATTTTTATCAAGAGTGTCTTGGTACATTTTTCCATTCATCCTTCCTTCAATTATATGAAGCGTGCCAGTGCTGTATCTCGAAAAATGTTAGACTAATAGTTTGTTATAAGGTGTTTATGACAGATCCAGGGTAGCCAGAGCTGCATGACAAATCATATTTTTATTATAATTGCAATACAGGATTCCCAGATGAACACCAAAATTGCAGATAGTGTTTTTTTAGTTACATAATCACATACAGCTACAGAGTAACATAATTAGATGATCACATGGGAGAAAAAGCATTTTCATATGTAAACCATTGTCATTACTGAAATCTTCTGGTGACTACTCCTTGCATCTCTAATTTTATAGGTATCATGCAGCCTTAACCCACAGGCTATGTACTCCTAATGTGTACTTCAGGCAAGTCATGTGCGTTGTTGTTATAGTGTTGCTGACAATTTTCATGTGCAAAAAAGGTTCTCAGTTTCTCCTGTAGGTTGTGTCGTCATTGTTAACAATAGTGCCTGTGACCCTAGAGTCAGTAAAAAAAAAAAAAAATCTTGATCTTGGTATTTGAGTCTTTCTTGGCAACACAGTTAAGAGTCAACAGGATAAACAGAATTAGAGTGAAGAAACAATCCTGAGGAACTCCACTGTTGAGGCTGAAGTTTCCTTGAATCCTTGATACCACTACCAATATGATATAACCATCCAAACCATTACCTAGCATCTCCACATCAGCATGTCTTTGGACTGTAGGAGAAACGAAGCTTGGAAACCCAAGCAGACACTGGGAGAACATGCACACTTCACCCAGCCAAGAATCAATCCCAGGACCTTCTTGATGCCAGGCAACATCGTTACATAATGTGCCACAGTCCTGCCCTTTCAATTCACATTTCCATCTAGAAGTACGATGTTTAAAATTAAAACACCCTATTGCAATACAGGAAGAAATACACAGGCAGGTTCAGTTAAAAAAATTGCAAGGGCTCCCAAGTTTAAGCATTGGTCCTATCTGGAGCTAGGCAGGATGACCAAAAACATTTTATCACTGTATTTTTCTAAATTATACCAAATTAACGGTATAGGTCGGTATTAGTACTCCAGCAGGATGGATCTTTCAGAAATGGTTATCACGCAGCAAAACAACTTCTTTCATGGAAGTTCCGCCGTTTTTCTGTGAATCACAAGACTTCAGACGTCATCCCGAGCTTTGTCTGGAGTTCCTGTGTCCTGTAGAAGTAAAGTTATATCAATTAAAAAAAAACATGTACAAGTACAAATTTAAAGATGGCGTCGCTCACATGCACAGCTAAACAACAGAAACGCCAAATTTTATTTTATTTTAGGTGATATAAACAAAATAAATGTAATGTGAAGTTGGGTGGGACTTTGAGTTCCTATGCAGAAGGAGGGGAGAGACACGTGCCTGAGTGCACAGGAGTGGAGCAGAGTGCACAAGCTTAGGGGGGAGGGGGGATGTTTACGCTCTGTGCTTTTTTTTAAACTTTCTTTGTATGGTTTCTTTGTATGTGTTCTATATTGGAATGGGGTCCATGTGATGTACTCTTAGCTACACTCTGATCCATGGTATCTGCTCGATAAATAAAGTTGTTATTATTATTACTTGGCTAAAATATGTTTTGCTAATGTATCCACTCTGTCGGACGAAATGCTATATATGTCCACGCCGTGACATGAAGAGCTAACTGCTAAAGGCTAAACACATGCATGTTTCTTCGTAATACTGAGAAAAAATACGTACTTTTGGGATTATTTAGCCCTTGGACTATCTTTGTCCCGTTTGATCCCGTTGATGTACAGAATCATACACATATCATCAGAATCAGACAACATCAAACTAAATGGCAGGTATATTAATATTGCTGTATATGAAAGTATTTTTGAGAAATTAGATGCACAAAAAAGCTAAAGATAAGAAATTGCACTCCCTAAAAGTAATATTTTACGCCCTACAATCCACACGCTGTTCATTAGACATGTTGTGACTCTCACACGCTCAGTGCTCAAATGAAAAGTTCTGTTCCTCTAGCGGTGCAGCAGTGAAAAAGGTCCCCCCTTAAACAGTTAGGCTATTTAAAACGGTACTGTGGTATAAGAAAAATTCATAACAATAATAAAAAACACTTTTCAGTATGAACCGGTATACCGCCCAGCACTAGCCCTGTCAGCAGGAGGTTGTAAGTTCAAGAGGACTCCAAGAAAGCATAGCTAACCTCCCTGTTTCCTCACTCGTTTAAATGCCAGATAACATGGGCAACTGGAGTGGTGTTCTCCACACATGTTAAATTGTCCAGTGACATTGTGACTGCCGCAATTCATATAGACACAGTGTCTTTCAGAAAATACATACATTTTGTGATGGAGGAAGTGCTAGCTATGAGGTGGGGAGCGGTTGTGACAAAATTAGGAAGATTATTGGTTAAAAAAAATGGGTAAAAATGCAAAACTAGGCAAAATAAACATGGCTAGCTAACATTGTACTGCACTGTTATAAAATTGATTGTTGGCAAATGTGTTAGCATTGCATTAGTGCAATATAAGTAGTGGCTATTGGATCTGAGAAGTTCTGACAGTTTTGGGTTCAGTTTGCCACTAGCACTAATTAATACACCACACTTGTCCAGGCTGATCACACAAACTATAACACCAACTCAGCTGCATCAGATTAAAGAAACAGAGGGGCAGAGGTCATGAAAGACTTGAATGCAGTGTTGAGCTGAGCTGCAGGGGCACCTTATTACCCTGCTCACTGTCCACTCAGTAAAGCTAAATGCCAAACATGCTCTCACTGCTGTTGTGTCTTTTTTTCTGCCCGGCTCTTTGATGCTGTGCAGGTCTAAGGGCTCAGTCTCACCTATGTCGAGGGTGATATTAACTTGCACAGCCTCTTGTTTTTTTTCTTTTCTTTTTTTCCATTTCCCTTTATGTTCTACCCAACATCCTGCTCTCACCGGACTTAAAGCACAAGAGATATGTTCCATTCAATCAGGGCCCTGTACACAGACCCTTGGTTGTGGAAAAATGTGTTGCTGTTTGTTGCTGTTTACTATGAATGACAGCAAGTTTGAAAAGTGCTTTCAATTTTCATTTTGTAAAACATAGCCACACATTTTCCATCTGAAAATTATTCTTTTAAAACCTTTTGCCATTTGATTCCTTGGTGTAACAGTTTCTTATGCAGCATGTTTTCATTGTACTTTATACACATTCTTTGCTCATGTTATTCTAGTCTACAGCTATGCTTCTATAAAACCAAATATACGTAATTGAATATAAATTCAATGTTTGATTTCTTATGGACTCCTCATCCCCCTTTTTTCTTTCAGTTATGCCTTCTGCACGGCACTAGTCTGGTGTATCAGGAACGAGCATGGTACCTGGAGCACAACTACTTTAGCCCTAGTGCTAGCAGGGGAATCCGCAGCCAGGTATGCACGAAGTCCAATTACTCTTCACCTTCTGAAACAATAACAAACAAAACCAAATCAGAATACACAAATGAAATCAAATATTTGTGTAGCTGGCAATCAAATAAAATAGTTATATGCTTATCAATAAAAAAGCCACCAATTAGCATGTAATTGAGAGGATTTATTCCCGATTAATGACCTACCATATTTATTTTAACTGTTCTTTCAAGTGAATCAAGTGGCACTCCAGTCGCTAAAGGTCTCCTTGTCCATTTACCCTTTTCACTCATTAAATAAGGCTAACAGCTAGCAACAGAATGTTATTACACCCCCTTCGGCCCACACCATGCACACAGAAACGCATACACGCACCCTCAGTGTGAGGTTTGGCCAGTTGTTCACAAGTAGCTGTTACTAAACAGAACCACCTTATGAATGCTCTCCCGCATACAGGAACATGCAAAAGCTGAGAGGACAGTGGGGTTAACACCAGTCTGTCAGTATGCAGCTGCCAAGCCCCAGCAGTGTGTTTGGCATTCTTCCAGTGTTAACACAGTCTTGTACTACACCAGCAAGCGCTTCCCCTCCTCAATCTCTAAATCACCCTATAGTTTCATAAGAGTTTTAGTTAGAATGACCACACGCTGATTTCTCTCTGAATGTGTTGTTTAGTCATCTTTTAATTTGACATTTTATTCACAGTTTGCCTGTTTGTTCCAGCAGAAGCCCAAGCTCATTTAATTGATCTTTAGAAGAACAAGTTTCATAAACAATCACCGGGCCAAGAGCATCACACACATTCTGTACCTAACTCCATTTGGTGAATTGGTGAATTGTCTTAATAGGCATTCAATCTAAGTTTGAAGCAGAAAAGTGTTTTATATAGAGAATTATTGGAGGTTATTGTGTCATCCATATGTTTTTATTTTGCATCCTGTAGGTTGCAAAATATTTTCTGACCTTGTGTAGTATTTTGTATGAATATTAGAACAATTCTTCAGTGAAGTTCGTCAAATGAATCTGCTATTTTCACTGTGAATCAGACTAAATTTACATTGAATGCAAGACACATTGTTTGTTTTTAAGGGGTTACAAGTGGATGAAAACATGGTGGGAAAGATAAGCAAAAAGGACTGGAGCTTATCGCACTGTTAGCCGTGCTACCAAGCCATGCAAATGAGTCCATGCCACCTGCCCCAGGCCACCCTGCTTGTTCCGTTTTAGTTTAGCTGTGTCATTTGAGTGTCAGGTTTTGTAGACTTTTTGGGGTTGTTATAAATGCTCCAGCAGTTTAATACAGCGCAGTGCCCAGTGTGGACTGGGGCCTTTTATTTTTCTTTCCGATATCAATTTTTGGGAAGAATCCTATTATCAGTAATATTAACTGATCTGAATTTTCATATTTTATTATGTTAATTATATTGTCTCACAATAATTTCTCTACATTTTTATCAGTTCTCTTCAAAAGGAGTGTTGTGTTTTTGAGGCCTAAACAAACTGCGACCAGTATTGATTGTGATTTAAACTTTGAGTATATTCTATAAATGAATATCAAGGCCTGTTTTTAGCCAATAAAATCAGCATATCCACTTTTTCTAGCTTGAGGCTTAAATGCTCAAAGTAGTGTACCAAGCTGCCAGTTAGATGACATTTGCTGTTTCACTTTTGTTTCTGTAAATACAATCTTTCAGCCTTCTTTGGACCCCCGTATTGGCTGATATTTGTTGCATTACAACAGAATGAATTCAAACAGCACTACTATTTGGAAGCTCAAGGCTCAGTCGAATACATTCACTCCTCATTTAAATACTAGAGGCAGTGCAGTGTCTTACTGGATTACATATACTGAGTGAGGGGTACAATGGGGGTGTGCTGGTCATTTTGAAAAGACAGTAATGACATTTTACTTCTAACACTACATAGTAAAACAATATTGTACATGATTAGAAATGCAAAGATGAAAAAGAGCTGCATTGTCTTTTTTCCATGGGGGTTCACATCAGCTTTTTTTTTTTTTCGGAAGGCTGCTAGCTGCACTTTTTTCCTGTAATAAAGCTGCAACAGTATTTGGCCGGTCAGTCAGCTATATTTTTAACGTCCTTAAAGCTAGCTGGTGTTACACACCATAGTTAGGTAACTATTGTTTGAATATTATTATATTTTTAATCCATGAAAGTAAATAGTTCAGTCTACCAGCCAACTGCAGTCACTAGTCTCTTCTCCATTGTCACTACTGTCTAAAAACTGACGTCAGGAAACGACAAAGGTAGTGTGGAGTCCGGACACTTTAGTTTGTGTGCAGATATTTTGTTGACTTACATACAGGAAATTAGTGAAATGCGTCTGAAAAACTGACTGGAGAGATTTTAGTCCCCTATCTAAAGGAAAAATTGCATTTATGAACATAATTCAATTTTTTTTTTTTCTCAGTTGTGATTTTACATATTCATGTCTTAAAAGCTTTCAGAAGTGACGGAGGATGTACTCCTGACACAATAGATGCATACAGAAAATGACACATTAGTGTGTATTGATCTGCCTCCACATTCATCTGATTTGGTCACCACAGAAAAAACACTCATAACATTACTGAACTACTAAACCGCTTTGAGACTTGTTTCAGCTGAGCACCGAGTACAAAAAGCAGCCATCAATGGTTCGTGAAGTGACACACAGAAACACAAAGTAGAAAGTGTCTCTCTGATAACATGACACTAAATACTGACGTATGTCTGTTGGATACATTAGTTTTAAGAAGCCAACTGCTGCTGTTTATCAGAGTAGGTCATACACTGGCAAAAAATAGATATCAAACTTTGAAAGTCTAGGGAACCGTTTATGAAGTTAAGATTATAATAATTATTATATCTACATTATATCTTTTTATTTAGACATTTATTTAGTTTTGCCTTCATTTTGGTTTTTTATTTTCATGCCAGAGGGGTGCTTTAGCTCTAAGACCTTCCCCTCTCCCCAAACTAGCTTGTTCAGAGAACTAAAATAATTGTTCTGTGGCATTGTCTAAAGAGCCCCTTGTCTAAAGAACCCCTTGTGAGAGGCTTGGCAAAAGCTTCAGTGATGGTTTCTAGTCGGAGAGTTTAGCTTCATATGAGATTTGGTTCTTTTCACTCAAGCCAAGTGTGTAATATGGAAGCATTCTGTGTTGTGTGTGATGTGTTTGTAGATAAGTGGTGGTCTGCTTGGCCGTTTCAGGGAAAAAGGCAGCCGTTGTAACAGGAGGGTGTGAGTTTTTTCCCCTCAGCGGGTTCCTGGCCTCACACAATGTCTGCAGTATTGATCACTCTCATTGCACTCGTCAATATTGGGGACATTCCCACCCACATCAGTGCATGGGAAAGTGACACACATGCGCACACACACATTTTCGAAGCTCACTATGCTAATATGAACAAAATCAATTTACTTAGTAATAGCAATTCCACTGAGCCTTAATTTTTTTACTCAGATCCTTGTCATTGCTTTAACATCAAACGCTTCTAGTTCTTTTCTTTGCAACAATTTAAGAAACCCACTACATTGTATTGCATAAACAATGGCAAATGGTCAAAAGTTACATTACATAATATTAGGTTCGAAAAACATTTTATGGCAACATTATGCTGGTTCCATTTCTTAAAAGGCTCATAACAGAATTTTCTGTCCTTTTGTGAACTGAAAGAATTTAATGTACTGTATGAACTTTTAAAAAAGTACCATTCTCTCCAGTCCATATGACATACATAAATACAGACCGTTAAAGTGTAGTAGAGATTCCTGAACATTTAAACATTTAACTTGTACATTGAGACATTACACTAGCCTAACTTATAAGGGTTTTTTTTTTGGGAACCAAGATTGGTTCTTCTGTGGCATTGCTCCAAAGAAGCACCTTTTTTTATGTATCAAATTGAAATGTTTAAATATATTTGTGAAATATTTATAACCACCAAAAGTCTCCAGATTGGTCATCCCAGTAGGGAATGTGTCCTGCAGCCTAACCAATGAATTGGAGCTCTTTTGCCTTTGCTTCTTTTGCTTTGCTTTTTCTCACAAAAGGCCTCTCAATCTCTGTGTTTGTTTAAATCAGGTATGTCTTCTCAGCACAGAGCCTTCTTCCTTTCATCTTCAGAGATGTAGAGAGGAGAGAGGAAATAAAACAGAGAAAATGGTCAAACACACCTTAGGCTTTTAATAAGAAAGATGACTGAGTCACACACTGAGTCAGTCATTTTCAGCCACTAATACTCAGCAGATAAAAGAATGTTACAATGAGGAGTTTTCACAGCAAGATGGTGATTTGCAAGGCATGGGTTCAGACTGACGGACTGTGATTATTTGGCTTTCATTTTAACGGCTGGATGCTTGAGTCACATTCAAGGAGGCAGATTGCTAAATTAGCTCTTTGTCAGGCCGGGTGGTGGGAGAATGGAGTAACCTCAGTGACTCATGCAGGTTTTGCAGAGAAACAAACAGAAGCTGATGAATGATATGTGTGATGAGTAAATTCCCCTTTATTACTCATCTTTGTACATGTATTTAAACAAACAAATCACCAATATTGTATTCTGTGCATTGTTTAAGTGCAAATTTTTAAATGAACATGTGCAGCCAAAAAAGTCTTAAACAGACATTCAGTATTTGTCCAGTAAGTTAGACTGGCTTGTAGTCCTTAATAAAACGATGTTCTATGATATTATTAGGTAACAAACAGTGTGGGGTCTTGTTTTCTTAGTGTCTATCTGCAACATTGCTATGAAATGATTTTTGCTCCCTCATCTGTTTCTTCTGCCAGTGCAAAGGTTCTGAGTTTGTGTGTGGGATTTGACCAGCTTAGTCATTTGTTGTATTAGAGCCCGGAGGACTGATGCTGAAACCACTGTGTCGCTGTTATCCCTTAAAGTAATTCTTTATTTGAACCAGCCATTTTAGCTTTTGTATGTCATTCAGTGAATAACAGCTTTCCTCAACTCTCGTTTTCTTGTTTAGGGAAATATGAATTGCATAGAATTTGATTGAAAAAAGTCAATATCAGTCAATAACTGGATTAATGTTTTACTGTTCGTAGTCGCTATACATAATGCGGCAGTAGGCACATTAAATTAATAAACATTTTCAGATATTGTAGTGTTTAGTGTAACTTAATTTACCTTTTTTTCAGGCCGATGGTCATACAAAGCACAGTTTATACCATATCATTTAAAAGATAAATGTCTTCTTTTCCCATAATCTTTGATTAAAGAGTGCATGAATGGTGTTGTGAAGTGTAGGTGTGAACTCTAAAAATATCCTGAAGAGTTTATGTTACTGTGTGCCAGTGGGCAGGAAAAATATATATTTCATTTCCTCCTACCAAGAAATTACATTTCTGAGTTCTTACACTAGGTATTATCCATTAAAAGCAGCCCAGTCTGCCAGTCAGTATTCTTCTCGTCAAACAAACAAAAATTCTTCTTGGCCACTAGAGGGCTCTCACTGGGTCAATCCATGTTATGCTTACTGTGAACAAGCCGTGATTTTCCAGAGAAAGAGACATATACTTTGTTAAGACTGCTTAGTTATGTTGTTTTCTCTAATCTTTTCTCTTACACACACATAGTAATTATTGTAGTAACAGTTGGTTTCTGCTGTTTTCTACCCAGCTGCTGGAGCTATGCAAGTCAGTTAAAGATGATGCGTTGAAGGTGGTTGCCGACTTCAACATGCCTCCATGCTGTATCCAGGCACCCATCGCTGGGGTGAAAAACTCGAGAGCCAAGTGGGCCTTCTACCCGCAGCCACAGAGCCCCATTACCCAGCCTCAAACCCAACACAGGGTCCTGTCCAAGCTTTGAGCTAGAGGACAACCAGTGAGCTCACCAGCATAGAGCCGGCACTGGGATTCACCTTTAGTGAAGGTGTTGGTAGACCAACGACTGTAATTAATATAAAAATCCTGTCCAAGCTACAACCAGTCTTGTATTTGTGATTACAGTGGTCAAAGTTAAGATTTATTTTAGTGGAAACACAAGAGTACAACCAATATATTTCTCTTTTCTGACAACAGTGCCATACCATGTGCCAGACACTGTTGTTGAGGTAAAAGGGTCTATACATAAAGGTTTATGTTATGATGTTATTGACGTGTTATTATATAAGACCATTCTTACATTTCTGTGTACATAAAAAAAGCCCAAATGATTTGCTGTGAATCATAAAGCTGTTTACTACTCTTGTACCTTAATGATGTTTGTAGATCAGTGACAGTGACCTCTTTTAATAGTCCATCCTAAACATAGTCAAAACTTTAAAAAACTGCTTTAAAAGGTCGCACAATTGTCTACCTACCAGACACCAGCAATGTCAATGTATGGATAAATAATGAACAGTGGATTTTTGTTTTACATTGCATAATCATTCTTATTAATTATAGTGCTGCTGTCTGCCTTCAATATACATCATGCATACATATCACTAATTTATTAACAGTGATTATGTGTAATTTGGAATTATGCTTCTTATTTGAGTAGTTTTTGAGTACATTTTCCTGAAATAGAAGAGATGACATCTAGTGTTTTGTGTGTTGATGACCTTGTGTCTAAGTGACGCTTCTTAACCTGTGAACCATTCCCTTGGTCCATAGCCATATTTTTGATTGTTTTAACTGATGGCTCTTGCTTTTCACAGCTTTTCACTGATAAACCCCTTGTACAATGACTTTTTCTATCAAGTCTCTTTAGGAAAACCTTGTCTGATGACTTTTTAGGCTCCAGGAGCAGGTCCATCATTGCCTCTACTATATTCTGAGAGAAACTGAGATAACACAGTTTCCAATCCCTGTTATGGAGAATCCATACAGTTTTGGTTAAGTGCTGTTATAAGCACAGTTATGACACATTTGGTTCACTGTATTCAGAACCATTTGATGCAGTGCATGCTCTTTATATACTTGAATTGACATAGCAACATTACTTTGCTTACCTGGAGTTCAGTAGATTCCATAATACTTCAGTAGCTTCCATAGTAAGCAATTGTAGTACAACTCAACTTTCTCACCAAGGAACATTTCTTAAGTTGAAGTATGTTTTTGGTAGGCAACTTCCTCCCACTAGTGGCTGCAGTTACCTTCCATCGGTTTTTAATAACAGCAATGTGAGTAAAATTAAGCCCGAATTTGAATGCTTCATTGAGTCCTGGGACTGTACATGTAAATTACAATTGAAATATTTGTAATTAAAATGGCTGTGTTTTAGATTTTGTTGCTGTTGTACTTGGAGAAATCTAATGATGAACACGTTATTATTAAACACAATATGCTTTGTGTCTTGTTCATCTTATTTACCATTTCAACCGAAGTGATTTGCATGACCAGCTATGGGACGACATCAATTTTGGCATTAAATAAAGAGACATTCTTTTTTAAATAGATAATTATTTACATTAAAATTAGTTTAGGTGCTGGAGAGAGTGTACAGAGACACACTCATCCCAATTCTTTGGAAACTTTGGGGAGGAAGGGGGGACTGAGCTTGAAAAAACACTTCTTGAAAGTCCTGGGGTGGTTCTGCTTTCTGCTTTATATGTATACAATCATTGAACTGTGACAGATGATACAGTACAGTACATACAGTACAAACGGTACAGTACGTAAATACCATGACGCTGTAGTGCTAGTGTATTAGAAATCTATAAAGCAGTAGTGGCCTGGATGTGGGTTGGTGTCTGTGCTGGTCGTGCTACAGCAGTGCTCGCGCTCACACTTGATGGAGCAGATCTCAGGTATAACTTCTTGATTTACATTATGTAGCCAACAAACTGAAGAACAGAGGGCTTATTAGCCGGTGCAAATCATCATAGACGCTGAAAGCTACAAAAAAATAAAATAAGTCAACACTGGACGCCAGCTTCCCCCCCCCATATGACTTGCATGCATTTTGTTTGCACACAGGCTACAGAGGAAGGTTGCTGGTAGTAACTATTGACAAGGTCAGTTAACGAAGAGAATGTAAACTGGTAGCACGCTTGCAGCAGACTTGTGTTTTCAGCCCCGAGTCCATCCACGCTTAAACAAACACGTGTGGGCGGGGCAACAGCGAGGATGTGGTTAAAACGCCCACCCCCGCCCTTTCTAGTGGGTGGCGCCAGCGGGGGGACGGTGTTTGTGGCGTGCAGAGAGAGAGAAAGAGACAGAGAGAAAGCCAGAGAGCTGCAGGCGGGCGGGCTGGGAGGAACTTTCTCTTCGGGCGCACGAACGAACAAAAGACTGCAACCGACACCACCGGGCTTTATTTTTACACCTTTATTTTACAGACAGAACTGACCCCTCTCTTCCGCCTACCATCGGGAGGAAACTGTTTATAGAGAGCAGCATATCAATGCGACTTCTTCTGTGCTCTTTTTTGGCTGTTTTATTGTGTGGACGGAGGATTTTCGTCATGTTTTAAAGCTTTCGTCCGCTCCGCTAAGCCGTATGCTCTACAAGCATGTCCAGGTAAGTCCGGGAGACCTCGTCAGCCTCGAGTTTCAGTCAGATTCCCTGAGGAGCGGTCCGTGTTCTCCGGGAGCCCCGCTCCAGCGCGCAGTCACCTCTCCGCGCCAGGTTGAACGACCTCGACGCGAAATCGGTCTGACTGAAGCAACGCGAGCACACCGTCTCTCGTCTCATTCTCACTAAACTCTTAATGGAGCCCCGTTTTATTGAAAGTCCAGCAGGCACGAGTCCGCAGTGTTGTTTAAGCTGTTTACGGGTTTAGTGTGTTAAATAAAGGTGGAAGACTCACTCTTGCGCCATGGTTTCCCCTCACTGCTGGAAAAGCCCTCCGTGTCATCGCACTGTTTAAACCCCCCGAGAGTTGTTCTCGTGTTGAGGGGCAGGAGAGCACCTGTTTGGCTCGGTTTAACTCTTTGTTGCCCTGGCGCTGGATTAATCAGAGTAATGACAAAATATCTTAGATGTTTTTAGTTTTGAGAGTGAAAAACTCTTATGTGGTATTTTATGTGGAGTTGATAAAAACAACAACTTAGATATGCGAAAAACTATCATAAAATAGGGCAGTGTAGAATGTTCATATTTACTTCAGTTTTGGATCGCTGGTCCGAATTGACGCGACGCAATGCTGATTTTTTTCCGCCTGTTATTAAAGAGTCACGCCGCTAGGTGGCGCATTCAAACTTTGCGTTTATGATTAGTTTTGTTTGGCTGCAGGACATTAACACAAATATCCCATTGAGATAGGAGCCCAGAGCGCGTTTCTGTACTCTGCGCCGCTCCGCACGGTACCCTGAGGGGCTCTGGTGGGCTCACGGTCACTGAGCCGGTTCCAGTGGTCTCCTCTTTCTCCTCCTTCTGTCCGCTGTAGGTACACTCGCGCTCCCCGTGAGTGGCTGTGTCGTCCTCTCCCGGTTCAGGACTGTTGGGACTGAACGGTGAGAAGTGCGCGTGTCCGGGGGCGCGCTGTGGTGACCCGCTCACAGCTCGGACTCCGCCGCCCAGGTGAAAGCGAGGGAAAGATCGCAGGACAAGCAGTAAACTTAAACCGTTTTAGAGGTTAAATGTGGCGCTCAGGGATTCGCATCGAAGGAGAGAAAAATAGGAAGTAGCCTGGGCTCGGAGTGGAGCTGAGCTGTGACGCCGTTTTAAAACTCGCGCTGATGCGCTCCAGATGATTTCAGCCGTGTTTAGAGGAAAAACACACCAAACGAACTGAAACCCCGGGCTGAATGGAGAAGACCTTGCGCTTCCTCTGACTGAATTAACGGATAAACTGATCGGGCCGCTCTTTTTCACGCGGCGCTCTTGGAACCTCACGCGCTCGCGCCTCACTGCCGGGTTGAGTCGGCGGGAGTTAAATATCACGTAACCTCTTGCCCAGTTCGCATGCAGAACAGTAATCACTGCTGTTTTGTTTGTCCCGCAGACGGTCAAACCGGGCCACCCGCCCAGCCTTCCTACAGGAGCAGGGGGAAAGCGACCGGAGCGGCGGTGGCGGAACAGCCCCCCGGGCCGAGCAGCCCGAGCCCGGCGGAGGGGAGCAGGTTAGGGGGGGGGTGACGGTCACTAACAGTCTTCTGGGTTACCACTCCCGGTCGCCGCTCTTCCGAACTCTCTCCAGCTCCTCGAGTGGATATTTCTCATTCGACAGCGAGCCGAGCTCTCCGCTCATGACGCACAGCGCGTCCACTCAGACCCCCAGTCCATCGAGTCAAGTCATCATTCACGCCCTGCAGCACATTTCCCAGCTGCAGGTTGACGGTCAGCATGATGGTAAGACGTTGTCCTTCAGAGTTTTTCTCACGTGTTCGCGCGTTGTGTGCGTACGCGGCGGATGAGCTCGCGTGCGGTCAGTTCCCTGCGATATCTGGCGCACAAGGAGGCGAGTGCCTCCATATGTGTAGATATCCGTGTAGCCCACCCCTCTGCGTGGCGCCACATTCACGTTTAGATTTCTAAAACGAAAAAATACATTCTGTTTGAAGACTTAAAAACAAGCAAACAAAAGATTTCCATTTGCCTACTTAAGGTAAGGTTAGGAAAGGTTTATGTGTAGCGCATCACTTAGCTGCAGTTAGCCCAAGGATAGTGGACAGGGAAGCATTTTTATATGTGTGCAAGTTTTGAGGGTGACAAATGGCTACTTGGGTTTTTGAAACGACAACAATCAAGGAAGCGCCCCGTGTATCCTCCAGTTGTGTACAGAAACCTTGACTGTGGTGTTGGTCCTGGTGAGTGAACCACTTTGAAACACATTCCAGCATGTACATAGGTCAGGAAGTCTGTTTAGTTATCCACAAAGCCATTGGACACATCTTTTGTGTAATCCCCATGTTTAAACTGTATAGCGAGCCAGTGTAGGGCCTGTCTCCTCACAATGGGGAGTGATGGAGTAAGCTGATTTGCTTGTTGTCTTTTTATTTCCGTGTACTTTTGAGGGTTGAGACAGGCAAGAGAAGCGAGATCCGGACCTGCCGGTAGTCAAAATAGAGCGCCCTGTCTTTTGTTGAACGCTAGGCACAAGATCCAGCCATTTATTCTCCCCTATTGAGAACCCGGAGATAGCAGATAAAGTGTCTTCCTGTAGCATCTTACTAGCGTCCTGTCTCCAAGAGGACACTCTTAATGGAGAAGGAAAACAACACTAACACTTATCAGGGCTCTCATCTGTCTCATCTGTGGAAGGTAACTCTGCCAGAAGCCGCATGTTTGGGCATCTTGTTTGGATTCATTGTGTCAGTTTCTGCTTGGACTAGTACATGCAGACTTGACACAATGCAGTTCTGGACTGCCGGGCGCACCTCTGATGTCGGTGTTATGTTGGACACGGTTTGAGCCAGGGTGGTTGGCAGTCAGTGCTAGCTGGCATTGCCAGTTAAAAAATTAACAACCTGTAACATGTTAATATGTAGGTGGAAGTGTAGTGCTTCGCAAATTCGTCAGAACGCATTCATTTCACATGTAAACAAATGAAGCTTATGAGGCTCACAATATTGCTGTCAGCAATATTGGCCTGTGGCAAGCCAGTAACAACACAAAATGCGATTGAGTAATATCTTGAGTGAGATTTAGGATATATTAGAGTTGAAGCGTCAATGAGTCGGGTGAATCTGTGTGTGTGGAAATGAGTAGCATATGGTCCTAATATGATGGGGTATGAGAAATAACAGTAAAACTGGTTCTCACTTGAGTCATAGCTGGAGAATCAGTGCAAGTTCCGCCAGATTGTGGTTGTATTATTAGCGCTTAGCCTGAGTGCTCTCTCCAGTGTCGCTCAGACCTTGGCTTAGATTTATTGTGTGCCCCTGAGAAAGAATGCTTAAATATCTCACTTGTTCACGTGTTAGACAAACCCGAACTATTAGACTAAAGAAGTCTACAGAAGTGCTTACAAAAGTTTTTCATGCCTGGTGGGGAGCATGTTATTGTTTTTGGTTCTGTTTCATTTGTCTGTTCAGTTGTCTTGAAATATTTCATTTTGTGCAGTTTACATGACTGGCTTATTATGATGAATTACCATCAAACAGAAACAAGACAAAAACAGGCAGGTTAAAAGACGGAAGATGTTATTTAGCAGAATTCTCTTGCACTGCAGCTGACAGCGGAATTCACTTTGTGAATGTTAAGGCTGAATCACACGTTTTCATGAAACTAAGTGCTAAGTGCAGATCAAAAGAACTGCAGGTCTTTTGATGATGGTATGATTAGGATGCACAGTTACTGTAAAAAGTTAAGCACAATCTACTCTTAAAAAACATGTTAAAATGTTGTTTTATTTATTCAGTCTTTGCCCAGTTTTACATAACCAAAAATATGATGCCCTTTTCATGTGATTACACATTGACATTGATAGCACTTAACTAATTTGACCTTGTCATTTGTGTTCCACAGAATTGTTTCCTGCCCTGTATAACCACTATACACCCCACAGAGCAGCATCTGCGGGGGACATGCGAGCGGAGTTGTACGTCGCGCAAGAGTTGCGGCGCATCGGAGATGAATTCAACAACCATTATTTTCAGGGGGTGAGTCACCTGCATGTGTATGTGTTGGTGTGTGAGATATGCCAGTCGTGGAGGCACAAAATCTCGATGATGAAATATTTCATATGACCAAGTAACAGCAGCTAGTTTGGTCGGTCTTAAGGAACAGTCTGGCTGCTAATCTTTCAGTGTTCATTAGAGTTGCTTGCCAAAAAGCACCTAATGGGGGGTTGATATGAAAGGCCTTTCATGTGTTGCTGCAGGTGAGGGCTGTAGGAATATTTACCTACATTACTTTGGAGGGATTTTTCTTGCATTTCTGTACATTGCATCACTTCATTCACAGTCAGAAATCAAAGTCCTCTCAAAGGGACCGCTCTAATGAAACACACTGTGTGATGGAGTGTGGGCCTCTTTTAAAAAAAAAATCATGATGTGTCACATAAAGCATCAAAAGAATAAACCATCATAGCATTCAGACATTTATTATGCATGTATTATACATCATAGTGTGTAAAATGTGTCTGACTGTGTTCATAATTTTTATGATCACTATTTCTTTTCATATTATATCTATGTAATCTGCAATGAATCAAAACTTGGGTTTCCGGCATTTCTCTGCACTGCCACGGCCTCTTTAATAGTTTGATGGTTACCTATATTTCTTCCCACAGAAATTCGAAAGTTTTGTATTGTCTAAGGGCCGGGATACATGACGCATTGCGTTTTCACTATACTTGCCTTTGTACTTTATGTAAATCTGTAAGATCCCACCCAGTGAGGGTTTGAGAACTCGTCACGGTGAAAAAACGCCATCCAGTATCACTGTGTTGTGAATTGAGGATAGAAGGATGTTAAAGACAAAAATGAAAGATGATGATCATTTCAAACCTGCTCTGTCAGGTCTTCCTCAAAGCATTCAGTCATGTTAATAACTTCAGCTTAGGAAACAGTGATGCTGATGTCACGTACCAGACTTGAACAGAATGACACAAGATTTTTTGCTGGTACTGCAATTAGCATACGCGTTGCATTAGTTTCTGACAACATGCGCAGAGGATGCATCAAAAGCATGCTGGGAATACATGGCAGCCCAGATGTGTGTACGGAAGCTTTTTGAGCCTCAAGTATACCCCGGCCTTAAGTGAATCATTATGATTGCTTCAGGCATCCAGGCTTTAATCAGATGGCAATACACTATCGCACTGTTATAGTATCTTTTGTACAAGCCCCCAGCTGCCTTTTAGTGTAAACATGCGGTTTGATTGTATACCAAACTGTGAACTCTTTATGCAAATTGCTCTCTATCTCATATGAGTGAATCAAAGACTGGTTCATCATTGTTTAATTTGTTTAGCTGTCTAAAATAGATCAGTTTTTGTTCCATGGTAAAATATCTTACTGACTCTTTGGACATTCTCCATTTTATTGTGACAGCTCTCTTAATGGTCATTTGTGAAGTCCTATTGGACATATTGGAGAATTATTTTGTTCTGAAATTGCTTATACTCTAGTGCATAAAAGCAGAGAGAACATAGGATTGTAGCAGTTTGTTAAATTCCTTTAAGGAGGACGCTGAATTGCACGTTGCACGTATCTCAATGAGCAGGATGTACAAGCATGCCTAAAAGCTGTTGAGACTATGACTCAGATGACTGTCAGGTCTGTTAAGGTTGTTTGGGTCGTAGTTATGTTTTCCTTTAAGTCCTTGTAGAATTAACCAAGATGTGTGTAAGTGGATGATGTCGTTTAGCAAAAAGCAGAACAGAGACAGTGGTGTGTTTCACCATCTGTTCAGTGTTGGACATGATGGTGTAGGGGGTGTTGGCTTGGTTCTGGTGTGTTCCAGCGTGGCTGTGGTCTGGCTAGGTGGTGACCTTTGCATCAAAAACAAGTATTAACCACATATCTTTGACAAAAGGGCAGATTTATTTTTAAGCTGCCAGAACATATTGCACATTTTTTCCATATAAATTCCATATAAATGTGATGCAGAAAGCTTTAATTCTTGCTTCGGACAAACATATATTGCACAGACGCACATGGTCAATGTTTCCACTCTACTCTTTATTTAAAATGTCTTGAAAACTTCTGCAGTTGTGGACTTCCTGTTAGGACCAAAGCATGACCTCACTTACAAAGAGAAAACTCTCATTACAGTGAAGATTAGCATTTTAAGGTCGCTACTAACAACTATTTTGATACAGGATTAATCTATTGATTATTTATTAGATTACTAGATTAATTGGGTAAATACAAAATGAAACATAATGTTATTCATGTGTTTTAAAAAAAGTGCACAAAATAGATTTTTTATTTTGCTTGAACAGATCTGAGTTGTGAAGACACATTATATAGATAATAAAAAGAAAAATACAAAACACAAAGCAGTGTTAACAGGCTTTATTACATCAGATAGCTCTAACAACAGGCCATGTATTGTGGAGACTGACTAACACTCCCACACACTCACTAACTCTCACACACACAAACATACACACTGTTTAATTTTCTACTGGAACTTTTATCTGTCGTTAGCCATCTAGTTAAATGCACTTGCCATGCAATACTGAAGTATATTTGACTTAATAGACCATTAAAGCATGGGCTATTAGATCAACAAGAAGAACTCCCAGCTGTGAGGCAAACGATTCCTCATTTGGGAGCGCACTGTGTGCCATGGGTCTCAACTGATTTTGTGCTCCTATGTCATCCAAGTTGTTTTTTTAAAACTCAGATTTAATGTACTCCTATGCTGTGGATGATATGGGCTGAACAGTGTTTTCTGCCTGTTTTGTTTTTAAAGTGGCATAGCCAAGTCCACACAGTGTCGGAACAGTGTAGACCTAACAAATCAGTAATGAAATTTGCTGCAAATATTTCTGTTAACAAATTTTGTTGATTCGTTGTTGTGCAGGTTCCACTGTTGAACTGCCCAAGTGTGCCCTATTTTTGCACGGACCCATTTTTAAAAACTGGTTAAAATTAGTAGCTTCTTATCCTGGCATATTGTTTTGTGCAGTTTTAAAAGTTAGTGCTATCTTTTCTTTAGTCTTGGCTTGCAAACTGCCAGAAACCCTGTTTTAAAATTTACTGAATTAGCAAAATGACCTTCATCAGCTCCATTTTCTTCTGCTTACATGGACAGAACTTATCAACAATTCGTTAGAAACCGTTTGTACAGATCTACCCCATATTCCTTCATCTAGCCTGTAATCTCTTTCTTGGTATGTCCTCCCCTATATAGTCTAGATAAATTACTTTAAATTAGTTACCTGGACACTCATTAGTGTCATTTCGTGTGTCACTCACTATTAAAAGCTAACACACTCTAGAGCAGCACAAAATCTGACTACATGTGTGACAGAGGAGAGCCCTGAGTTTACATGATGCCTTGGAAGAAGACATGGATATTATGTTCACCGTTTCTTTCTGCCATGTCAGTCCTGCAGTTATAGGCACAATAGCACATTTTTGTTGCTAATGAACTGTGGAGGTAGTGGTAGACAGACAGAGGAGCCTGAGAGTGTTACATGGCAGGGTTTCTATGTGACTGGGACGAGTTGACTTCATTATGCTTACCCTGTGGTTAGACTCTGGGCTCTAATTATCCACTGGGTCATTCTGCACAGCGCCATGGAGACGCATTCAGGCCCCAGCTAGACCTACTCTTAGTCAGGGACAGAGTGGAGCTGGCCCATGGCAGATCAAAAATGGAAGGGTTTGGGTTTTTCTTGCTGATTTGTCTTATTTTTCTTCTCACATGTCTATGATGTCAGTGCTTGAGGTTGTTTTGGTTGATGCACGCACAGTGCTTGCATTGGGGAGCATTGATCTCAATGAGCAGGAAGTACCTATGTTGATTTGATGCACTTATATGATGCTCTTTCAGTAGTGTCCTTATCCTAGATTCATTGTGACGAATACAAAAGAAAAAAAAAACTTGAGTGAGAACACCAGTATTAGAAGATTTTTTTTAAACAGTGAAGTCCAGGCTCAGGGACTCTCCTGCAGAATGTTGTAGTAAGAGAGACGGGACTCCCCTTCAGGTCCAAGTAATCCTTCACCCTTCTGCCTGTGAATACAACTTCTTTTTGTCTTCTTCACCAATCCTTTTGGTCAGAAATTGCTGTGAGATGCTGGATCTGTATGGGGCAAATGAATAATGCCACTAGATCGGGTATCAGATTTATCCTGAGATATCACAGATATGTTTTATGTTGTCAGTACAACATAAATAAAAAAACAGAACATCACATGAGGATAACAGTGTGACACATGATAACAGTAGCGCCATGTCATGAGGACAGTGATAAACTAGGAATTATACTAGAATTCCAATTCACAACTACAGTGCAAGTAATATTCTGTGTTATATGGTTTCAATTCAGAATAAAGAAGGCTAAATATAAAAAAAACATAAGTAATTTCTTAACTATGTATTTCCATCGGCTAGTACAGTGTTTGAGCAGTCTGTGCATGCCACTTTAAAGAGATTCATTTAATTAAAAATGGCTAATGTACTCTCTGAAGCCTAGGGTTATAATGGTCAAATATAATACAAGCGTAGTGTGCAGTCATTTCTGAAAACGATCTTTCAGTGGCTGCATTTTGAGCAGCTACTGAGAGTGAGAGTTTTGAGAGTAAGAATCTGAAAGGGTTAGAGTTATACTAAAGTATGTAATTCTTAATGAGCAATATATTGGCATGGTATTCATCATTGTGGTATTCATTTTATGTTACTTTTTGCACCGTATGTCACCTACATTAATCTGCCCTGCTTGAATTTCACAGTTTAAAATGAACATTTTTCAGTTTAGAACAGTTTGAATATATGTCTCCTGAACTTACTTCACATTTCATGAGGGCTAGATGAGAACAAGTGCAAAACACTCCATTATAGTAAGCAAATTCAGTGCTAATGCAGAGCAGATGTCGGGCTTTAGTTGGCCCACTGTTCATGACTAGTCTGCATCTCGGTCAGTTCATGATGGACCTTTGTCAGCGCTGTGCATCAGTGCTTTTTTGTTGGGAAACCTCCCCCCCCCCCCCACCCACCCACCCCTTCCCAAGAATGAAACACTGTGGGCCATTGTAGCTGCTGACGTCTCTGTTGACTCACACGGCCACCTCTCAAGAGATGGCTGAAGGCATTTATGTTTAAACATGTTGTTTGGCACCATATAACAAGCTCATTGTCTCTCCAAAACATATTTCACTGTATGATTGACTACTGTGCTGACTAAGCTCTGAGAGTTGCTTTTATCAGGATCAAAATGAATAATTTTACACTTAACCAATAACAATATGTGTCATTAGGTAACTAAATGTAATTATGAGCTGTCAATTAGAAAGGCATGTCCTCATCACACTCTGTAAATACAACTTCTCTTGTTGATGTGCTTCTGCTACCATTTTTCTACCATTTCCACTATTCTCATTTATTCCTGGTAGATGGGAATAAATGAGTGTAGTGGTATGAGTGGTATGAGTATTGTGTATATTTTGCTTTTTTTTTTCCCGTTTTGATACCTTCCCTGTACCCGGCCAGTTTCAGAGGAATTTTTTTCGTTTGTTAAGCCTATGTATGAATCGTTCAAAAATAACAAAGCTTAAGGCCTGAACCAGTAAAGAAACAGGTGCAGATGATTCCAGATGATCATGCCAGTGATCAGTATACTGGTGGTACTGGATGCTGAGTGATAGGAGCACCTTGTATTTTTAGGCACTACACAGTCTGTCACAGTAAAACATTTGTTCCCATTCCTTTAATTTAATATAATTTAATAAGTAAACCAAAGATTAGACAGTTTGTCCAGCATTAAATATTACTTTTGCTCTAACAAGGTGTGGGTGTGTGTGTGTGTGTGCAGCCATCTATGAATGTATTGGTGAGTTAGTTAAACTACTTGTCATCTTGTCACATGTCACCACTGGTGGTTAGCTCAGTCTGAGAGGATTGTTTTGGAAAGATCTGACTTTGTTTGTTTGTGGATTCTGTTTTCCTTGCATGTGCTCTCGCACAGCTATTGACTGTCGCTCAGATTCCATTGTAACTGAGAAATGACTAAGAGCGGGTCCGATACCATAAGGCAGTTTTCTTACTCACCTCTCTCACTCTCTCTCTGCAGCACAGCTTCTTACTGGGTCAGTTATTTGTAATGGTGTTCAATTGTTTTTAAAAACCATGAAGATAAATTGATAACATATGATGAAGATATGTGCAGATAGACAAGTACAACAACTGAACAGCAAAGTCCTGCACTCTAGCACTTTCTTTTCTATGGAGTCTCTCTTCTCTACAGTAGTGCATAAGCTAACTGAACATGATTTAAGGAATGTTTAAATTCTCCCAAACCCCCAGCCCCTCCTGGCTTCCATCATTTAGCACTGATCTGGAGCTGCATGCTGTCTCTGGAGATGCTTAATACCTAGACATAACTGTTAAGGCCTCAGAATGTTCTTAGTCATTACTTTAAAGGAGCAGTTCAGAGAGTATGGATTTGCAAACATACCTAGCAACAAAAGTGGAGTAATTGGAATGTTACCCAAGATAGATTAACTGCTGTGTTAGTAATTAAAACTTTCCTTTTCCAAACCCATTCATTCATGTGGTGCTAATGTACCCTCTCTGTCTGTCTCTTTTTTGCTCCCTGTCTCTACCCACTTCCCCCTGTATCCATCCATACTGCTGGGTTAAACTGTACAGGGTTAAATCTCCTTTCAGTTTTACTCCACTTCCTCCTCACCTGTTTCCTCTGGCAAAGCACACAATCGCTCCTTGGGCACTATGTGGTTTTTGGCTCAGCTTTTACTGAATCAAGCCTCCCTCTTGTTTTTCACAGTCTGCATTTGTTTATTAAAATATCTCTTCCAGCCAAACGGCATCATTGAGGCTAATTCAGACCACATGCTTCGGGTCCACATCCTCTCAATTTTCTGTCTTTTTTCCTTCAACCACTCGCACCTGTCTTAGTCTAAATGTAATTCTCTTTTTGTATTATCTTTTTAATTGTTAATGACTTTTTAGCAAACCTTTCAGCTGCAGGAAAAAGATTCTTATTCTGGAGGTGAGGTAGAAACAGCCCCCTGAGCCTGATGTTTTTCACCCTTCTTTTATTTTGAACAGGAAAGGTTTTTTTTCTTTTCCTTTTTTCATTCTGGAGTGTGTTTCCTCGCAAGTTCCTGCCGAGAGTCCCCAGGGGGAAATGCCCTGTTCTTATCGCGGTCACTCTGTGCACTCAGCACGAAACTAGGCCAAAAGCGCCAGGCCAAAAGAGGCCACCTGGTTTAGCCTCACTGCTGCCAGGTCTTGCACAGCCAATCTGTCTTTAACAAGGAGACTCATGTTTCATTAACTGAAGCACCGCTGGCTTCTATCAATGCCAAAATCTCAGACTGAGAGAATGACACAAAGCTGGCAGTAATATTAATGACTCTTAATTGTGTTATATTGTCATATAAATTACACAAATTACCAATTTGTTCTGACTATTTTGTGCAACTGTTTAGGTGCAAAGTGGGAGAATTGGCTGAGTAGCTACCTTGCTTCCTAGCTGTTGATGCTCAGTGGCTCTAAAATTATGACAGAAACAGCTTAAGCTGAAATAAACACACTTTATTTGCTGCTTTCTTTTCTTTATCATGCCTTTGTCTCAAACCAATGAAAGAAACTCAAACTCTTTCTGTTGCAACCAACGTAAAAATACAAACAGCAAACAGCTGTGGAATTTAATTGGAGCCTGCTTAAATAATTGCCATCAGGCAGTTATGCAATGATTGTCACAGGCCTAACCTTAGTATGAGCGGATAAGCATGCAAAAAACAAGTGTAATATTATAATGTCATGTTTGGGTTGTATGTAGAATTTGACATTTTTTAAGTGCATGGTTTGAGGGCCAAATTAACAGTCTTGTGTGTGTGAAAGAGCATTGTAGAGCAAGTTAAGTTTCGATGAGTTAGCATTTTACCATAAGTAGTAACCCATAGGAAACATTTTAATAATGCAGACTTATCATCTGATATTATGTTATGTTTTTAAAAAAATATTTACCAGCTGCTAAGATGAGTTTTTCTCTCTACTTAACAGGCAGACAGAAATGGAGGCAGAAACCAGCTGCTGGTGCAGAACGAGCCTGCTTTCATGCTGTGGATGGGGTTCCTGATCGGACGCCTAATACAGCTTCTCCTGAGAAGAAGATGATGGGCACCTAGCATACCCAGCAGACACGTAGCACATGACTGTATATATGTAAATAAGCAGCAGCAGAACTGCACACGCTCGTCGGCCTCTTTCTGTCTCTCTCACTCTGGGTTTATTCTCCTTTGCCTATGGGACCAGCTGTATTTAGGAGCTTTTCTCTTCTCTCTGATGCCAACATTCCCGTTCCAGAAAGGGCTTTGGACCTGCACACACTGGGATTGAGTGGGAATTCTGGGACATAGTCTGGAACCAGCAGTGTTTCCTGCATCAATATGGAAAGCTGAGCCATTATATCACTGGATAGAGAAGGCTAAATGGGCCTCACTCTGTCTCTTGAGTCTTCCCTCAAACGGAGAGGTGTGGAAAATGTGCCTTTGTTGCCTTCGTGCCCTTGCCTTCCTTTTTGGTGTCCATTTGTTCTTCATTTTATTCGGTTTTAATCTGTTTAATCTTTTTCCTTTAAAACCTCAGCTGTGTTCTGTATTTATTTGCTACTTTTGTATTTAAGTTGTATTTTTTGTTATTATTATTGAAGTGGATGTTAGTCAGTGAGCGGTAATGTAGTTCTCCCTGCCCTTCATCTCTCCATTGACTCAGAATTTGCACTTCTGTTCATAATCTGTACCTGAAGTTACAAACAATATTTGAATATTCATTTCTTACCTGAAAACCTTGATGTGTGGACAGACAGAGAATTGTAATTGTCGTGATAAATTCTCCAGCTGAGAATTGAGAGGTTGTAAGAGCAATAGGAAGCCACTAGGTCAGAAACTATAGACAGGCATTTTGAGACTCTCACTCATTTCACCTTTTGGCTTGTCAGAAACATTCAGAGGAAGAATTGGCCTTTGGGCGGGCCACGTCGTTTGCCAGGGAAGCATTAGCCTTGGCTTGGTGCCCCTCTGTGCTTTGATGCCAAATCATTAAATACTGATGAAGGTTAAGAAGCTCAGCACACATTCGCCAAGCCAGCTGTTTTCATCTTCAGTGAAAGTGAGAGAATTGTCCAAACGATGAACAGGCAAAAAAGACAAGCTTCTGCTGTAAAATGATTTAAATCAACTTTATTTGGCCTGTTTGCTTAATTTGGCAGAATTTTAGTCTCTTTAATATTTTACATGTGAATGTTTTAATGAAAAACATGATCAAAATAGTTGCAATGGGCATTTTATCATGTTGAGGTACCACTGAAGCATATTATAAACAATCACACCCAGATTAAGGATATCTGAAGTGAGGATAAATGTTGATACCTGTTGACTTTTGACCGAGAATAGTCTTAAGTTAATAATCAAGAAACTTGATTAAAGCAATTTAGTAGAATTACCCTCAGTGACTCAGGGGATGGTACCTGTGGATCTTTCTAGAACAAAATGGGCTTTATTCCTGATTCAGTCCATAGCTACACCCTCCAAAGATTTTTGTCCCGTTGGGCACAGTCTGCATTGCTGATGCCCTTGTTGACTCAGGTCATATTCCAGACCTAAGTTCTTGGCACTTAATAGTGTTTATATGATAACGTGTTAAAGGAAGACCAAATACAGACCCAGTGTTTTGGGCGTCTGTGTGTATGCCAGATCAATCGCATGTTCTCTCTCTTCTTGCCAAATTAACAAAAGAGTTTAAGCTTGTCTTGAACATTTCAGGTTTATCAGTTGGACCAAAGACATTCTTTCTATGTACTGTATGTAAATGTTGACATTTCTGTCATCTCTGTTAAGTGTCTGTGCATTAAATATTCAAACCCATGAATTCATGAACTATCCACGAAAAGATTAGGGCAGCATCCAAGCGCCAACATTCCAGCCGTTTTTTGATTACGTTTTGTGTTTTTTACATTTAAAACACTTTTTTCTGACACAGGATGAATTTCGGGTGAAGCTTGTGTTCTACTTCACTGGACCTATGATTTTATAATACGTTCAGGCTCGATGCACTGAGCACCCGCACATAAACTGATCTGACTCCACCTCACAGACCCAGTATATTTGTAGCAACTTCTTGTTTTTCTTTTTACGTCTGTTTTGTTGTGTTTTGCACTGAAACTTTGCTGTGCTGAACTTGTGCAATACTGCTATAAATAAAAGCCTCTTTTTCATCTTTCTAAAATCTATTCTCTCTAAAGACATTCATTGTGATTGTAATAATTCCTGAAGTCATTTCTTTTACATTGTTCAGCAACTTGTCCGAAAGTACTTGGCCAACCAGGGCATTTTTTTATCTACAGTCACAATAAAAATTTTACTGCAGGTTATTCCAGGCTATAAATGCTAGATATTTTGTGAACAATCCATCTACTTTAGGCAGATGTAAGCAGAATAAAATAAATCATATATGCAAATGAAAGTATAAGCAATTGTAACTTCTTTCAAACACTAGCTACATTAAGCATGCGGCCCTGCGGTGTTCCTCAGCCATTAGTGTCTGTGAACGCTTTTGCGTTCTGACTACAATAGAAAGTCAAGTCATTTTCCAGAACTACAACAGGTATTTCAGAGTTGAAGTGTGGAATACATTGAAAAAAGAGTGGTGTGCGCAATAACAAAAACTAGAAAACAACTTAAAATTAGGATTAAATGGTTACCAGAGTTGTAAAACACACTAAAGCCACATGAATTTCCAGTTCAGTTATAAAACCTCTACAAGATGTAAATCTTATCAGAAAGGTCAGGTTCCATAAGACTGAACATTACTGATGTTTCTGCACAAATGCTTATATTTACATTTACGGTATTTAGCTGATGGTCCTAGGATCTTTCAGCATTCAGTAGCACTGGGCACGCTGGCCAACATCAGAGAATTCAAACCATGTTATATCAGTGAAACATGGTGGGTGATCCCTGGTTTAAGGGTCCATCCATACCTAAGCCTTGAGTGGGATCCATCCATACCCAAGACTTGAATTAATCACCTTTAGTGATGTGATTATGACTTTAAAGACCTTTTTTCTTTATCAAAATTACCTCCAAAATGTTACCATGCAACATGACGAAGAAAGGCCATGCGTTTAATTGAAGTGAAGTGACCATTTTGTCATACGTGAACACCACAGCACACAGCACAAAATTCTTTACCGCATTTAACCCATTCACCAAAAGAAGCAGCAGGCAGCCGGGAACACAGTGCCCGGGAAGCAGTGTGTTGGGATGGTATCTTGCTCAAGGGTATCTCAGAGTCTTGGGATTTGCACAGAGATCAACCTTCTGATCTCAAGGCCAACTCCGTAACCACTAGGCCACCACATTACATAAAAATATTATTAGAAAACAAGACAAAATGTGCATATTCACACACACACACACAAACACACACACACACACACACACACACACACACACACAAACATACAAGGGGGTTACATAATTGCCCTAGTCTACTTCTCCTAATTCAGCTCAGTTTAACATCACTATGATATTTTTACCATTTTCTCATTCTTCTTAAAGAGCCTAAAGAGCCTTTAGTCTTAGCCCAATTTAAGATGTTAAAATGCTCTTTTCTTTCTCACTGCACTGATCTTTATTTTTCTCTAATAAACAAGCTAGGAGAAACAAGCTAGATTGTGTATATATGTTGTTGAGCAAATACAGTACATTGGGATTCACTTGACATTAGATCAAAACAACACCTGTGGGTTTTACGGTAAATGACGATATAACCAAATTTTTTGAGCTTAACCACAAACAAATTACTCTTCATTCTTACTTTAAACACACCTTTATAGACAGACAGCTATTGTAATGATAAAATTGGGAAAAAATTGTGTTTTACTAAAAAGTTTTAAAATGCACCCATTAGATGCTAAGTTTTTCATTGCAATTTCAATTGTACTTTTAATATTAAAACCGAAAAACCTTTTTGCCCTTAATACATTTAAGAGGACCTGAAGTTTGAGAGACCGAATGTGTGTGCAAATGCTCCACACAGACACTCCCCCTTAATTTGAGCGTTCGTGTGAAGGGTAGTCTCTCTTCCTCCAAACGGCTGGCCTATCAGTGTTCATCTGTAGGACATGGAAAGTACGGTACCTTCCACATAACTTGGCATAAACATGCTGACATAATTACATAGCTTATGTAGTACTATTCTCTGCTTTGTGCATGTCCATCTCACACACACACACATACACAGACAGACACACAGACACACAGACACACACAGACACACAGACACACACACACACACACACACACACACACAAACACACACACACACACACAGCAGACTAGAGCAGATGTTAACTCTTTGTAATTCCTTCATGCAGGCTTGACATTTCCTCCAAACTGCGTCTGTGGGTTTTACAGTAAATGGCGATCTAGCCAAATGTTTTTACACTCTTTTAAACACAGCTATTGTTATGGGCAACTCACAAACCAAAGTCTTTATTTTGAACATAGACATTTGAAGTTCACAATTTAACTCCAAAACATGTGTACTCGAGCAACTGTGGGATTATTAGAAGGACCTGAGTAAGTCTTCTTATTCAGTGCAGAATTTAACAGATACTGACTGTTCCGCTTTACGCATTAATCCCACATTTGCTTACAGGGATAAAGGTGAGGAGTGTGTTTGAAATGGTGAGCGGTTTGACTGAAGTGAAAGGAATCTTAAGCAGCCTGTTTAGCTGGGGACAATTCTTTTTTTTTACAAGCAGTCACCAGATGTTCTTTTAATGAATTCTGATAACATCTTGTGTTCCCTTCACTTCAGTCGGACTGCGCATCATCTCAAACACACTCCTCATCTTGATCTCTGTAAACAGGTTACCTGTCTGCCGGTAGTAAGAGGAAAACTTGGGCTAACACGTTCTCGCACAAGATATTATCAGCTGTTCTTTTAATGCATTCTGATAACTGCTTGTGTGAGGAAGCGTCAGACAGAGTTTTCCTAGCCAGCCAGAGTTTATTGCGTCTGGTGGCTTTTCAGCCTTCCTATTTGTTCAAATGAGCTGAAATGTAATGACGGTGAAGACTGCGGAATATTCCTGCCTTAACATCTTTAGTTAATGAACCTGTCTGTTTTGTCTCTCATGTGTGTTTGCCCTTACACACAGGTCATAACAGTCTGTATTGCTGGGTTATGTTTAGTCCATGTACCAGGAAATTCACAAAAAATCTTTTATCTGTCGTAGCTGAAGTGATCAGCCAAGTAATGAGTATCACTGAAATAAGTGCAGTAGTTTTAGAGAAGGCCTATTAGGGAATACCACCAGTTTGCTCCAAATTTCTGCATAATGCAATCATTGAGGTGTAAACAAAGCTACTCACAATGGTTTGCGGTGAAATAGTTAACTGTAGTGAAACTTACTTTCTTCACAGTGGTGAAGTGGGAAGCAGGGGTCTTATGTAGCGATTTTTCTTTTCTAAAAACAGTATATGTAATGTTGATAATGGTAAAATAGTGGCAAATTTAAAAATGTTACTATTTCCCCATAGGAAGTTCTGCGAGTAATTTTAGCCAGGTATATATATTTTTTAATGCTAAAACTTTAGTTTAAAACATCATATATTTCTAAACAGTTCATGTAAAAGCTTTCGGTGGAACCTGTTAAGGGCATTGAATGATTATCAACATTAAACAAAACAACATTATCATAAACAATCCTGACTGTCTAACTTTCTCCAGATTTCACATCACACCACTCTGAATTAATTCCATTTCAATCGTTTAGTCAGAAAACTGTACTGCTTGTCTTGGGTAATATTTCCATCCTCACTCATTACACACTTAGTCCTGTTTTAGTACCATATGCCGTTTTATCTCCTCATATCTATTATGTTGCTTTATTTACATATGTATTTACATATGCACAGTGACTTTGGTAGCTTGAAAGGTCAATTTAAATAAATGAAATTATGTTGTCACTATTAGCTTTATCAATATATTCCTGTGTTGTTATAGTTACCTGTGTCTGTGTAGGTGATCATGACCAGTATACTTTCCCTAAAGGGACAGATTTCTGAGAGGTTTTTGTGCAAGCTGAAATGGAGCTTGCTCAAGCTGTCTTATGACATAAACCATGATTGGCACACAAGATACACACACTGTACATGCAGCGCTCATAACCATGTGTGTGGTTTTACATGATTAGAACAAAAAAGCTTATCTTTACATTTCATAATAATGACTTTCAAATGGATTTATACTGATTTTACTCCATCAAGACTGCAAGTGACTCAGTGGAAAGGAATGTAGCCTGGCTGGTCAAGCATTTGACTGTGGCTCACCAATTTGATTCATACTTCACAGTCATGTCCAAAACACCCCAAACGATATGTTTTGTTGATTTGCTAAGTGAGAATAAGTACTCTTTCTATGCAGTATGATTAATGCAGCAAATAAACAATAATTATGTATTAATATGGTAAATGTGTGTCTCTGTGTGTCTCTGTAGAGGATGTGTACTTATTTCCATTAACAAAATCAACACGACATAATATACAATGTTGACCAGGGCACATGAATCTTTGTACACTACTGTATCTATAATATTTTTTAGAGAAAAAGGTTGTAGGAAACTTCACACCTGGAAAACACCTTTCTGGTGGCAATACAGGGCATTACAAACCCTCTAGAACTGTAACATAAATATCAGTTGACAGGTGACAAAAAATATCATGAAGGTGTTGATGATATTTTTTATTTACAAGGGACGGTCACTGCATGCTGTTTGCTGGCATGCATCAGGGCACATAAACATCAGTGAAAAGACCATAAAGCCCTCTCTTGTTTCTGGCACCTGCGAGAAACACTTTCACTGCTGTTGGCTCACCAGACTTCTAACATTTATAGCCTCTTTTTTACATCATTTATATCTTCCAGGATGGCCTTGAAAGACACACAGGTGCATTATCTCTCTTTCACCAAGCTTCGCCAGCCAGCTCCTGAACTGTAGTCAAGAGGCAATGTGCTCAGGATGCTGTGGTTAAAGACCCCAGACAAATGTCTTCCTCTATTGAGTTCATTCACTCAAAACGTTCCATAATAACGCTTCTCTTCTGATGTTTATCTCCAGTGCACATTAGTAAAGAGACATTTTCCTTTCTGTTTCAGTGCATGAAGTGGCACCACTCAACCTCACAAGACTGATTCCCCCCCCTCCTTATACCCTCTATTCATTTTGGTTTTAGACCCACAGTTATTGTTGTTAAATGTGTCCTCATATTGATAAAAGCATCTGCCAAATGATTGTACTTGTAGTAGTTGTTGTTATTTTGTTATTTGTTATTTATTGTTAGATCTTTCACATCTGAATAACACAAGCAACATACTTTGGTAAAGTGAAGTGAATGCTCCTTTGCTCAAGAGTGCTCCATGATTCTGTAGCATCTCAGAGCTGGAGCGAGCTGAACTTAAAACACTGTTTTCCACTGAACAAATAATTAAAATACTACATGTCTCTGTAGTTATACCAGCAGTTATAACAGGAAAGAGGGATCTACGGGGCTGTGAAAAAGTATTTGCCCCCTTTCTGATTTCTTATTTTTTTGCATGTTTGTCTTTCTTAAATATTTCAGATTATCAAACAAATTTAAATAGACGAAGATAACCCAAGTAAACACAAAATGCTGTTTTTAAGTGATGATTTGATTTATTAAGGAAAAAAAACCATCCAAATCTACATGGTCCTATATGAAAAAGTAATTACCCCCTAAACCTAATAACTGGTTGTGCCACCCTTAGTAGCAACAACTGCAATTAAGAGGTTGCGACAACTGAGAATGAGTCTTTCACATCGCTGTGGAGGAATTTTGGCCCACTCTTCTTTGCAGAATTGTTTTAATTCAGCCATATTG
>JBBPCX010000154.1:9847537-9877665 GCA_037974365.1 Hydrocynus forskahlii | reverse complement strand
GTCACAAACTGATGGCCACACATTCTCCTTCAGGATTTTTTTGTAGAGAGCAGATCTCATGGTTCCATCAATCACAGCAAGTTGTCCAGGTCCTGAAGCAGCAAAACAGTATCAGACCATCACGCTACCACCACCACGTTTTACTGATGGCAGGATGTTCTTTTTCTGAAATGCTGTGTTACTTTTACACCAGCTGTAACGGGACGCACACCTCCCGAAAATTCAACTTTTGTTTCATCAGTCCTCAGAATATTGTCCCAAAAGAAATGGGGATCATCAAGGAACTTGCCATGCATGCCATTTTCACCCTCTTTCGTATGGTTGAGTCATGAACACTGACCTTAACTGTGGCAAGTAAGGCCTGCAGTTCTTTAGATGTTGTTCTGGGTTCTTTTGTGACCTCTTGTATGAGTCGTCGCTGCGCTCTTTGTAGGCCGGCCACTTCTAGGAAGGTTCAGCACTGCTCCATGTTTTCTCCATTTGTGAATATTGGCCTTCACTGTGGTTCGCTGGAGTCCCAAAGCTTAAGAAATGACTTTGTAACCTTTTCCAGACAGATGGATGTCAATTACTTTGTTTAGATTGTGATGATGTCTTGATCGTGGTAATGGCATGATGTCTTCCCTTTCTGGGATCTTTTAACCGACTTTTTAAGTGATCTCATGGTTCAGCAGGTCTGGCAGTAGTCAGGCCTGGGTGTGGCTAGTGAAATTGCACTCAGTTTTCCAAACATTGTGATTAACCAAAGTTACTTCGTGATTTTGCAAGGGGGGCAATTACTTTTTCACATAGGGCCATGTAGGTTTGGATAGTGTTTTTCCTTAATAAATAAAATTATCACTTAAAAAAAATTGTGTTTACTTGGGTTATCTTTGTCTAATATTTAAATTAGTTTGATAATCTGAAACATTTAAGTGTGACAAAGAAATCAGAAAGAGGGCAAATACTTTTTCACAGCACTGGACATACCTCAATACATTTTTCTCAGAACAACACTGCCACATATATAAGTGATCTGACTGAAGGCATTTCGTTAACTTACTACTACTGACAGAAAGTCAGGGGCGGTATTAATTGACACTGTTAGCTATACCAGCCCAAATCCAACTAAAAGTAAGAGGACTGCTGCTGTAGTGAAATCAGTCAAAGAAACAGCCCATTCAAGAAAATACAAGAAAAAGTATAAATGTAACATATTAAAAATACTAAGTACTGCAAGGGAACCACTTAATACATTCAGCATCTATCATCATACTAAGTTAAGTCTGGTAGATGCTAGTCGTTTGTCATTGGAATCCTCTTGGTCTAAAACAAAGGTTTCCAACCTTGGTGCTTGACCACCACCTGTCCTGCACATTTGAGTGTTTTTCCTTACTCTAATATACACATTTCAGTATATGAAGGGCTTGTAAATAAGCTGATCAGTTTGATCTAGTGTCGTAGAGCAGGGAAACAATAACAATGCGCATTACCAGAGGCACTTCAGGGCCAAGGCTGGGAAACATTAGTCTAGAATTAAATAGGTGCAATTTCTTATGTGAGCAGGACATATTCAGCTACCAATGCAACAAAATGAAAATAATCACCAGAAATAATTCATTTCCAAAAACCCCCCAAAAAACATGCTTTTACTTCTCTCCTTGAGAAGAAGTAAAAGCATGATCAACTGAAAGTAATCAGGAATGTAAATACATATTAACATTACACTTAAGGAACAAGTAACAGAGTAAATGTAAGTAACACAGCTGTATTATTATGATTATTATTATTTATTATAATCATATATATATATATATATATATATATATGAGCAAAAGTATTGGGACACACCTCTTAATTACTGAATGAAGATGTTTAGCACACCAAGACATTTTGGACAACACCACGCTTTCAACTTTATGGACACAGTTTGGGGAACAACATTTTTTGTTCCAGCATGACAATGCACAAAGCAAATTTCATAAAGGCATGGCTAGATGAGTTTGGCGTGGAAGGACTTGACTGGCCTGCATACAGCCCTGACTTCAACCCCATATATACAGAACATGATTCTGGATAAAAATTGAAAGCAATTGCCTTAGAATGAATTGTTAGATTACAAGCATTTAAGTGTTAAGATGGCTCACTAAAATATAACTGACAGATATGGCCTTTCTGAGTAGTGTGAGCAGTACAGTGCTTCTGCATTGTGCTGCTCCAGCTACTCAGAAAGGCCATGTCAGTCAGTTACAACTTAGTGAGCCAGCCAGGAGTGGCAGCTCACACGGCAAAATTAACATGAATCTCACTTGGGGTCTTTTATCTCTCTGCCTGTTTGAAGTGGTGAATTGCCTCGTAGTTTCCACTGCCTGAATGAAGCAGGTGAATTCATGTGAGTTAGGTGCCAACTGAGGGAGAAGAGGCTCTAGCAAAGCTGCAAAGCAGAAAAGCTGAGCGCAACTCAGGAAATGGAAATATGTTTACTCATAGCTATAGGACAGAAATTGTAATGGAGCAATGCATTCTCCTTGTAGGCCTTAGGTCATGTGCCATAAGATCAGGAAAAATCTAGCTGCAAACCCTGATGTATTTGAAATAAGAGCACTGGATTTAAGAGGATGGCACTGGGACAGATGAGTTGTGTTCTTTTGTGTTGCTCTCAGTGTCAGTTCTGGTGAGGATAATCGGGGCAGTTCAGCAGAATCTTGGATTTCTAATGGAGAAAACAGACTCTGGGTTTGGAAAAGGTGCACTCTGTTCCCAGAAATCTGAGAGCAATGGGTAGCATAGCATAGTAGTAGAACCAGTTTCAGTTTTATTGGCATGTGCTTAAATCAGAACAAATCAGAACATGCTATAAATATTTAACATGTAATATTTTCTACATTTTTATTTAACACACAAAAAATGAGAAAAGTTGTTCTTAATTAAAAACTTCATCTAATTAATACAAACTCTCTGATTAATTAATCTAAATTATTTGCACACATTTTTGCTGTAATGGTATTTCAACGTCTCTTATTTAATATCTTTTTTTGCACTGTTTGCGTGCAACAATGGTCACAGCAATCAAAAATATGCTGAGGGAAAAAATAAAAAATGCTCCAGCAAGAACAATGATGGAACTAAGTCCTTCTATAAGGTGCAGTTTAAGACAATGTACATACACACACGGGTGTTCTGCCGAATTATGCTGCCTTGTCGAAAAATGCTACCATGAAGCTATACAGTTTATACAGTCAGTTTTTTTTATGATGTATAAATGAGAAGAGCCTAGATAGATAGATAGATGCATAGAGCCAGGTTATACAGTCAGATTCTAACACTGAGAAATGCTACTGTGAAGCAGGGTGTTCTGACAATTCATGCTGTCTTGTCAAAAAATGCTACTGTGGCGCAAATCGACAGCAAAGTCTATCGATTCACAAATTCTCCCCTGAAGCTTGTACAGCTGCCAGTGTCCCAAGGTAGCACAGATTTATGAGGGTAGCTCTGAATCCCAAGACTGTGTAACTGCATATGCACAGAAGGGCACAGAAGCACATCTCGTTGGGTAGCACGTTTTGACAGAACACTGGACCGGGTTAAAGTCACGTGGTGCGATTAATCAGCGTGAATTTTTTAATGCTTTATTTTTTTCTGTGATTAATTGATTGGAATTAACGCGTTAATTCGACACCCTAATATATAAATCAGATTGAGATGTGAAGAATTTGGATTTGAAGTCAACATTTGTACTCTGTCATGTTCCTCAAATGCTTGCATGTTTGCAATGCGGCAAAATAACTTCCACAGGATTGCAGGACTCCTAGCGGAGCATTGTCCGAAGCATTCAAAAAGAGTATAGATATTTTTGTTGGTAGACAGGGGTCATCATGGGCACACTGACTGGTTTGCGACTATGGCTCCCCATATACAACAAGCTGTGATATTCTGTGTGTTCCGACACCTTTCTACCACAGCCAGCATTCAATTTATTTTGCAATTTGTATGACAGTAGGACTGGACCAGCCAGCTTAGCCTTGGTTTCACACGTGCATCAGTGAGCACTGGGTGCCCAAGACCCTGTCCATGGGTCACCTGTTATCGTTTCTTGGACCTCGTTTGGTATCTACTAACCACTGCATACTGGGAACACCCCCCCAAGGCTTGCAGTTTTGGAGGTGCTTCCGAAAAATCTACTTCAAGACAGTTCACATGTTTCTTAATATATACCACACATTGACAGGTGTCACTGTATCAAGATAAGCAATGAAATTCGCTTAATCTTCTAGTGGTTTTAATGCTGGTTTACTAAATGCTGGGACAACTTTCTATTTCATTACTTAGTTGCCAGTATCTTCAGCTATTCCTTTCCACTTTAAATGCTGCAGCAGTCAGAACATAATACTGCACCATTTAAGGCACAACAGAAAATACATAGAATAGATTGTAGTTCAGTAGGCAGTGAATCAATGAGTTATTTCAGTTTTTTATACTAAATTTAGATAGATTTAGTTATTAGCCATGGTGCTGTTTACATTTGCAGCATTTTATAGACACTTATATTCAAGGCGACGCCCATTCCCTAACTACAGGGGGCAGTCTCCCTGGAGCAACTTGGGGTTAAGGGTCTTGCTCAGGAACCCAGTGTTGGTATCCGAACCCATGACCTCTTGGTACAGCGGCAAGTATCCTACTCACTAGGCCACCACCACCCCACTATTTCTGTTTATCAGCGTCTCTCGGCTCTACATCATCTAAACTAGTGACTGAGCTTCACGGTTTGGTTGAGTCATGCTAGCAACCTGCAGTTCTGCCTGTCCTCAATTTGTTTCCTATAAACATTGTCTGTTTTAATGTCTTTCACTTAGCTTATGTTGCTTTCAGTCTTTCAGAGATAATACAAGAGTCTGGCTGTTGCCTTTAGCAAACAAATGGCCTAACATTATGTCCATCAATTAAATAATATCTTGTCCTGGTTTTAAAATAAAATGTTTTATTTAAAACACCAACCTAACCAACTAATACTCAACATTTCAAATGATTTAAGCCAGCCCTAAGTCCTAAGATATACAAACAAAATGTATTCATACATTTCTCTGTATTTGTATTTAATTAGGTTTATTCTAACATTACTTATGGCTAAGATAAGGCCTGAGTGTGCTGCAGATAATGTTCATTTAGGAGCACTTAAAGATTAAAATAATATTATTCAAATATATCTATTTTCACGGGACTTATTTCACCTGTTTATCAGACTCCATTAGATAATGCCTTATAGGGGCGGAAACAACGTAAAACACCATATGTACAAATCAGCCAAGATTAAAACATGTTTTATCATAAAAAATCTAAAGGTTTCTGCGGTCTTCTGAAAGAGTATTGACTCCCAAGTGGCTCACAAAATAGCTTTGATAGTTTTGTATTATATAGTGAGGGGAAGACATATTCATCCACTTTTTTTTTATCTTTTTTAGTTAATGCACTTGGAATGCATATATGTATTTAATATTTACACACCTTTATACATTTTTAACTTTGTTCTTTTAAATACAAAAAAATATGTAAGCATAAACATTATTCCACAGATGCTTGATCGGTTTGAGGTATGATAAATGCCATTAGAGAATACCGTTGCCATTAGGGGTGTACTTGGTCTGCAACAATGTTTAGGTAGGTGGTACATAAGTATATCTATGCCACTTATGAATGAGTACATCCAAGGCTTTTAAAAAGCACCTAAACACTTATTTCCTCTTGCTGTATGACTTTATTTTGCGAAACTTGCAGAAGAACAGAACTGCCAGAGTCGATAGTGAATGTATTAAAAGCATTCAATATTTAATTAAAAACAAAACAAACAAGAAAAATATGAATTAACGTATGTTTCATTGTCACCCTGTTAGCTGTAATGCTACCCAACAGCTAATTCAAGCATAAGTAAACAGATTTACATATAGCAGTTTGTTCCAGGATGTTCTTTTGTCCATGGTAAGCATTTTACTTCTTTGTACATCGCTCTTTCTGAGAAATCTGGCTGATCTTTAAGATCCCAGAGATATTTGACTGAGAAGTCAAGCATAAACAAGCACACTAACCACAATTCAGGGCTTGGAGGGTGAATTGTGATACAGCATTATGAACTGAGGACTGGCTTGGATTGGGTAGTCATTTCTGACTAAGACTTTGAGGCTCTTAGTTGCAGAAGTGTAAATAATCTCAGAGTTCAAAGTACCTTCTCTTTCTGTTAAAGGTGAACAGCAGGTTTCAGGATCAATGCACATCTTTCAAAACAAAGCAAAACAACAGCTAAAACCAAGGCACATCAAACTTCCTCAAATCAGTAGATGTAAACAATGTTGGGGGAGAGAGATATACGCCGTCCAGTTTTGGCTTTGTTTGTTTATTTATACATCCACTATTCAAAAAAGACAGTATGACATACTTATCAATAGGAATTGTGCAAAACGACATACATCACTGAAAGTTAAAGATTCTTCTTTCTACTTTAAAGATACTTTTTGAAGAGAGAAAGAACAAGAGATGGGGAGGGAGGGGTGGAGAAAGAGAGAGTGAGTGTGTGTGTGAGAGAGAGAGATTCTATCTATAAATATGTGACCTATTACATTTGGTTTATTTGGCATCATGACATTTTGAAAGACTCCTGTTTTCAGCTTCATTAGTCCACAGCAGGCGTGAAGGCTTCAGCCCATGAAGGCCACTGCACATTTGACTTTAGAAGCATGGCATCTCTTTGTGTTTGTATACGCTTGTGAGGAGCACTCTGAGGAATATTTCCTTTTCTTGTAAAGTGAACTAATCCTTGCGGTGTCTCTAATAACTGAAGACTATGAATCCTCCAAATAGCATAGTGGAATAACCCTCTCATGACTCTGGAATAACCACAGAGTTTGAAATCATATTACTCACATTCTACTGGCCACTCTTAAACCTCTGGGTTACTGTTTCTACTCAAACACTGGGTGTACTCAACCCTTGGGTTATTTCCACAGTCATGTGTAGCCTAGCCGTCTGATTAGTGGTTGGGTCAACTTTAGTGATAGTGTAGACCCCCCTCCACTACTGCCAGGTGTAGCTACCCAGTTGCTGGGTCATTTTGAAGGCAGCTGTTGATTCATCTATTTGGTTTGGATATTTTTTTTTATTTATATTTTTCTGTGGCTTCACCACAAGAAAGAGACCAGCAAAGGGGCAGATATAACATGTTAAAAAGTAAATATTTTAATTAATGTTACTCACTTGTTAGCCTTATTAGTCCTATATTAGTCCTACCTAGTGTTGTCATATTACAATACTAGTATGTTTCTACCCCATGATAGTATTTTCTTCGCTAAAGGGTTGCTTATGAAAAACAACCCTGTAATATCCTGAAACCAGTTCTAACACTGAATATAGTAAAATTTTAACTTAGGTAAATTCAGATAAATCACAGGTTTAACAGGGTCTATATGAGTCCACCAAGACTGTGCTTCATCTGTTAAGACCCCAGACAAGCTCAACATGTAGAACCACTTAATAATGGGACTTTTAAAGCCTTAGATATCTTTTTGCTCTTTCAGGTCACTGTGAGTGGTAATCTGTATCTAGGGACTCATCCAAAAGCTGTATTTATTTATATCCAGCATTAACTGGTTTACATTAACTTGTGCTACTTTTTGCTCTTTTCCTGGTTTTAGAACATGAATTGTAGGGTACTTCTAGAAGGCTGAGGTTTCATTGTCATGCTAGGAAACAGCTAAGCACCACTTAGCAGGGCTACTTTAATTCTGTTTTCAAACAGGCTGTGAGAGGAAAAAAGTCCTGATGACTTTGTCCGACTCGAGGAGTTAGAGAGTGGGTTAATTAGCAGTGTGTTGAACTGCAACTTTAAAGCACCACTCTGAGCTGAGTTTTCATGGCAGTGCTTAAATAGGGAAGAGAAACCTTGCACTGCTGGTAATCCTGACCGAGAGCAAATAAATAAATCCACCCTTCTACTTTATTACCTTCCTTTTCTCTCTCTCTCTCTTTCTGTTTTTTTTTCTTCTCTCTCACAGCTGTTTCCAGGAAGGAGGCAGGGGCTGCAGAGGCGCTTTCTGAGCTCGGCCGTGCTAGTCTCATCAGAGGCCAAGGAGGACATGCTCGTGAGCTGCTCCTCCCCGGAGTCATGGAAAAAGTGTGTCACCCAACCCCTTATGAAGTGCAAGCACACACTCTTAATCCCTGCCATTGTTGGGCCAAATTATTCAAGATACCACATTTGTGGCTCTTCTCTGTCTCTTACAGCATCTGGAGATGCGGGTGGGATTGTAAAGTAGAATTAGAAATCCAAAAAAACTTGAAGTTTGCCTCTTTAGGTTTGTGCTTGAGGCAATGAAAGCCAATACCCCAACATACAGCATGGTGCTACCCGTGTTGCCTCAATGGGGATGCACTTCAAACCACATCGATTTGTTTAGTACGATTTCAGTAAGAAGTTAGTAAGAAGTTAAGAAGCTCTAAATAATAAATTGTGGAATGCTTTTAAATGTGTGTCATGAGGGATTTTTGTTTCAAGCACAAAGCATAAATCAAACTAAGCCAAAAATAATGACAACAGCCTTGAATACGGAAACCTCTCTTCTCACCTATAGAAACCTGTCATTTAAGTAGTTAACCGCAAAGTTGTGTGGTCTACAGTATAAATTGAAGAATGCTGATATAAACCCACACCTGAATCTATTTCAGTTAAATCCATCTCCCAAAAATGCTAGTTTTGCTAACAATGAACATCAGTTAACAATGAACAGGGCCAGTTAACATATTCCAGAGCGATACATGCCCACTTGTCCTCCACCCACTGTCATTCATTATTTAGCACAGTCAGCATTTCTGGATAAAGTATTCCTTTACGGAACTACTTCAGATCCCTGTGGCTCTCCATGGGCTCCTTGCGGACAGGCTTGATGCTCACCTGTGACCTGCTTAGCCTCAGCTTCACCCTGGGGCGGTGCCCGGCTCGACCAAGTGTTATGTACTTTCCAGAGGAGTTAGTCATCTCCACAGGCCCTTTCACACCATCACCTCAGCACTCCTCCTGAAAAATCCCCACCAGGAAGTGTCAACAAGGACACCAGCGTGCCTGAGGGCGGCTGAGACACTGCTCACACAAGCATTTCTGCACCTAGCACTTAATGTCACCGTTACAAGAGTGCTTGCCCTTCAGTAAAAACTTCAGGTTTTCACAACAGTAATAAAAGTATTGGGTTCATTCATCATTTTCTGTACTTCTGTTCTTTTTTGTTTTTCTTTGTACTTTGTCATTAAGAAGTCAGTTTTTGTCAAAATAAACCCACATGGGGGACATGTTACAGCACCCAAGCAATTCTTCATTTTCCTCATAAATAAACAAATTTACCCTTGCTGAAATTCAGGGCTACATACTTTACTCATATGCCCTGCTATAGAGAGGTGTGTGCATGAGTGTGTGTGTGTGTGTGTGTGTGTGTGTGTATGTGGGTGGGTGTGTGTGTGTGTGTGTGCATGAGTATTCCAGAACAGTGAGTCACTGTGTACTGTCGTGCAGTAATTGGTTGATCTGGGCAGGGTTATTTTAAGCAGGTATAAAGGTGTGTTCCCCTGTGCTCAAAGTCAGCATACGTCTGCTGGACATCCTGTTTGCGTAATCACTCATAGATAGAGCTAGCACAAGACAGGGAGACTTTATCCTCTCTTTATCAATGGAAACAAAGGATTTTCTCACCGCGTATGTGTCATCTGTTGAAACTGTGTGTGTGTGTGTGTGTGTGTGTGTGTAGATGTATATGTAGTTCATCAGGGGCATTGAGGGTCTACTCAAAGGAAGGTGTTTATGTGCAATTAAGTTTGTAGAGATCAGGAAAGGCAGCCTATACAGCATGCGTCATCACTCTCTGTTACCAGGCTGATTTAACAGGAGCAGCTCTGTGATATTTCAACAATGTAATTTCAACAATTTAATTCAACAATTTCATTTCTTCTTTTAGAAAAGAAAGAGCACACGTAACACTAAATACAAAGCATGGCATGAAAAAAATCAAGACTACACAATTACCCCAAAAATAGTCAATCAGGCAAGATATGTTTGGTATCTGAAGTTTGCTTCTTTAGTTTTATACTGCTACAAGACTAATGTAGCTAATAAGTGACGAAAACTCATTCCCTACTAGCAATGTGCAAACACAGCCACATCATAACATACCTGCCTCAAACCATGCCAAGCTATTAGGTAATCTCAAATAGACTTGCTCGCTACGTGGTAACACCGAAAGACACACTGTTAAAAGACACATGGCTGAAAACAGTAGCAGCCAGAGCAGCAGCCTGACTTTATACTTTTATTTCTTTTTTTTTTAGAGATACACGTCAACACAGTTCCAAAACTACAATTTTAGACATCAAAATATGTCTTAGCCGACCCACTATGTTAGAGTATTATATTTATTTTATTTTTTATTTTTTTGGCCTAAGTAAAAACACCATATGTACTGCTCCCTAACTTTTATGAAATTAGTCAGTATTTTACAGAATAAGTTCTCAGTATATGTACTTAAGCTGGTGGTTGACTTCCGCAGGCACAAACATCCTCCACTGCAACCACTGAACATCCAGGGTAAGGATATTGAGGCTGTGGAGAGCTACAAGTACCTTGGTGTTCATCTGAACAATAAACTGGACTGGGCTCACAACTCAAATGCTCTCTGCAAAAAGGACAGAGCAGGCTGTACCTGCTGCGGAGGCTCAGGGCTTTTGGAGTGCAGGGGCCACCCCTGAAGACCTTTTATGACTCTGTGGTGGCCTCAGCCATCTTTTAGGGTGTGGTCTGCTGGGGCAGCAGCATCTCTGCTGGGGGGCAGAAAGAGACTGAACAGGCTGATCCGGAGGGCTAGCTCTGTTCTAGGATTCCCTCTGGACCCAGTGAAGGGGGTGAGAGACAGGAGAACGGTGGCAAAGCTGTCATCCCTGTTGGATAACAGTGGCAGGCTGCTGCACCCACGATGTGTGAAGGAGAGATTCCGCAGGTCTTTCCTTCCAACCGCTGTCAGACTCCACAACAAAGACCTTGCAGATGACCACACACTCACAGACAAACAAACAAACACATCCGATACACCATTGTGCAATACACTCTTATGTGCAATATTACTTGAGTGCAATTTTTCGGATGCAATTTTGTTGGGTGGAACTATTACTCGTACTATTACTACTACTATTGCAATTTAAAAATGTGCAAAAGTTTCATTGTCAATGCCTGTCACTCAGTTTATGCTGGTGTGTGTGTGTGTATCCACAGTGTTCTCATATTTATTTATGTATCGTAGCTGTCTGACGGAAACCTCATATGTCCAAAATGGCTATTTTTCAGGAAACTCAAAAAACTATGTATATTCTAAATAAATGAATACTGCATCATCACAATTGGTATAACTATTTTCAACACTTTTCACTCGTTAATAATTTCAAAATTTTGCAGACCCACATGCAGACTGACCAATAGTATCGATTTATGAAAAAAAAAAACAAGAAAGACCAAAAGTGGCGTTACGAGGATTCCGCCAGACAGCGACGATATATATATATATATATACATACATATGTATACTCATTGTGTACATACATTCATACTTGTCTAAGTTTACATATAGTACATAGATGTGTATATTTTGCAATACAGAGCTCCATATTTTATATTTCTAGATTGTATAGTGTACATTTTTATACTGTACTGTTGGTATAGTATTTTATTCTATTCTATTGTGTTTTTTAAATATTTTTGCTGATCTTACCTTTATACTGTTCACTTTCTGCTGTGACAAAGCAAATGTCTCACTTGTGGGACTAATAAAGGTTTATCTTATCTTATCTTAACTTACTTCATAGGGCCATTTGTGACCATTCACTCTACACATTAAACTCCCGTACTATATACTACTTATGCTACACTCACCAAAGTGCTGTGCTTCGGTAACATGAACATTGTGAATTTTCTTCACATGCTGTTCTCCATAGCCTTTTAGAGTATGAGTTATTTGTAGACTGGAACTGGTATTTTAAGGGTTCACTGTTTATGGGAGACAGGCCCATGAAAAAATGCATGGATTCAGCATAGTCTTGAGTTACATGACACTCTCAGTGCAGAGTATGCTTAGTCTCTGGAACAAAAAAATTGTACACAGATTTAAGGGGCTTCACACCAATAAACTAAAAGTTGCCCAAACTAAAAGCTTCTTATACATGATAGTAGAAAAAGATCTGGTCATTCTTGCCTGCCTTCCTGACCCTCCCCCAGACAAAAACTAGTGACAGATAACACCTGCAAACTACAGGCACTATCATCAGCCCAAAACAAAGGAAGTCTAGTCAGCACACCGGGTCTCGGCAGAAGCCTTGCTCCCCCTCATGAAGACGCTCGAAGACTGTTGCCAAACAAAAACAACCAGTTAGAGGCATACAAACTTCACACCTGAATCATAACACACTTGCCTGAAGTCACAATGAGTTGCTCACATGGTTTCTGACACAGTTTTTCTGACACTTTTTTCCACAATTATGTTTTTCTTTTACTTGATCTATCATGCATTACATGTCCAGTTTATCACAAATTAGACAGAGAAGACATCTTGTATTTTATTTTATCTGAAATATGAACATGTTAGAATTGGTATAGACACTTTACACTGTGTAGAGATGCTTTTAATGTTTTTAAAACATTTTATATACTTATACATGACCATCTATGCCCACTTGACATTGTTGAGAACAGGTTAGACCTAGACCAGTTAGGATAACATTATCAAAGCTGCAGACAGTATCTAGTCAGCAAACCGTGTCTTGGCCCTGCTCCCCTATATGTAAATGTAGAAAACCCACAGCGAAAAACATAATCCTGGCCAGCTTCTAGCGCAAGTCCTTCTATCAGACCATATACCTGTCTGTTCAGCATAGACCCTATCAAACTTAGCTCCTATGGTTCAATTGCAACAACCTGCATAACAAAATACAGGAAAATAAAAACACAAAGGCACATCATGCCTAGTGCTACTGTGAGTGGTGAGGAATTACCCAGTGTGTCCGATTCCAAGGATTAGCCAGACCCCTTGCTAAAGAGAAAGCAGAGAATGTTACGTTCTGACTGTGCATGCTGTTCGGAGTTACCTGGAAACAATCTCCAGGTGAATCTCAGAGATAGAAACTAAAATGGCCGGAATATGTTCTGTATTAGCTGCTATTTTAACTGTCATGCAGAGTCAGAAACCACATAAGCAGGTCCATTAGAGATTACGTAACAATTTTAAGACAAATTTGAGTTGGGTGATGATTTAGGGATGTAAACTGTTTTGATTTCATTCTATTAAAAGAGAAAAGTGTGATGTAAACTATGTAATTCAGAGTGTTTTGATGGTGCACTCCAGAGAAACTCACAAACACAGATTTATCAACAATCTTGGTGACAAGAACCAGGTGTCATGATGTAGAACATCATTTACCACACAAACCGCCAGTGAATTCAGAAAATACATATTATTGATATAATAAAAGTGTGGTAGAACTAAAAAAATATATAACCAGGGACTACTTTTCCTCACAGTGTTCTGCATGTACCACTTCATCAAGACTGGGTTAAAATAATATATTTTAGATTAAAAACCACAAAAATAACATAAAACAATGTCTCTGGCATCATACAGCATAAACAGAATCATTTCAGTTAAAAGCTTTCTGTGGGAGCTTTCAGAGGCTTTGAATGCTTCAGATGTCTTGTTCTTTTCACCATCCCTGAGAACAATTCTGACTCTAGAGGTTTCTCTACAAAGTGCATTTCACATCCAACCACTCTGAACGAATCTGACTAAAGATCTGTATTAAGCTGAATTTTTTAATTGGTAGAATTCCTCTTCAGACAACAACAACATTAGCCTCATAGGTATAGCTAAACGTTAATGCATAGTAAATGAAGGTTTTAAGATGTTCATGAAGATTATTGCAGGAAAGAAGAAATCTGTCTCAAAGGATATTCTGATCTGAAGTTCGAAAGTTCTTGAACACACAGGTGCAGGAGAGTAACTAACATTACTTATGTTGCATCACATTAGTGGTTTTCCTCAAACTAAACATCCCATTATTTTAACCTCTTAAACACTAAGGGCCAGCATGTGTGTCCACGCTGCAACTCCTCACTCATAGCTATGTAATTTTCATTTATTGATGGCCTGGTGGTTAGGGAGTCGCCCCTGCAATCAGAAGGTCATGGTTTTCAATCCCAGGACTGCAGGGGCACCACTGAGGTACCCTTGAGCACGGTACCATCCCCACACCGCTCCCTGGGACAACACTGGCAACTGTCCACTGCTCCACTTGGTGAATGGTTTAAATGCAGAAGACAAATTTCACACTGTGTGCTGTGCTGTGGTGTGTCCACACATGGCAAATGGCCACTTTACACTGGGCCACTTTATACACGTTACATATAGGCTAATAGTAGTTACTTAGCAGTTGCTTGCTGTTTGTGGACTATAGCTCAGCATTCAACACTATAACCCCCTCAAAACTCTCCACCAAGTTGAAGGACCTAGGATTTAGCCCATCACTGTGTCAGTGGATCCTCAACTTTCTCACAGACAGGCCACAATCAGTGATCACTCTCAGCACTGGGGCCCCCCGGGGTTGTGTTTTAAGCCCCTTCTGTACTCGCTGTACGCTCATGACTGTATAGCCACGTTAGACTCCACCACCATTGTCAAGCCTGTCATTGTCTCCTCTACCTAAGACGCCTCAGAGACTTCCATCTGCCACTGAAGGTGCTGAGGAACTTATTCCTGCACCATCGAGAGCATCCTGATGGGGAATATCTGCGCCTGGTTTGGGAACAGCACCAAGCAGGACAGACGGGCTCTCCAATTGTGGTGGGTTCAGCCGAGTGCAATATCCGCGCTGAGCTTCCATCTTCACCAAGCGGTGCTGGGCGAAAGGCGGGAAGATAATAGAAGACCTCAGCTATCCCTACATTGGGCTTTTCTCCCTGCTGAGGTCAGGAAAGCGCTTCTGCTCCCTTAAGGCCAACACAAAGAAAATGGGGGGGGGGGCTTCTTCCCTCATGCCATCCAGGCCCTGAACCAGGATCCTTATCACCTTATTCCTCTTGATTGATTGTTGAACTGCTGCACTTTAATAACTGTGATATAATTTAATGTCAACATAATTAGATACTTCCATTCACTTTTATTTAACATTTTATTAAATAAATAAATAAAATATATGGACACATTTATACTTTATTTAAATGTCATTTGTTTCTACGGTTCAAATTTGTTTTAATCCTTACAGTTGGGCATTGTAAAGCAATAAGCATTTCACGGCATGTCAGACTATGTATGACTGTGTATGTGACAAAAAAAATTGTGAATTTAGTTGTGAATACTAATAAAAGACAACAATAATCCTGTGGTTACACTGAGCTATAAAAATGCTGAAAGCTATGGTTAAGTAGACTGAGAATATAGCAGACGTTTAAACGTCTGAGGCAGTGTATGAAAGAGGGGGGTGAAGGGGGGTGTCACTGAGAGCAAGATGAAGTCTAATCTCAGCGCGGCAGCACCTGATTGCATGACTTTTGTTTACATGGTGCCGGACAAAGCCATGAAGAGAGAGCCACCTCGGCTCAACATGTCAGGGCGTGTCCCAATCGCCCCGGGCACTCTGCTCAGTCACAGGGCCCCAGACAGTTTTTCTCCTCTCTCTCTCAGGCTTGCCTGTAACAACAGCCAGTTTAGATGTGAATAAACAAAAGACAGACTACTGTCTCAGGATAATGACCTCAGCCTGTCCAATAAAAAGCAGAAGGAAGGACAGGGCCGATTGGGGCCAAGTTGTAACGAGCGTATGACTGGTGCTTATGATCTTACGAGAGAAGGTTAAGGTTGGTTTCTTTTTCGTCAGGAACAGTCCATGTCGAGCATTTTTTAACAAAGGATTAAGCAGAAACTTAACACACTCGCATTCAAAACTCCAAATCCTTCCACCTTACATGCTAAGCTTACATCGAAACTCAAGCAAAAGTTCTGCATAGACAATGCAACCACACTACACGCCCTACGTTGTTTGATTGACTTTTCTTGCTGCTTTTCCCTGAAGTTACAAATGAAAATGGAATTTATGTTAATTGGTGACATATTCCAAAACCTGAAAAGAATTTTCAAAGAAATCTTTTTTTGATGTAGTATGTAAAAATCACCAAGTTGCAAAAAATTCACGTCCACATTGTAGAAATAGCCTGCTTTGAATTCACAAAAACCCGTGTTTACAAACAATATATCTATTCACCTATAGCTATTTAGCTTCACCTGATTGCACTGAAGTTATAAAGGGTGTTTTGGCCTGGATTGCTTTATGAATACAGGGCAGCCATGAAAACTCTTGGTCCATTGTTGTTATGTGTTACAGCTCTCAATCAGCCATATTTTAGTTTTTTGTGCATTTCCAAAGTACAGAAGCAAAAGGTAGAAGCAAGCACACACTATGCAAAGCATTAATCCAAAGAAAACTAAACAGAGGGCAGGATGGGAAAGTGAGAAAAAGCTAGGGCTATTTTTATGATTTAGTACAAACTAATAAATTCCTGCTTTCACACTTAAAACAAAATATAAAAAGTGGCAGGTGTGAGATACAGAAAGCTGTCATTAGGTTAAGGTAACACTCCAAAAAAAATCACTTAAGGTCCAGACAAATAGCTATTCAAATAATTTTCTCAGATGGCATAAGAATTTTGGATATAATACTGTATATCAGTCTTAAAGATGCAATAGCAGACACAGCATGTTTAATTCTAAGGTATGAGTATCCAGTCTCATCTTCAAAGGGCGGTGGGACTGCAGATCATTCTGATCAAGAGGGAGCACACGATTTTACCTGTTTATGGGTTGGCCTCAGCCTCCAAGGAGCTCATCAGGTGTTCTCCTGCTTTATTGGAATAAAAATTGCCAACCATACCAGCCCTTTGCAGATAAGTTTAGGGATAAAATAGGTTGAACTGGGTTTGGTAAATAAATCCATACAGTTGTCGTAAGTGGACCTTCAGGGGGGAAAAACATAGTCTATGACCCCTTTAAATATATTACATTTTTGTATGTTTAATCTGGAGCTGAGGTAAATGCTGTCTAGATATTTGTCCCCAGAGGCAAAAAAAAAAAAAAATGTGTTAAAATACGGGTCATTTGATGGTCTGACAACTCCCGGCGCCTGCAGCCGACACATGCTGCTGGCTGCGGCTGTGTGTGGACGAGGGTTAATATCTCAGGGCATCTCTCAATGCCATGACTCACCCCAGTCACTTTTGTGAGGTGGGTTTTCAGTGGGCTGTAAACAGATAGTCATCATATCTGTATCACGGGTCCTTTGGCTCCTACACGTCTGTCTGACAAGTAGCTGTGTTTTTTTTTTCTCTCTCTTCCTGCACACAAAGGTAGCCCTCCCTGACACACTGCCGCTCCCGCTCAGAGGATGAGATAACAACGTTCACTGGCCATTATATGACACTTAAGATATGTGTAGGCTGTCAAGCTTCCAAAGCAATAATTTCATCATAAACAAGACAATTTTCTCAAAAGTCAATGCATAAAACCAGACAAAAGGTTTCAAAGGGATTGCTGCTGCTACTAGCTTTAGTTGTCCATTTTATTAATGCATGTGATTATACAGTGACAGAAGCAACGTAAGTCTCTTTAAGCTGCGTTTTGAATTAAGGCAAGGGTGGGATATATCAGTATACTGCCCCAGTTTACAAAATTTACAAATTTGTGTGGCATACAACTGTACGCAAACGTTTGGACACCCCAGGTCAAATGATACGTTTTGAATAAATACATCCTTTACAGAGAACACACTTCTGTACATTTTAACACACAATTAGTGTTTATTTGCTACATTTAACAAGATGGAAAAAATAAGCCATAAATGCCCTGTGCAAAAAGTTATAGCACATTCAATACATAGAGTTTTGCCAAAATTTGACCATTTGTATAGGACAGTAAGCTTCCATTACTTATCTACATTTGTTTCATAGTGTCAGTACAAAACTAAAGAAGCCAACTTCAGACACCAGATACATTTGATTTGGCACTGAACTGTCACTTTAAGGTGTGAAGCTGTGTGGCACAGCTAAAGGCAGGCGATGAGGAACAGTGAACACACAGCGGCATAAAGAGTCACGCAGCCTTTGGAAGTCACAACACTTCCTGTGTTTTGCGCTGAGTCATGGGAACAGAGAACGGGAGGGGTCAGGAAAGAACAAGTGGCCGCCACTGTCTTCTAGGCCCTAGAGATTATTGGTTTTGATCCACACATCTAAGCAATAATTCACTCTGTGTAACATAAGCAGTGTCTGTGAAGCATCTTCTCTCCAGTAAATTTAGCTGTCAGTGTTATGTATATATCACCGTGATGATAATGCAGTGCCACGATGGAGTCTAAAACACATATCAAAAATAAAGCACTGGGAGAAGGAAGGAGCGACACTTTCTTGTGCTTCTGTTTATCATTCAACAGCAGAGTCATTGTTTAAGTGACAAATGAAAATAAAATCTACAACATTTTTACTGCAGGTGAGTCTTCTCCAGTATTTGCAAGTGCTAATCACAATCCAGTTTTGCTGTATAGTTTTAAGAGAAAAAAATTCATCAACATCCTGAAGTTTTGTAAAACAATGTAGATTTTAACTTCCTCATGTATTCATTCTTTAACTTATGCATTAATGGAAAACTGATTCTACTTGAAAGTGCAAAATAAGATCAAGAGAACTTTCAATAATGTGTTTCTGGCCATCTTCATCCAGCCTCTACCTACTGGATAACCAAAATGAAATTCTTCTCATGGTATATGCATTGTGATTTATTGTATGAACCACATCAAGGACAGTACAGGTGCTGTCTTTTCCGATAGATGACTAACACGAGCCTCGTTGCTAAAATGAAGCCACTTCCTAATTTTTATTTAGATTTTGCGTCAAGCGTCAGTACTGAGGCTTAGTCAAGTGACAGCTTGCCCAATGTTTTGTCTGACTTTAAGAGTTAATGATCTTAATCCTAATTTTAGTCTTAAAGTCAATCCAGTCAATATAGACATTACATGCTAAATAAATTCACTTTACTAAAGTAAATATTACACCAGGGAAAGATGCACCCCAATCAAAAATATACGATCAAATGTTAGTTTCTACCTACACAAAAATATTTCATTATGCAAAGTATGAATACAAGCAACATTATAGAGAGCTAAATAACTAATGTAGAGTGTACTTTATAGTGTTTTGTTTTTCAGAGAAACAGAGGGAAAGAGTACGCGAACAAGAGAGAGATGTCATCTTACGCATTTAACTGTGATATAAACGTGTTGCATGAACTGTGGTACAAGCATGCACTACTAGAAAATCATATGAAGTCAAACATACAGAAGCAGAGGCGATATAAAACAGGAACATATTTGTTTCTCCTGTGATGCTCATTAACCCTTATATATCAGAGTGTATTTGTAAAACTCAAAAAGTAACGGCGTGTGTTCACCTACACACTTGCTGTTTACTGCCCCCCCCCGCATCCCCGCATCCCCGCATCCCCGTGGGTTTTCCCCACCCACTAATGAGCAGAAACTATCCTGAAAGTTCGCCTGGGTTCAAAGATCTTGTGTTTTTTCTGTTTATTTCTGAGACATAAAATAAAAGAAATTTGGGCTTTTTTTGTTTTTTATGTGTGATGCCCTTTTTAAAACACCAGCAACAAATATTAGTTCATGTTTTTTAAGTTACAGTAACTTTGGTTCTACATGACAGGGGAACACCAAATAAAGCAAAATTACGTCTCACTGCTTGATTATCAACACAAACCGGGGAACTTCCATATAAGTAGTTGCTGGCCGTATGACGGCAATTTACCATTTGCTGCTCTGCTGGCACAGATCTGTGCCGCTTGAGTAGTAAATACTCTCCTGCTGGTTTTCATGGTGAAAATGGGTTAATGAGAGAAGGAGTGAGGGTCAGCAGCCAAAAGCAAATAAAATAACTACAGGGAATACAGGGCAAAAAAGCTAATGATTAGTTGGATCAACCTTCTGTAAGTGGTTATGGTTAATGCTCTGGCTCAGAACAAACAAGGATAATTTGCTGGGCTTCACTTGAATGAAATGGTAAGAAAATCCCTGGCACTAAAGCCTTGACCTTAAGTTTCTACTCTCCCACAACTTGGAGTGTGTGTGTTTATGTGTGTGAAAATTCAAGGATTTCATGTTCTGAACTCATTGTTTCAGAGAGGCAGGGGAGTGTGCGTGTGTGTGTGTGTGAGCTTCATCACAGATTAATCAGTGAAAAAGGAATTGGCCTCTCTGAAATAATACTACAATGATTACCACAAAGAGGCCAAATACTGGGCCCTTAACTGCACATAACGGGGTCCTAAAACCAAATATTTTTCAATAAAGAGTTGTGTTCATACTTAGTCCTAAATGTAAAAAGACTCCCTTGGGTATCACATGTATACTCCTTAAAAACAGTATGCCTTTAGTGTGTTCATGAAAATGACTAGAAGATGAAGTGCATTTTACTCACCAATTTAAAACCAAAGTACATGCAATAAAAACTCAATGCATTGTTTTTTTCCCCAGTGTATACTGCATTGCATAGGACATGTTTCCTCATAGAACTGTTTGTTTCCTCAAATATGAGGGCGAATTTACATGCGGCTGATAATGCATGACTGTTTTACAGTCAGTAAAAACAAACTGGTGAAACTTTAACAAATCAACAACAAATATTCATGAAATAACATTAACAACAATATCATACTGACATTTATATGCTCATAGATGAGAGTGATAGATTAGATTAAATGATAGAGTGATAGATTAAAAACTAAATACTATATTAAAACTAAATAATATATTTAAAACTAAACCTGGAAACAAACTCACAGTTCTTATTTATACTATTTTCCTTTATTATCAATCTCTAGTAGTGTAATGATACACTCAGTCCACGATTCGACTTGATTCACGATACTGAGTTGACAATTCAGTATTTTCACAGTAAATAGAATGAAATCTGAATGAAGAACAAGGATGACCATTCAGTTTCGGTACAATTTATTAATGAAACTAGAGCTGGAAGGCAGGTAGAGGCTGGTATATGACATGAATGTACGGGATTGGGCTGTTGATTGGCACTGGTTTAACACTATAAACAATGCAGATACATCAAATATCAATTAACAGAATGTTTATTCAACACATACTGTCAGTGCATACTGTCACATTTCCGCATTGCAATAACAGAATATTTCAAAATGTTACATCCCTACTAGTACGTTGTTCACACTGTAGGTGATTTGTTGGAATATACTAATGTTACCCAGACAAAAAAAAAACCTAAAGCTTACCATGATACATTACTGACACCAGTAATATTCACAGCCATATCAGTTCTGTTCATTAGAAATATTTAGCAGCAACTTTAAAAACAACTGAACTTAAAGTAGCTAATCCTGTTACAGTGTTACATACAATAACTACCTACAGAACAGATTAATTATTGTAAAATATTCATTCTATTAGCATTTGGGATGGGAATTGCCACTGAGGCAATGATACGATATGAGCACAAGATTTGGGCCATGATATTATTGTGATATTATTGTGATATTATTGTGTTTCTTCCACTTGAAAGCAGTTGGCGCATTACAACTTTGCAGACAGCTTGGCAAGAAAAATGAGGTCTTGCGTCCTCCTGTTTTATCAGACTAGATGTTTGTACCAAAATAAAAAAATAAATTAAAAAAAATATTGGTACTTAATGCCACTATACCAGTAAAATATCATTGCCAAAAAAAACATCACGATACTTCACTATATCAAGTTTTTAGTAAACCTTTAGTAAACCAGCTTGTCTGGGAAACCTATTTATATGTAGTTCATCTAGTGAAAGAAAAGTACAATCAGGCTAGCTAGTTAAATCAGTTAAATTAAGTTTTAGACTATCTACATATTCATAATTAGACAACTTTTTTAAATTACATAATTTCTTATCATTCACTGTAGCAGTGGGCAGGCTTAAGGCAGACACATTAAACAAAGCTATATATGTATTTTCCTTGTTGATGACTTTGCGAACATACTTGTGCCTTAGATTTTCAGAACATTGGAAGATATTTATTTTTATTTTGTGTTGTATAGCTTTTAATCTAATTTTTTGCCGCTCTTACCTTTGTACTGTCCACTTTCTGTCACAGCAATGCAAATTTCCCACTTGTGGGACTAATAAAGGTTTATCTTATCTCAAGTTTCCCCCTAAAATTTCGAGTGAACATAAATATAGTAACCCAATGTTAATAAAATGGTTACTCTGTATTTATATTATATTATTTTATATTATTTTCTTGGAATCTTAAAGTAAAATAATCTGTTACAGTCCTCAATACATTTTAATTTAGGTTGATTTTTTGTTAGTTCACATTAATAACTGACTGAATAATTTTTTGCAGCACAAGGTGTCTCCAATACTTTGACAGGCAGTGTACCTGTTAAGAGCATTAGTGTGGCTGGTAACACCTGCATCTTGTACGCAGGTTTCTACAAGTTTCTGCAGTGTGAGTCATTTGAAGCCCCCTATTAGCACATGTGATGCATGCATGAGTTTTCTTGTTACCTGAAACGAACTTGCACACCATGTATGACTTATAATGTGTGCCGAGTCATATTTGTTAAAGCAGTTGTTATTACACGGTGGCCTGTGATATTAGTTCAAAGATTGAGAGTACTATTATAATATAGAGGTATTGACCAAAACTCCTTCATCAGGTATGAGAAACACATAATATGGATATAATAACACTGTTCATGCATTTCAAAAATGTGCTGCACAGAGTACTAGTATAGAAATCATGAAAAAACAGCCCAGCTAAGCATGAGTCTCATAATGTGGGTGTTGGTGTGTGTTCCTGTGAGGTGAGAGAGAGAGAGAGAGAGAGAGAGAGAGAAAGAGAGAGAGAGTGACATTTGCAAAGGCTACACGTGTCCTCATAGAGTCTGGGAATACATAGTGTTCATCTAAACCACAGATCAACCACTCTGTTCTCGACTGGCAGACAAGTAGGAGGACAGATCAAATGTAAACACACACGTTAAAACAAACACTTTCGGGTCCCAACTCAACCACAGAAAGAGACAAATGTCACGCTGATCATGTTTTTCAGAGTAGCATTTATTCCAACCAATTAGATACTTACACATCTCAGCCTCATTGAATTTGTTTCATTTCCAAATGATCATATTCTCATATTCTACATCTCCAATGCCTCTTTCACACAAAAAATATTTCTGATAGGTGTGCACCACATTTCGGTAGCTAATACATATTCACAAAAAGTCTGCAAAACTGAACAGTCCAATACTGGATTTACAGTCGATAATTACAAGTAATAAATTAACACCCCAATTTTATCTGAAGCACTTAACACCACTGCCTCATGCACTGGGAAGACTGGAAGTTCTTTTTCAGTTTCCCACCAATGCCACTACTACGCAAATAAGAGTACACACATACACTGCCATACAAGAACGAGTGCTTGGGTAAGACTCAAAACACTACACTCACCTACAGTTTTTAGTTGCTCTGGACAAATGTTTCATTTTATTAACTGTGTGCTTCTTCCTAGGGTGTAGTAGTGTGTTTGAGTAGTTTGAGCATTGTAGTCCTGTGTTTCCCAAAGGTCTGAAATAAACCTGGGGGAGTATGGGTGAGGGGGGCAATGTTATATTTTATATGGATATCCAAGCTTATTTCAGTTTTATATCTTACTTAATTGAAACAGTATTTTACTTATATTTGACAGTTTTATGTTTTATTAAATGTGTATTAATGTCCTGATTTTGTGATGTACGTTTTTACTGATCCACAGAAATGCTGACACGCCTGTAGGCAAAGTGTGCATTTGTATATGAATAATATGAAAGGTTTTGGAATAAAATTGGCACCTTAAAAAGATTTTTAAAGGATTACAAATATTTATATCAAGGTATCAAGGTGGAGAAATATGGTGTCTTGACATCACTACCTGAAATGCATAAAAAGTTGTCATTGGCCCAGAAATTCAATATCAGTGCATCCCTAATTTCCTATGGACTTCAAATGAGTAGATGTAGCAGAGTTTCCCAACAGCTGATACCTGAGCTGCAGTAGTCATTCATTTCCTCATAATCAGTTGTGGACTTCCTCTGGCGACCTGCGAAAAAGAGACAGGCTTTGGTTAACAGAGCTCAGAGAGCAGCCTCATATCCGAACACTCATTACTGCAGGAAACCTCAGGAGCGCCAGGCCTGGAGCTGTAGCACCTGTCTGTAGCAGTTTCCCTCCACTCCACACACACACACACACACACACACACACACAAACACTAATAGCAGGGCTGAAGTTTCTTGTCCTCAGGCACTGCACTCAACAGCCTGGGTTTCCTTTCTTTTTATCCGGGTTGTTTTTTTTCTCCCCCTTATTCTCATCAAATTATGAGGGAGAGCAGTGGGTGCCGACTGCTCGACCAAAAGACACGAGATTGGCATGAAAACAGACGTCAAGTAATGGTGCAAATTTGATCTGAAAGACATTGTGTAGATTTTTTTTTCTTACTGTGCTAAACTTTTTTACATTATGCAGGCAGCAATATGGAATGTACAATGTATTAGAAACACAGGCCCATTATTTTTACCTGTTAGCCTTTAAAAGTTCCTTAACACCTCTGAACCTTCTTGTGTTCAATAACAAATGCCTCTGATAAATATTTACTGACCTCTTCTATAGTTTCTGTTGTCCGCAGAGCATTTGTGATGGAACTGGTAGATAAGGGTGAATTTATGTAGTTTAAATAACATAAGTAATTTGCTGTTATGTTAGTCTGTCAAGCATAACATCCTTTACACAACATTCATGATTTGGAGTCTGCCAAGTGTGAAAAAGTGTGTTACAAACCAACCTGAAAAACGATCAAATCTTAACCCACGCATTCTCAAATTTGCATTATGAACCACACATCTCTCTGCCACCCCCCTCCGCCAATCATTAACACCATTACATTTTCACATATTGGTAGTAATTTGTCTCAAAGCCCACATCCTGAAGAACATGATAAACAGTTCAAACTGCAAATTTAACAGAAAATCAGTCTTGATGACAAAAAAGTTAAAGCTCATTTTTCAACATTCATGCTGTGATATAATGTATTATAATGAAAATGTTTATTTATTAGCATCCAAAAATGGAAAGGATACATTTTCTAATGTGGCAAATTAAGCTTAGTATAAACACAACCAATAAAAAATGTAGGAACACATAAGATTTCTGGGTGGTTTCTATTCACTTACCAATTAAATAAGAACAAAAAATAAACAATTGTGATAACTATTAATACCTTGGTTGTATATTTTGCAATACAGCAATATGTTGGAAGTTTCCATTGCACATTAGACTCTTTTATTTAGAAAAATTAAGGATAATTCAGTATCCAAGAGTTTAAAGCACTTTAAAACTCTTTCAGCAGTAGGTGTGTTTTGCAGTAAAACACTACGTAACATTAGAACAAAACATAAACTTGAACATGAAACTTAAAATGAGTCCATGTTATGCTGTTTTTTTAATAAAGCAACAAATGTTTATTTGACATTTATGACATGTGTTTTATACATTACATTAAAACAGTTTGAAAAACTGGGTGACCTCAAAAATTTAAAAAGACGATTCGTTAACTGTAAATATGTTGCAACAGCATTTTTTTAAGTAAAAAAATTCCATATATGCTGTGATGAATGAATGATTAATGGAAATGCTGTGAGATAAATTAAGTTTGATTATTGATTTACTTTTCAGTATTCCCAAACTTTTGACAGGCGGTGCATAACTGAGCATGGATATGTTTTGTCTGAGGCTGGGTGAAGGTCTCCAGCAGAACTGCGCTTTATAACTCATCTCTCTTTTGCGCCGGAGGCAACAGCGGTGGTCATAAAGAAAAAGACAGCAGCCAGGGAGCCTGGTGCGAAACCTGACACTGCAATCAAGAGTGCCTGGATATTTTAACACACACACAACTCAGTAAGGCCTTTTGCCTGGAGTGTGTGACTGCATATCCACACATAAGGCTCTGTGCATACGCAGCCAGAGTATAATCACATGACAAACTCTCATTCAGCAAGCACAATTGTGTGTGTGTGTGTGTGTGTGTGTGCGCACGTCTTCTGCTGTGTAACAGCTGCTGCCATTTTGTTTTCTTAAATGGCCAAATACTAAAATGGGCCAATCACAATACTAAACGATTCCAAAATACTATCAGAAAACAGGATGCTGTTAAAAAAGATATATGTGGACCTTAATGTTTTAACATCCAAATAAACAAACAAACAAATAAACAATAAAAATCCTGGAGTCAAGACAGTGTGCATGGGGAAATTGCAATTTGTAAAGTATAACTATAAAAGAATATGATATTATGTTGGTCCCAAACCACAGATACTGAAGGGTACCCCTTAAGGGTACCATCCCAGTGACAGTTTAGTGTCTTTTTTCCTGCAAAAAAGATGGGGGTGCTGTATAGGTCACTTTAAATCCCCCAAGGTACAAACAACATGAACCATGCTTAAACTCTTTCATAGTGTTGTGTTCCTAAAATGAGGTTTAAAGAAAGTGCATTCAGTCTTCCAGAGGAAAGGGACACATTTGTTCTCATCAAAAAACTCAATGTTTTAAAGTAGAACAAAGAAATAAAAAGCCTAGATTGAACACAGGATCTATGGAGTCAATGCCACTGCAACCAAATGTGGTACAATTATGTTTCCTAGGTAAAGGTACTGACTCCACAGTGAGACAACTAAGGCTATGGAACAAAAAGACTTTTAAAAAAGCACTATGCTCATCCAGAGACCCTTAGCAATACTACGCTTACTCTTCAGTTTTAGCCAACTGGTCTGTCTGCTAGCTGACATAACAGAATTGGCACTTAGTGTTCTCCTCCAAGCGTGCTGAATTTACAGGGTACAAATGATAAATGTAAAGAGTGCAAAAAGTCCATTAGACCCAGCCATGATAAACTGTTTCTAGTGAGGACTTTAGTTGCCCCACTCCAGCCTATCTGAAGTTTGTTTAGGTTCTTATTGGAACAACCTTACAGGAGGGTGTTACAGTAGTATAATCTTGAAGTAATAAAGCCGTGAGCTAGTTTCTCTGCATCATGTAGGGATGGTGTGTTTCTTAGCTAACCAAATTTTAACAATAAAGAAAAGCCATTTCAGTATTTTAGTACAACCTCAATACGCACTGAAAGATAGATCTGATTCAGTAGCGACAGTGAAGAGATTCTTTTCACAGCTGACACAGGAGAACCTGAAAAAATAGCAAGGTCTAACACTGAACCAGCCAGATTTGAACCAGGGTTGAGCATGATAAAGAAATATAAACTAAGTTTATACATTAAAGAGACCAGAGAACATACAATTTGCATTATTCAATCACTGGAGCCATTAATATCCACTCTCAGACCACATTCACCACTCTGGCTGAAAAGCTCCCAGTGGCACCTTCAGCTTGAAAGGATGGACATGAGAAGGGCCATTAAACTGACACATCAATTAATGAGAGGCACCCGTGTATGAATAAATAATGAGCTGGAACGCCACAGAACACGGAGCAAAAGTTGGAGGGAGATTTCTCTGTCCTCTGAACATGATATCAAAAGCCCTGCTTTAAACAGCTCTGTATTAGGTCAAATCTCCATGAAACAATGTTACACCAAAACATCTAAAATATGGCACTGAGGCCTACACAAACAGCACATTCAGTATAATACTTGCCTGATGTGTGTTGTGACAGTAATCAATGATAAGGGCCACAAGACGAACCAAAACTAGGCCTTTCCATACCCTAACCATCTCTTCATCTGTCCTTTTATGGTCACAGTAATTTGCAAAAGAAAATAAGAACACATCCCCAATAGAAAACAAACTTTTCACACATTTCAATTCACAAGCATGATTTATTTGTTTACTTTAAAATATTGGGGAAAAGCATACAATGTGGTCTGTGCAAAATCACACATTTTGTATTTTATTTTTTCCCAATATATTAAACTCATTAAATAAAAAGAGTTTGTGCATGAAACTTTGCAGAGAATGACCACATTTAAAGTTGTTCACTAAGGAGGATGTGTTAACCTATTTTCACTTAGAAAAACAACAGGTTGACCGGTGTTCGCACTTTTGCATACAGTTATATATTTTTGTTGTGACAGCAACAATGACAGTACATGTCACTGAAGGTAAACAAAGATTACAAGGTAGAAATAGGAAGGGCTAAGCTCACAGGAAACTAAAGAAAAGACAAAGAGGCAAACAGAAGGTCCAGAAGGATTCAGAGTATGATACAGAGGCCTACCCAAAAGCTCACTCCTGATATCTCTCACTCTGGTGCATGACTGTTACTTGCATGTTATGATAATAACGCATGACAACTGCGGCAATGAGGGCCACAGGCCAGACTGAAAGCAGATATTTGCTAAACATCTATAGCTCACATTGCAGTAGATCACTCAAACCACTGTTTCTCTTCGTCTGCTGTGTTTGTGGCCTCCTGAGCACACTTTTCCACAAATGGGTGTTGCAGCCCATGTTCTCTCTTTCTGCTTTGGTCGGCCATTCAAGAACAAAGTATGTTCTTTTATGACCATAAAGACCACATAGTGCAAACATCTGGTCACTTAGGTCCATCCTCAAGCAAAAAAGCAACTTTTATCTCACAGAACATGAGTGATCACAGCCAAGAGACATAGGAGATCTCTGCCATGAACACTCAGGCGCAACAGTTTATACACTCCATCAGGACAGCATCTATTACGGTGATCTAGCTAAATGGGGCTACAGTCTAGCAAATTTGCAGGACTTTTATGCATTAAAAGGAGCTAATGCTGGAACTTGTTGATCAGTAAATGTCTCCTACATAAGGTGGAGGCGGAGGTGGTGGACAGAAACAGGTCAGACAGCATCTGTCGTGGAGGTGGGTGTGAGGTGAATGGATTTCACATGCTCAGTTGTGCCAGGGAGTTGTTCATTAGTGGGTGAAGTTAATTACTTGGGCAGCTGAGAGAGAGAGAGGACGAGATATACACTGCAATACTCCTGCGAGTCATAGTACAAAATCAAAGTTGAGATTAATACCGTGTTGTATGCAGAAATTACACAAAGCCGGTATACACTTGCTTGCCACAAAGTACTACTGGAGTTAGTCAGACGATCAGAGAAACACACCATGGTTTCCTATTGACCATGCTCTAATTTTTTTCTGTTGATGATAAGGGTGTGTAAACAGATCATTTAAAATATAATTTACCCTATTCTGTAACAAGCTCTAACTATGAGTGGCCCATCCAAAGGAATTCTTGTTTACTAGTCCAGAAAAGGGCTGTGTTGTTATACTGCTAAGTTCAGAGTTTATCTAGTTCTTGTAAGTCTACTATCATGTCCCTGTATTTTTGCTTCTTTTTTTTGGAGGTTCAAACAGACCATTGGTTCAGAGAGGGTTAAAAATATAGCACCTTCAAATGGTAAACAAAACAGGCTTAAACAGGAAGTGGGAGGCTAATATCTGTCGACTAAGAACAGCTCAAACACACAAAATTTAAATGGTTTAAAAAAGTGCACAAGGTCACTGCATGTTCGGTCACCCAGGACCTTAAACACAAGGTCAAGAGGTCACTGGCAAACACTACATTAGCACCAAAACAATAAAAAACACACACACAGAATTATTAACCAAGAAATAATGACTACAAGATCAAAAATAATTACAAATAGTTTTGACAAATTCAAACAATGAAGATCATAAAAGCAAAAACATACAACTGATATTTTGATATGCTCTGTATCATTCTGAGACAATGTTAAAATACATAAAAGTTTGCACAATATCTAAAATATCAGGCATATATTTCAAGCCAAACAGTTGAAAGCAAGTTATGACATTTGGAATCAGCAATCACAGATCTGATTACACACACTCACACACTATATTAATAGCTGCAGTAATTTGAACTAACACACACACACATATATACATATATATACACACACACACACACACATAT
>JBBPCX010000154.1:9816160-9834836 GCA_037974365.1 Hydrocynus forskahlii | reverse complement strand
ATATACACACACACACACAAACATACATACATATGTGGTACATAGCAATAATTTAAAAGTGTCAAGCTTTATATATATCAAATTATTGCTATGTACAATAGATTCATATATATGTGTGTGTGTGTATGTGTGTGTGTGTTCTGATATATTGATAAAGCTAGACTATAAAAGACAGCACATCTCTTTAGAAAGCTAAAACAGCAAACAGAATGAGAAGAAAGACTTCCTAACAAAAATGAAAATATTTAATTTGCCTGCCACTGTTACTATAAAATATCCTGATCTATGTTTGTATGCTGTAACACTTCTTATGCAAACATTATGCTATTTGCAGCTTGCTACCAAAACAATGGTAGAGGTCAAATATGGTTGCCAAATGAATTGTCTGTGCAATACAGCGGTCAGCTATACTCAATAAATGACGTGGTGCTGGAAAAATTTGTACAGCTGTTTAACCAAGTCATCAATATTTTGTAGAAGATTTAACTCAGATCTAAAATACAAAAATGGTGAAGTCATGCTGAACTTCAGATCAGATCACTACAACAATAGGCTAAGCCAGACTCAGCAAATGGATGCACACTTGGTTCAAACAGACATGTAGTGTACATCTTTTTACACCCATCATATATAAAATACACAACTTCTTACCTTCTGCTACTGTTTTGTAACACTACCTCCTTTGTTTGACAACAGTCAAACATCTCACACCCAGTTTCAACCCGAAATGAATCGGATTTGGGTAGAATAATTTATTTAAAGCGACACAGCAATTGTCTGAACCAAAAGTACATTCAGCGTAAAATTGTAACTTATTAAGGGAGTTTTTTATTTTCTGCTTGGTAGCAGGGTGCTGAGTCATTTGTGTCATGGCTGCCCACGCATGTAGCCCCACGCAGCTCTGCTCACTGCACCGTGAGCTCCACAGCCAGTGGTTTGCTCAAGTGTCTCAGACGTTCATCATTTACAGTAAATGGTACTAGTATACCCCCTCTATAAATGGCATTTGCCTTCATAGAGGGGGTATACGAACCATCCTATGCTCTTTTTCATCACCATGTCACACAAATACACACAAATACACACAGCAAAAGCACAGGCTGTCGTAAATATTGCGGAGGAGACAAAAACGAATCTCTTCTTAGCTGTACTGCGATACTCTTGAAAAGTTCTGCGTCAATGCACGAAGTGTCATAACTGGACTTTTACACAGGTTTCTACATACCAAAATGTTTTTATCAATAGAACCAAACATTTGTGATTTTATAAAACAAGCCTTGTATTCTTTATTATATAAATTGTGACATAGATTTTAGCATTCAGACTAAAACCACTGGCTGGATAAACAAAGACATATATAAGTAAGCATGTATAGTCTACTTTAAAATACTAACTTAAAATCCAGAAAATATAAAACCTGTATATAATCACAACAAGCTGTTATCACAAAACCACCTGATCACAATTACTTGAGCTGAAAGCAATTGTTAAGCTGAACAAATTATTTTCCACTGTTGATACCTTACGTGATCTTATGTAGCAACAGAATGTCAACTGGGTTTTTTCATCCATCAGGTTAAGTCAAATACACGAAAGTAAACAAATGTAGAAAGCCCATTTATTGAGATGAATCATGGGTCTTATGAAAACAACAAAAGTTCTAACCTCTGACTGGTGCCATAACCCCTTTAGAAAGGTAGTGAGGAGTAATGTTTATTTGTTTCAATTGGGAGTTAGCAAATATTGACAGCTAGGAAGGCAGAAAACATCACATTTGCCCATTTTATTCATACAATATTTAATCACTTGCTTAAATTTAATGATTGTCACAAGCCCCACATCAAATAAAGAATTACTTTTCATCAGCATAATATTTTCTGCAACTTGGCTCCCTGAATCAAAAGTGGTTTGAATCATGGGGTGCCCAGAGACTCCAACCTCTATGCAAAACCATTAGAATATCTGTTTTGTCAGATGTCATTGAACTTTCTCTTATATCTGATTGTTTTAAACTGGAAATTAATAAGCATTATAGATCAGGTTTACCATGTACAGTAGGGCCACAGCACACAGTTCTCAGCAGATTACAAAACCCTGCCCACTGCTTAATAGCCTGAACTAAAGATAGACAGGGTTGGGGGAGGGGGCATTTTCCCACAGTGAACAGAGGACTGATCCCAAACCAAAGCCAAGAGGTCAAATGCACTTCCTTTTTCGTCTTAGCATTCTTCAACAAGCATCTACACAACAATAGAGACATACATGGGAAAAGAGCTATGATCCAATTTTGATCCTTCTTGGTTGGGGAAAAAAGGTTGTAGTTATCGAAGGGCTTCTGATGTTATGACACACATTATCTCAATTCTGAAGGTAGTGAATTCTCACATCAGTATGGATATATGTTCTTCTGTTGCAAAACTAATGAAAGACAGTGACACACGGTCATTTCTTCTCTCAAACAGAACAGGTCTAATTGAGGCACTGCTGCAGAAAGAGCAGGTCATAAGCTTAAGCCTTCGGACATCATTTCTAAGCATTGTCATTCAGCTGTCTAAGTGTGGAAATAAATGTAGCAAAGATTTGTAGAGCAACAGCCTCCCGTGTTACACATTTTATAGTTTATAGTCAAGACCGTACTGAATGTCAGTGACTCGAAGCTAAATCAGTCTGTCTCCAAAGCTGATGCAAGTCAAAGCATTTGTAAAAGCGCTCTCAAAGGCAAAACAAAAATTGCACATGGCACATTTTACTGTCTTTCCCCAGCAACAATCTTCCCACACACTCTTAACAACAAAAGCTTCTAACTGACTCTGCATATAATTAGCTTCTTGTCAAACAATATTGATCAGGTAATGACTTACCATTCCACCCTTCATTCTCCTAGAAGCCATAGACACATTACTGAAAAATGAACAAATGGGCCAGAAACAGAAGAAACAGAACTTGCCTCCCCCACATTTACACACACACACACACCCCTCTCAAAGGACTAGAGGGATCCAGATGAGTCAAAAGAACTAAAGTGGAAGGCTAACGGAATGGAACGCTCATGAGGCGCTGACTCACCAAACCACTGCTTCCTCTCCCCCACATGCCTCTCATAACTCCACAGATGACTGGCCAAGTTCACACAGCAACGCATGGGAGGTCTGTGCAGACCCAAAAGACCAAAGGGCCACAATCTGACCCCTGACTGAGGCGTGGGTGGACATTTATGTGTGTGTGTTTGTTAAAGAGAGTGATTTTTGTTAATGTAAACCAAAAGACTTCCTACACTCGTTATGTTTGTGACAGCTAAGGACCATGCTCATCTGTTTCAGAGGAAAGGTTATAAAGAAGCACAGGCACCGGACATGATGCAACATCGCATTTGAAGTGGGAGTTCGTGGGAACAAGTGGTCCATGGGAAAAATAAAAGTTCCTCCTCCGCTGTGTTTGCTAGCATGTATGCTGGTCTTTGACCTCCTTGAGTCAAATCAGTTTTCCTACAGTAAATCCCCAATTTTGGGGCACCTTTTTCTCTATATGCGAGTCCCTAGAGTACTAATAACCATTCAGCAAACCCAAATGTCATCCACTGACCATCCAGCAACAATCCACCAACCATCCAGTCAGCCTATGTCTGTGCAGATATGTTACCAACTAATCTGCATACAGCTTTAGAACCAGATCAGATAAGTATCTCAGAAACCATCATAGTTTGTTATTCTGCAACCACTGTAAAATGAGAGTTGATACAAGTTCAAACCAACACCCAGCAAGAAATATAATTAATAATATTGGCTATCCATAATATGAATATAATTAATAATATAGGCTATCCATAATGACCATTAAGCCCTTCAAATGTGTTAACAGGGCTTACAATATCTGAGTAGTGTGAAGAGGTGAAAACAGGAGAAAGACTCGATGGTATAAAACCATGCTATCAAACCATATTTGCATCATAAACTTAGCTGCACATACTGTACCAAATGACTCACTGTGATGCTGTTTCGACCCGCCCCGCCTTCTTTCACTTGTGAATAATCTCCAGCAGTGATCCCTTCTCTTAACTTTCAGTCTGACTCGTAAATCATATTGCATACCATGGTTCAACTGGGGTGAATAATTAAAATAAAAGCATGAAGCCACTTTAAATGGCAAACAACTTAATGACGTTGGCAAACAGAAGTAGCAGTTCTCTGTAGTTCTGATGTGACTCCTCTCTTCATGGTGAATGTTTCCTGAAAGGTGCACCTTAATCACTGTCCCAAGCTGCAACATAATAGTGGTTTTCAGAGAAACTACGCAAAAAGTGTGTGTGATATTTATTTGGAAAATCAATTAACTGCACGCTCAAAAGTCAAAACTGTTGAAACTTGTAAGGTTCATAAGCTTGCATACGGCACATACAGACTATGTTACCGAGTCCTGTTCTAAACATACACGGGAGAAAAAGCTTGTGGGGAAAAAATAGTATAAGATTCCCATGATATGGTCTGATCTGCAAACCATGAACTTCCTGGGCAGAAGTTACAAAAAGAAAATGATGAGATTTACTATTACAGGAAGCAGGTGGGACTACAGGTACACAGTGCTGACTGATGATTTAACATAACAGTCCTGTGTTCTCCTGTAGAGGCACAGTTTTCAGTCAGTGAAGCCTCAAGCAAAGACTTCGGAAGGCCCTTCAAGTCTCTGACACCACCCCTCCCCCACTAGCTGCTGAAAAGACACAGCATGAATTGACCAACCCTATGGGGAACAGATGCTGCACAATGACACATTCTCAGTTTAATTGCTCTCCAGGACACCGTTTATAATTTGCAGGCATCAGAGAGCATGTCCCCTGATATAACCTAGGACAAAATTGTTACAAAAAGTACATTTTTTAGGGTCTTACATACTTGACAGCACTGCATCCAATAAAACAGGACTGTGTAAAAATGGTAAATGGCAAACGTTATCAAAATTTAACATATGTGCCAATCAATCACAGTTACAGTGCTCACATGATGAGTAACCTGTAATTTCATAGACCAGTGCCATGTCAGTCAAGCCCGTCAGTGTTTAGCTAACTCATTTCCTGATTGCCACTATTCTTTTTTACAGGGTAAGACAGTAGCTTTTGTCTTTAGAGCCTAAAGGTATAACTTCTTGACTGTCGAAGTAGTTTGCAACTCCTTCATGCAGTAAATACGCAGGTGCACTACAGTTAGGCTTATGGCTTCTTTTGACAGAGTATTTTGAGTGTAATGCCTCAGGTAATAAAGCCCTAATCTGTAAGGACTGGCATTAGAAGTTGTATTAGCAGAATATGATTTGCATCATAAGGCAATGCTCATGGGATGAAACGCTGCGTGCACACCAAGTGATGACTGGGGAGGGTATTAGTTTGGCTAATGGTGGGATAATGCTTTTACTTGCATGCAAGAATTAGTTTTAACAATACCCTCTAAATAACCTCAAAACAAACATCAGTTAATGTTTCAGACAGACAGTACAAACAGTGAGGTCTCATTACACACAAGAGGGTCAGAGTGAACACACACATGAACACACACACACAAACACGCGCGCGCAGTGACACACAGCTGTGTTTAATAAACCCTGTGAGAAAGAAGCCCAGGTGCTTTCTCACTGGCTGCATCTCCTCGGAAGAATGACACACACAAAAACACTGATCAATATTCTCCCATTACACTCATACTCTATGGACTGGGAAACCCTAGAGGGGCTCATCCACTCATACACACAAAGGCCTGCTCTTACAGGGCGCCTCTAAGGGCCATCAATATTCATGCAATGCAGCCACAATGACTTACACTTTCCCCCATATAGAGGTCACAGGGAAGTGTCACCCTCATAAGGCACATTGATTGGTTAGTCCTGGCTTGACTTGCTACAAGCTGTTGAGGATGGAATGACTAAGTAGTTTACTGGAGCTTAAAAGACAGCCTGAGTGATGGCAGGATGAAAGCGGTAAAGAGTGCGGAAGAAATAAGTCCTGAAATAGTTCTAAAATCATGCATCCCACATCCTTTTTTTTTTTAACAATGTATTGCAAGTACAATTACTGTGACTAACTAGTGATGCAAAATATAAAAAAATATTATGAAGTTCTTCTGAGGTCTATTTATGTCTTATTAGGCCCAAATACGGTGCTGTGCCTGCTCATTTCCATTTTAAGGAAAAAGAAAAAAATCTGATGATTCCACTCAAAAGGCGTAAGTGTATTGAATGGCCTTACATCTATTGGAGATCATTTTTTTTTGCCAGAACACATTCAGTACAAAAACTGTATGAGTAATGTAAATGCTTCCATTTCATCAAAGTGCCCATCATATTTCGATAATGTGACAGATAAAATAAACACGACATTGGAGTTCCCAGTGGTCAGCAATTCTAATGTCATTTTTAAGCTGACTTGTTATATACAGGCTGATTGTATGAACACAAGTGACTAGAGTTGCCTAAAACTGTAGTACAAGTATTGATACCTGAATAACTGAATGAAGTGAAGGCAGCTTTCAAAAAACATCCAAGGCAAAGGTTTAAAAAAAGAAAGAAAAACGTATTTGTACCCTAATGAACTACAATGGAAAATCCAACATTATCAGTATTAGCCTTAGAACCGAAGGCTTTTGGACACTTCTCTTGTTTCTTCCAATGCTTAAGATCCAGACTCATAGAACAGAACAAAATTTAACTAAAGTAACAAATATGAACAAATTGTGAAAATCAATTCGTTTAAATAAAAACTCACAAATACACTCGAGTATAAGTGGGCTAGGTACATTGAAGAGAACGCTCGTGGAGAGAAAAAGAGTTTGTTGTGAACGCTGCCACCTAGAGGACATTTTTTCAAACAAAACACCTCCTCGTTCTCTTTCCTGAAAGCCTTTTAACCATTTCCCCAACTATGTCTAACAAATTAGGGACGTTTTTCACAGTAGTTCATAGTCTGGGTAAGAGCATAGGCTGTTCAGTTACATGTAATGTTTACAGTAGCGTTGGCAAAATTATAACACGTTTATACTGTCCACATGTGACCTTTTAAACTAAAAGTGGAGCTCACACTCTCTAGACTACACTCCATCAGACAACGGCCAGGTGTTAGACTCTTAAAATTAAGTGCCTGAAAAACCGCTCTTCGGATTTTAACTGTGTTTGTGCTGCTGCAGCTGCAGGATCTTGGTAGCGTAACTGTTCCGACTGTGCAGTTTGAGTTCATATAATATTTATCGCTGTATATAGATCAATAAAATGACACTAAAATGATACAACTTTCACAAAGCATCTCCTCAGATGTTCCTCAAGAGCAGCCCTGCTCGTGGTGACCCACAGCACTGCAAAGTTTCACTATTCCCTGTCCCAGACCAGCTGATCCAGCTCATGGGGTCTCCATAAATCAGCCAGTCAGCTCATTTATGTTGAAAAAATGAATACATGAAATCACGCCACGATATAGGTCGACAAGAGCAGGATTACTAAACAGTGCTTTGGAGTAGTAAGAGGACTAACTGTCCCTCCTGAAGTTCCCTAATCGTCCACCAGATGGAACCAATACCACATAAATACAAATTCCTATATCTAGCACCTTTCACTGAGGGCCCAGAGGGCCCATTGTAACATGATCACAGTACCATATACTATAAAGTATTTTTTCCAAACAAAATATGTGTGAATAACCTTTACAAGTGATTGTTTATTGTATTACTTTGTCATCCTTTGACAAGTGTGACGGAATCTTCACTCACAGCTGTAAACAAAATGAATTGTTTGGAAATATCACAATAACAGAGACTTCCAGTCTGTTGCATATAATACAGTTTGTACGCACGATATTATGTAATCTGAAACATCACCTATCTATCTTCCAGCAACTATGAGTAGGTTGAATACTAGTGCTGCAGAAGGATATATTTAGTCATTTCAAAACCATCTGAAAGAGAACAATTGAAACGTTCTTCATGAATGTAACTTTCAGCACCACTACTTCCGCTTCTCTGAGGTCACCACTGGCATATTTTACTGGAAACCAGACTATAAGTAGACGCAAAGGGCAGCATATTGTTCAGATTAATTAAATGAGCCCTTGAGGGGCTCATTTTACAGTCATTTAATTAATTTAATAGTCAGCCTGAACCTAAAGGTTTCAAAATGCAAAGCATTAAATGACTATTAGTCTTCAAAGAGAGCAAATGAATTTCATTTTTGTGTTAACCAATCTGCAGAAGCTTAATGCTGTGTAGTCTGACACTAGTGTAAGTGCCTGAGAAAGCAAGCCATGCTTGTTCTTTTAAACAGCAAGAACATGGAACTACTGATGTCCCATTTGATAAGCTGAGTGGTTATTCTGGAAATTACCCACTTTTTCAAAGATTCATGAATGTAGCGAGCACTCCGCTCAACTAAAACCACATGAATGGAGAAGAGAGGAAGTTTCAGAAAGCCATTCTATGTGAAAAAGAACACAAGAGGAAAGCAGGTTGGAAGAAACTCAACATGTCTGACGTGTATTAAGGACACAGAAGGTCAAATGCAGTTTTGCATGTTTGAAGTCGGCATGGAGGTCTTTGCCATAATTTCAAACAACTGAAAGTGAAACCCATTCAAATGCAATTTGTCACTACCAAAAACATAAAAAATAAACATATTTATTTGTTCCTTTTATCCTCATTCTGAAATTGTATGTAGTATTTTAGTGACAAAATATATTATAATTTTATATGAGCTATTTTAGTATTTTACAATATAGTGTAATGCTTGAAAACTATGCCTTTTTTGTTTGTATGTTTTCATTTTGGGCCTACCACATACACTGCGCAACTGCCTTAACTAAAACAAATGTAAAATAAGGGCAAACCTAAAATCAAGTTAAAAAGAATCCAAATCATACACTATATGGACAAAAGTATTGAGATGCCTGACCATTACACCATCAGGGACTTAAATGACATAGCATTTAAATCCATGGACTTTAATATGAAGTTGGGCCCTCTTTTGCAGCTATAACAGCTTACACTCTTCGTGGAAGACTTTTCACAAAATTGGAGTGTTACTGTGGGAATTTGTGCCCATTCATTCTGTAGAGCATTCATGAGGTCAGGCACCGGTGCTGGACGAGAAGGTCTGGCTCGGAATCTCCGTGTTGCATGGGGTTGAGATCAGGGTTCTGTGCAGCCAGTCAAGGTCTTCCACACCAAACCCATCCAACCATGTCATTATGGACCTTGCTTTATGAACTGGGGCACAGTCATGCTGGAATAAAAAAGGTTCTTCCCCTAACTGTGGCCACAAAGTTGGAAGTATGATGTTGTCTGAAATGTGTTGGTATACTGAAGAATTACGATTGGAAGTAAGGGGCCACCTGAATTCAACAATTAAGATAATTGTGTCCCAATACTTTTGTCCATTTGGTATGTGTCTCTCTTGGGCCGTTGGTGCTTTGCTGTCACGAATATATGCTCACGCGCCTCGTTCCTTTTCTACCCGGATACAGAGACGCACGCGGACACGGTGCGACCACGCCCCCGTTCTGACCACGCCCCCTACTGTGACGTTGGAGAGCGAAAGTAGCGACTACGTGACAGAAGAGCACGCGGTAACCACGGAGCGCGCTCCGGACAGAGGACCGACCCCCTTACTGCCCACAGTGCGTGTCGGTTTAGAATGGAGGCAGACTGAACTCCAGTCCTCTCGTCGTTGCCGTTTCTTTTTGAAACAGAAAGAAGGAAGAGGAAGTTCGAGGCACTCTTCTGCCCCGTTCCGCACACTTCCTCTTATTCATCGCCCAATGAGAATAAATTGACTCGACTCGGCTAGTCCGTTAATTCTAACCCTTATGTAAGTCCCAGGACACTTTAAAATGGATTACCTGCACAACTTCCACATTAGAAAGTCCCGCAAGTCCAGTCACGTGTGTCTAAAATGCATGAGCCTGTGGTTGTCCTCATGAAAAGTAGGACAGAACTAGTCTGCTCAAGGTCGAAGAAAAATACAGAAAAAACAAGACCTCAAAAATATCTGCAGCACATTCGTGCTGTATACGGTGGAGGGTTTGAGGCGGGATGGTGTGTGTGTGTGAAGAGGACGTGCTGACTTACCGATTTATTCTGAGCGTGAGGGCGAGAGAGAAAAGTTCTGCGCCAGTTCGGGACCCCACACACGGACTTTGGTGGACATTGCACAAACGGTTCCCGCGATGCTAGGCAGAGAATAGTATGAGCTCCTTCCTCTTCTCCTCGTTTTAGTTTGTTTCTTTTTTTTCCACGCTACTCGGTGAACTTGAGTCATTCATGTAGTCGCTCACATTGACTTTCTCCTCTCTGTCGGTCACACCCACTGCTGCCGAGCGAGCGGTTCAAAAAAGTGCCTGAATGCTCTTGTGAATGAAGTTTCACTCGTGAGCAGTGAACGCCTCGACAACCGTCACTCCAGCAGCACCTCAGAAGAGCCAGAAAAGTCCAGACTGGTGGTACAGAAATAATGTCTTCTGCTGAGGAAACCATCCCACAGGCCTCTTGAGTGGAGTTCAGAGAGTGAGCTCGCAAAGACTCCCTAATTTGACCTGTAGGTCACTAAAAAGGGGGTGAAATCCCTATAGTCACTGAGGAACTCTTGGAGAATCAGTCTTCTTGCACATTTTGTGTTCAGAGGCTGAAGGCAGTTCTGGGAGGTGCTGTGTTGGGTGACGGGATGGAAAAGGGGAGTGAAGGCAGTTTAGTCGCCTTTCAGCTGTTCTTGACAAAGTTTGCCTGGAGTTGTGAGCTGTGAGAAGTAGGGTGTGTATGAGTTCTCAAACTGAGCTTGTCCACACATGCTCATGGACACATGCCACTCACTCCACATTGCTATCAGTTACAAAGAAAATTTTTTAGATTAGCTGCCTTACTTATTAAGGTGCCCCCCCCCCCCCTCACACTAAAGTGCGAGCAAAGTAAGAAAAATATTCTGGTCGGAGCAAGATTAACCCACTGCGTAAATTGCCAGAGGAACACACCTCGTGATGAACCTGTTCACCTTTCGTAGTCCGGGTTGGTCAGGAAGTTACGCCTCACGTGACCAATTTACTCTCGAACTTAGTGTGATAAATCAGTAATCGCGCTCCGTGGTGCAGACCTCGGGTCGCTTCAAGAGGGCATTAGCATTGGTATGTTGTTTACCTGGCCAGTTTTTGTCGTACTGAAAATTAGCCATCTACTCTATCCACCTATCCATTTGCCCTTTCGCACCCCTGAAAATTACCCAGCCATCACAATGAACTAGCTAACAACTTTAGCAAAGGCTTCCCGAAGTCTAGTTGAATGCTCCACAAAAGACCTACCGCACACAATATCATCCAGGTTGTAGTGAAATCTTTATTGACAGTTTATTTTAAAATGCGGTTAAATTTAATTCAAATAGTTATTTAGTATACAGGAAAAATAACCTTAAATATTAAAAATGCAACATAAAATTTTATTTATTGCAAGAACTCTGATGTTCTGAATCTTTTGCAACTACTGCAAGAAAATCTGATCACAAACTTTAAGTGTCGCATGTCTGTCAGGAAGAGTTCTGTCATGATAATGGAGTACACAAGTGACACGTTTTATCATCTTCTGATCTTTCCACATCTCTAAGCAATGAAACTTGAGTGCATAAGTCCATTAGTTTCTGCCGCACAGTTCCATCTGCACTGTTGGAGCCTTTATGACTGGTTTGTAATTAGGCTCTAGATTAAACCTTGAGTTTTTGAGGAGAGTATCCATGTGACAGCAAATAATCTAATAATGAAGGTCTTTGTTTCACTCAATTCCCAAAATCTTATTTGACTTTGGTAGTAATCCCCATACAGATGTTATGCCAGATTCCAAAATCATGATCATATTTTGCCTTTCCAACTCTTTTACATGTCTAAATCATGAAACGTTAAGTATAAATACAGAACAAAGCTGAAAGCAACAAAAAGAGTACCAATAATATGCATAGGGATCACGCAACCATGCAAGAGAAAATCCCAGCTTTCATTAGCAGTTTTCAACTAGTAAAACACCAGTCACTTTAATGGGACAGTAAACGGAGGAAACCGTAGATGAAACGTAAAAACTGGCAACTCAGTGTTCGCTTGATAATCCTGCAGGAAAGCAGCTCACACAAGAAAGCACTGAAACTCTTTTTCCTTAAAATATTAAGTGCCCCATTACAAACAAATTTCAAGGGTTTCCTCCTCCTTCTTTATGCATTTGTGGATCTTTAAAGTATACATATGTCTGAAGTTCTTCCCGCACCCTGAGCAGTAATACGGTTTCTCCCCACTGTGTATGCGCTGGTGCTCTCGGAGATGAACGTTTCGCTTAAAATTTTTACCGCACTCTGGGCAGTGGTATGGCCTCTCTCCTGTGTGGATAGGTTGGTGCCTTTTGAGGGAATCTTTATTAATAAAGCACCTCCCGCACTCAGAGCACGGAAACGGCTTCTCTCCTGTGTGAGTGCGCTGGTGGAGCTGGAGATTATAGGGCCGTTTAAAGCTCTTCCCGCACTCGGAGCACTGGTGCGGCTTCTCGCCCGTGTGGATGCGCTGGTGCATTTGGAAGGAGCTCCGCTGATGAAAGCTCTTCCCGCACTCGGCGCAGTGGTACGGCTTCTCGCCCGTGTGGATGCGCTGGTGCCTTTTGAGGGAGGTTCCAGTACTAAAACTCCACCAGCAGTCCGAGCAGTGGTACGGCCTCTCCGAGGTGTGGATGCGCCGGTGCGTCCTGAGATTACTCTTTTGAGCAAAGCTCTTCCCGCACTCGGGGCAGGGGTACGGCTTCTCTCCCGTGTGGGTGCGCTGATGCAGTTGGAGGGTGCGTTTTTCCCTAAAACTCTTCCCGCACTCCGGGCAGGGGTGCGGTTTCTCTCCCGTGTGAATCAGCCGGTGCTGCTGGAGAGTGGTTCTGTCTCTGAAGCGCTTGCCGCACTCGGGGCAGGGGTACGGCTTCTCTCCCGTGTGGGTGCGCAGGTGGTGCCGGAGGGTGTTCCTTTCTCGGAAGTCCTTCCCGCACTGTGAGCAGTGGTACGGTTTCTCCCCACTGTGAGTGCGCTGATGTAGCCGAAGACTTTGATACCGTTTGAAACTGTCCCCACACTCTGAGCAGTAGAACGGCTTCTCCCCGGTGTGAATGCGCTGGTGCACCAGGAGAGTGCTCTGATAGCAAAAGCTCTTCCCACACTCGGAGCACCGGAACGGCTTGTCTCCGGTGTGGACGCGCTGGTGTTGTCGGAGGGTACTCAGCTGATAATAACCCTTCCCACACTCCAAGCACTGGAAGGGCTTGTCCCCCGTGTGGAGGTGTTGGTGCCTTTTGAGAGACGTTCTGTTACTGAAACTCCTCCCACACTCCGAGCAGTCGTACGGCTTCTCTCCGGTGTGGATGCGTTGGTGGATCTGGAGAGTAATCATCTGACCAAAACTCTTCCCACATTCTGCGCAGTGATACGGTCTCTCTCCGGTGTGGACACGCTGGTGTTTCATTAGAGTGGCTCTTTCACTGAAACTCCTCCCACAGTCCGGGCACTGGTGCGGTCTCTCTCCTGTGTGAACGCGCTGGTGTCGATGCAGAGTGTTCTGGAGGGTGAAACACTTTCCACACTCCTGGCACTGAAAAGGTTTCTCCGATGTGTGACTGCTCCGGTGTGTGTTGAGATTACACTTCTTATTAAAACTCTTCCCGCAGTCTGGGCAGTGGAAGGGTTTCTCTCCCGTGTGAACACGCTGGTGTACCACGAGATTGCTCTTCTTTTTAAAACTCTTTCCACACTCCGAGCAGTAGTGGATTTTCTTACGGACTGTTTTATGTTGGGTTCCTTTGTCAGATGGAGCAGTGTGGAGAGCACCACTGGACGTCTGCTGAGTACGTGTGGAATCCATCACTTCATAACTGACCTCGCACCTACTCTGTTCTTGTCGGCTTCGCCGGTTGGGTTTGTGGAAGTAAATTCAAAGGTCGGACACTCTGGTTTGCATCTTCAGGAAGGCGGGCTCTAGAAACAGAAGGCCTCCCCCTGGTCGCCACTCATTTCTGGAGAGGGTAAAGAAAAAGTTAGTTCCACGATTTCCATTCACTTTTATATTCAGTTCTGCCCGCCAGAAAACTGCTAATGGTTTGATAAGAATGGCCGTGTGTCTCAGTGAGAATATTAAATAGCAGTTTTTCCTTTGATGTCATTGGAAAGCTGTCGTCATATTCAGCGTGTAAGTACATGAAGAAAGGAATGCACATGAAGTCTTATTCAACAACAAAAAAGATTTTTCTCATTTAACAACATATAAGTATATTGTTTCCAAAATCTGGAATTTGGTAAATACATGTGAAATCTATTATTTCACATTTAACCTTACTTGTTTTCTGCTGTGTCACGTTTTGATCTTGTTGCTACCCCCAGGAAGGTGGACAACAGGAACAGAAAAGAAAAAAGAGAAAAAGAAAACAAAATGTGAAATGCAATAAAGCTGTGTTGTTTTTCTTTTACATGATCTCTAGTTATTTAGATTTTACCCTCATTTTATTCCACTGTAAGCCCAGCAGAAAAACATTAATGAAAAGAACAGTCATGGATCTCAGTGCACACATCTATGAAAAGATACACAAATTTTATACAAAATGTAGAATGAACAAATTGTCTAAATGGTATGTGGGGTGGCTTGATTTGTGCAGTCACTGTGCAAACTGTATTACAATTATATATGTTTTACATTATATATTCATTACAATAAACAGTATATACAATGTAGAGTATGCTACAAGTATGTGTGTCACCTAGCTGGCATTAACTTGGTTGAACAGATGATGTTAATTTAAGTATAGCATTTTCTGCTTACTGAAGTAAATGTAAATATACTGATAAAATATTCTATAAACATTACGCATTATATACTACATGCCATTCTATATACACTTTATATAAATTATACATTGAATTGTATTACAACGCAGCTATATTTCAGTTATGGTGCAGTCCAGGTTTAGCCAACAATATGCTTCCATGGGAAGCAAAGAACATTCCCAAGTATCTCCAGAATGGTAATTTAAAACAAAAACTTATTTAACAAAACACATTTAAGAACTGGTGTCCAAATCTGGACTCCAAAAATGTCTTGGCTGATCACCTGAGGTCAGTGGAACACCGTTTATTTAAACCCAGCGCGAAAAACATCAGATGTTGAAATATTAAGAATTTGAATTTTTCTTTTGCTGGTGTGGCTTATAGAGACTTTTCTCATCCATTTTTTCAGGTTCGGAGATGATCATCCATCCATGTTCTAACATTAGCCTCCTCATTTAGAGGAGGATGAAGACTGCTTCCATGCTGGTGAACACATTCTGCAAGAAGACAAAATCCTCTCCAACCGTTTCTGAGAGGTGGAACGGAAACCGTGTGAACAGGAGCTGAAGAACTTCTTACTTTCAGAAGAGAAGATCCTGCGTTCCCCTTCCGAACATGAAGCTCCTAAACGGTCTTATTAATATAATTATCATTTTCTTCTTCTTCTCCTTCTTCCCCAGCGGGTCATGGTGGGTGAGAAACTAGATATCTATACCGCCACCTATCGTCCTCCTCTGCAACCAGTAGACCGCGAGTTTAAACGGTTTTTTTCAGGCAGACGCCTCTGACCGAGGTTGGGCGGTTGATGATGGTAAATGCTGATGAATGATTGTAACTGATTCGAGAACCGCTTCTCATCACACAAAATTATGTCTGTCTGAGTTATTAGTGAACAGGTGTTGAGCTGCATTGACTGGTGTAGTAATGAAAAGGTATATTCAGTGAACTGTTTGCGATGCTTGTTGTTTGAGGTAAATATGTGTAGTAATGTAATAACCTCACTATTAGTTTTGTTTTCAGTGGCACGAGTGAAATCCGACCAGTGCCAGGATGTGCTTGTGCCATTTAAAAGTAAAACTGGCACACAATAAAGAAATCCACGGGACCTGTTGGCCTAGCGTGTGTTCTTGGCTGAGGGACTGTGGAGGTAATATGAGTTTGTAAATGAAGATGAATGTTGCCATGTTGTTGTATGTATTATATTTACTTAAGTGGTACGCTGTCCTGCATTGGCATTGTGCAAACAGACTGAGCCTAAAAATGCTGTTAGAGAATTTAGTGGTTGGTGGGTGTTGTCATAGAGGGTAACATCAGCAGCTCACCACATCACACCCCTTGGACACACTGCACCAATAAGAATCCCTGGACTCCTAAAGCTAAATTCCCTAACACCTGTGATAAGCAAAAAATTTGCTAAAAGCATCCGTCAAATTATGTAAAGGTAATCTGAGGTAATGATGATGTAAACTCCAGGTCTGATGGTGCTTTAATGTTACTGGTATAATTAAAATGGAATAATGTTGCAGCTCGCCTCCACCATCTTGTTTCTTCAAATGATCACATGCTAGTAAGCAAACGTTCTGGAAATGGCTTAATAACATTTTAAAATCAGAGTAAAAAATTGTGGTTGGAATACAGATCACTTTTTGTTTTGGTTCTTGAAAAACTCAAAGTGACCACAAGGTGGCTCTCTTACATCTCATTACGTGCAGCAGCATAATGCCTAAGCACGAAGTATCTTTTTTACAAAATAGCAAGATTTGGCATAACACAATCAGACAAACTAATATTAGTGTAAGATTAGTGTAAGTCACTTCTGGAAATATGGTCATTAAAGTATTTGACATACTCTGCTGGCAAAGTGATTTTTTTCACAACTGTATAGATCATAGGCAAATTTAGTTACATAAACGAAGCACCTCCCATGTCCATGAATTAATAATGAATAGTACGTCATTGTAAGTGAGAATAAGATTTCGGGAGAGTGACCAAAGACCAGCACAAAGGGGATACAGTCACCTGATATGATATCTGGTATCTTCCTTAAGATCTTACAGAAGACACAGATGAAGTTGAATTTGGTCTTGGATGGGGAGAGGTTTTTTTAGAGATCCAGTAAAGACTCCTGGCGTTGTAGAGTGATTCATCTGTATTCTGCTCTACACTCATGCCCCCAAAAAAGGACTTCCCCCAAACTCATTAGACCCATTTTGCCCTACATTAACAACTTCCATCATTAATTTTTAACTGGTAAAACTACAGGTCACATTAATGAGCCAGTAAATGCAGGTGAACAGTAGGTATGAATGAGTAACTCGGGGTCTGCAAGATAATCTCCATTATACAGGCAAACTCGTCAGGAACGTTCTTCTACAAATACCAAGAACTGCTCTCTGAAAAACAAAGGTTGTGTATTTTGCCATATGGTTTTCCTCGAATGTGAATGCGTTAGTGTACTTGGAGAGTACTGGGATGTTTAAATTTCTTCCCACAGTGTGAGCACTGGTTTGTGTGAAATCGGGTAAATAGCATCTAAATGTCATTACAGATGGGCCCACAACATATCAACACAGGCATATCCTGGCTGCTGAGTTTTGATTGGCTGTTGGTGACCATTTTGTTGAGCGAGAGAAATGGAACTGTAGGAGATGTAAATAAATGTAGCCAAGTATAAGCACACCAAATTTGAGCATTTTAGCTTACGCAGTTCTTGAGATTTGCAGGAGCGTGCCCACACAAATCTCATATTCCGCATCAGCTATGTAGGGCTACAAGAATGGCAAGCTTTAGGTGTTGGTAGGAGCCCAGTAGGTAGGACACTTGCCTGCAGACACGATGACCACAAAGTTTCCGGTTCACGCACCCCCACCCTCCCACTTTCTACCATTGTGTCCTTCAGCAAGACACTAAACTCTCAGTGTATCCAGGAGGGACTGTCCCGGTAAGTTGTTCTGGATGAGGGCATCTGCCAAATGCCCCTTTACGTTTAAGTGGATTGGTGAGGACTAAGTGAACGAAGTTGTTGACCAGAAATTGGTGGAAATAAAAGACTCGGGTAAAAACTATATGACCAGCAGTCATAATAATCTGCACATGGATGACAAACATCGCACAGGAGCAAGTCTCAGCCTTCGTCAGACATTATACTTGTAAAAATACAGGTCAGATCAATGATACAGTTCCAAGATAATCACATGGAAAACAACTCAAATAAGAGTCAAAAACTTTCTTCAGATAATATTAAGAATATTTGTAAAATTAAAAAACATCACAAACACACGTCAGGGGATTCCTCTTCCCTCTTAATGCATTTGTGTATCTTTAAAGTGCTTGAATGTCTGAAGTTCTTCCCACAGTCTGAGCAGTAATATGGTTTCTCCCCAGTGTGAATGCGTTGATGAAGCTGGAGACTACTCTGGTGAGTAAAGTTCCTCCCACACTCCGAGCAGCGATACGGTTTCTCGCCAGTGTGAACGCGCTGGTGTCGTTGTTGACTGCTCTGGTGGGTAAAACTCTTCCCACACTCTAAACAGTGGAACGGTTTCTCTGATGTGTGGATGCGCTGGTGTGATTTGAGGTTACACTTTTGATTAAATCTCTTCCCACACTCTGGACAGTGATATGGTTTCTCTGATGTGTGAATGCACTGGTGTACTTTGAGATGATAGTTTTTATTGAAACTCCTCCCACACTCTGAGCAGCAAAATGGTTTCTCTCCAGTGTGAATACGCTGATGCTGTAAGAGTATGTAGTGTCGACTGAATCTCTTCCCACACTCTGAGCAGTGGAAAGGCTTCTCCCCGGTGTGGACACGCTGGTGTTGCTGGAGAATGTAGTGTCG
>JBBPCX010000154.1:9794647-9816060 GCA_037974365.1 Hydrocynus forskahlii | reverse complement strand
CCCCCCCCCCCCCCAGTGTTGGCTTGTGTGAGTCTACATTTTTCAGGCTTCCCAAATGTGTGCAATGCTAAGTGTGAGAAAGCACCATTCACAAGTTGCTGACTTCTTGCCACAAAATGTTGCACAACATCATTATTCACATTCCAGGCATCTTTTGGCTGCCTTACATTAGCTCTTCCTTTCCTGTATGGGGCAGAGAAGAACGGTCCTGTCCTGGAAATCAGTGTAAAGTATTACAAAAGCATGTTTTCAAATCATCTAAAATTTAAAAATGCACTCAGTGATGATTCCTCGGTCACCTTGACACTGATCCTCAAACCCTGAAGTTTGGAGGAAACCATGGCCAGATGGGTTCCTTAGATGAAAGATGAATTGATTGTTCTTATAATAGTGTGAGTTCGACACACATTAACCAGTCACTGCAGTGTTGTGTGGTTAAAAACTCAGATTATGGGACTGCATATCCATGCTATAAAAATGTGCTCATTCAACATATTCATAGGAAACCAGGCAATAATTAGACTCCCAGTCTCATTCCACTTCTCTCCATGCTCTTATGTTCCAGAGAAGAGTGACTAGTGGTTGCTCCTTTGCTGTGGCAGGTTAAGCACAGTTATATGCCTTTAGCCATGGTGTGGTGAAGCTCATGTGACAGTTCAAAGAGTACTGTAATTTGGTAAAAGAAATGAACACAAAGTTCTGTCCCAACCTTTTCTTTCATTTCTGCAAACAGCTGAGTGTTCCAGCTTTAATTGAAGTGCAACAGGCTCTCTTTGTTCCTCTCTTCTGGCTTGAACAGAACTTTCATTTCATCTCAGGAGTGAAGTGAGACTACCGCATGAAGGCCAGAAGGGCTGTATTCAAAGCACAGTGTGGTAAGCACTATTTTAAACTGAAAAAATGTGGCTATTCAAATAGTGTGGAATGCAAGTGGGTGTGTGGTGATGTGTTTCCAGCCTGTGGAATGTTTTTCATTTGCACAGGAATGCTCATGTGAAGCTTGTTCTAAGCAATGAAGAAGAAAAAAAAAACACTGGGGAACCATCACAGACTTCCTTTGACTAGAATTTATTTTTCTTGAAAAACACAGAAATGCCAGATGTACTTCAAAATAATCATGCCTTCAAAACAGTTATTGACACTATTGCCACGGGTACAAACAAGTTATTTACATGGTTGCAATGCAGGCATGGTTCACTTGGGCCCAATCACTTGATGTTAGCTGGGGTCAGGACGGATGCTTCCTAAGAGAAAATTTGATTGTCTCTGTTGTGACTTGGTAAAAGGGAGCAGAAGAGGTACGGCATAACCAGTTGTGGTCAAAGGTGAAATCCAGATCCAGAACCACCAGTGTGTAGGAGCACGGGACCCAGACGCAGCAGGGCACGCACAGGAACACCCAAATGACTGAACTTCAGCAGCAACTCAGGGAAAGCGGAGCTCCCTGGAGAAGAGAGACCAACTAAGTCATCATGTGATACTCACTTGGTCAGGCACACATACATGCACTTTGTAGGTGCCACACAATTTACTGTTGTATCTGTTGTTGTACAATTTACAAACATATCCATCCATCAGCAAACAGGGACTCCCACAGGACCAATAACAACTAGATAAAAGGGAAACAATAATGGCTACAGAGATGGCTACAACAAACGGGAATAAATTGGCGTTAGTGTCATGGCTACAGAAACCAATCATTAAACAACAACCACTCAACCAGTTTTACTGTTTTTGCTCATCTGATGGCATATCTTGAGAAAGATAACTAAATTGACCAGCATTTCAAATCACACTGAATTTAGTGACGGAATAGTGTCATTGTCTACTGTTAATAAAATTCTAACACACTACAAAAATGTGAAATTAACTCGCTAAAACCTTACATTTTAGTGACTACAGCCAACAGATGTTTCTGTTGCAGAAAATGTGTGAAGTCTGTACAATCACAAAACAATGGGTTTTTTTTTTCTGCTCTCTATAGCCACCCTAATGCTCCTGCATGAGCATGATGTTATATGTTGTGCTGGTACAAGTGCACTTGTGGGACTAATAAAGGTTTATCTTGCTCAGGGATCCTGGACATATTTTAAGAAAATAAACATTGTGCATTTGGCAGACACCAGCCCAGCTTACAATTTGTTCCATGTTATAGATGCATGCAAACATTTTGCCTAAGGACTCTTAAGTGTGGTGTGCTTGCTTGGAAGGGAAATCGATCCCAAGTGATGCTTTTAGGAAAAATGTGTGTGTGTGTTACCCAATACAGACGAAAAAACATTACCAAAAGAGTCCAAAATAACACTGCTGTCCCTGATACACTGAGAGACTAGCTGTAGTACTTTTTGGAACAGACCACTGAAGGACAGGCTACAAATACACCAATTCGGTAGGTGCAATAGAAAAGTAATGGGGAAAAAATGACAATACAAGCTGTTCATTGTAACAATGGGTGTACCTAATAAATGGACAACTCAATATAGACTCAAAAGTAATGAATCAACAATCCGGAAGTAAAACACGCTTTTGGGAGACATCAGTGGAATGCCACCACTGCCGCTGGATTACAATGAAAACAGACACCGACATGCTACCAACTCTCCCCAGAGTCAGGATTCCAGAAAAGGCACAGGCTTGTAACATAGCACACAACTGCTGACAGGAAACTGTTCGTAGCTTAATTTGATCACAGTTAGCGTCTCTTTACCCTCAAGCTCTGTGTTCGCCATCTTCCTGAAGCTGGGAATTGAGTGATAGACCAGGAAGCAGGCCAGCATGCTGGAGTCAGCACCCTCATTTGTGGGCTGGCCACTCATGTATGCCTGCAGTGCAGAGGTGTTGTCTGCATATGAAGGATCAAAGGTTGAGAAAAAGGCAAAGCAGAGTGTTATCAGATCCCAGCTGATTCATAAAAGCTTTATGGTCATTCACAGCAACTTGTTATTCCTGAGAAACAGGCCTAAACTAAGGCTCTAACCTAGTGCTAGGCGGTATACCGGTTCATACCGAAAACCGTTTTTTATTATTGTTATCATAATAATTTTTCTTATACTGCAGCACTGGTTTAAATAACCCAATTAACAATCGGAAAGTGGCACAGCTGGAAACTGTTTAAGGGGGGACCTTTTTCACTGCTGCACCGCAAGGGGAAGGGAACTTTTGATTTGACCGCATAAGAGTCGCAATATGCCAGATAAACAGCGTGTGGATTATAGGGAGTAAAATATTACTTTTAGGGAGTGCGTTTTTGTGCAATTTCTTATTTTTAGCTTTTCTGTGCGTGTAATTCCTCCAAAATACGTTCATATACGGTAATAATAATATACCTGCCATTTAGTTTAATGTTGTCTGATTCTATACATCAACGGGATTAAACGGGACAAGGATAGTCCAAACTAAGGGCTAAATAATCCCAAAAGTATTATTTAGCATTACGAAGAAACATGCATGTGTTTAGTCTTTAGCGGTTAGCTCTTCATGTCACGGCGTGGACATATGTAACATTTTGTCCGACAGAGTGGATACATTAGCAAAAAATATTTTAGCCAAGTAATAATAACCACTTTATTTATCCAGCAGATTCCATGGATCAGAGTGTAGCTCAGTGTACTTCACATGGACCCCATTCCAATGTAGAACACAGCAAACCATACAAAGAAAGTTAAAAAAACACAGAGTGTAAACATTCTACACACACCCAGGTTCAGTTTCAGCTCCTGCCCCTGACTTCCATGAAAGGAGTTGTTTTGCTGTGCGACGAGCATTTTAGAAAGATCCATGCCACTGGAGTTCTAATACCGTCCTATACCGTGAAACTGGTATAATTTTGAAAAATACCATGATAAACATTTTTGGTCATACCGCCCAGTCTATGCTAACCTACAGTGCTGAAAATACGACCCAGGTGGTATATAACAGTTATTCTTTCTATGAGCAGGGCAAAGTTCCGCAGGCAATTTTGTCTCATAATATACTTTTTTTTTTTACCTACATTACTATGAAGATTTGCGGCAGTATTATTGATGACGATTTGATACACAAGGTGGCTTTTGTGAAGCAAGAGGAAATGGCTTACCCTGGCTACTTAAATACATGAACAGTTCATTTAAGAGATCGATCAGCAAATTCCCCTTCAGCTACATAAAATATTGCTCTGAAACAGTTTGCTGATGTACAGGTAGCATTTGTGCTTTAACCATTTGGCTTTCTCACCACAGAGCCAGCGGTCGAGGGCCTGGTCAGCCAAGCTTTTCATGACGGGCAGGAATTCGGAGCTGAGCAGCAGGCCGCGTGCCTGCTTGTTTGTGTCGCGGAGTCTTTGTTGCAGCATGTTGCTCTCACACAGTTCTAGCACCAGCTTCATCTGCCACAGGCATGACGTCTCACTCAAACTGCCCCGCTCAAGGGCTTTCACTGCCTGAAAGTATACAGACACATACATAAGCACAAACCCAACTGGAAGCATCTAAGGATTAACCAACCAATTAACTGCTGGGCTGACAACAACCTCACCAATACCAATACATCTTTTTAATTCATCAGTGATCTGAGCCATATATTACATATATGTTAACCCAGGCAAAAGATGTGAATAACAAATAAGGTACAAGTTGCTAGACTGTACAAGAGTACTGTGTTATTGTTGATAACTGGACTACTTGCTGAAAATTTTTACTTTTTAAATTTATTACCACTTCATACAGCTTACAGAGTGTCTAAGAACTGGTAAGATGTGACAGTGACTCAGCAGAGCAACTGAATGGCAGAACACACTTATGTCTTCAGGAAAAAAAGAGGAACCTCATTGCCACCTGCTAACCAAATGACTGGTAATTTTCTTACTGTATAGAAGCTCACTTGCAAAAACTGGTTGAGTGGTAAGCTTTCATCTTCCTGAAGGCCACCTCAAAGGCATTGTTAATATTTAACCCCACGTTTGAATTAAGACTGTATTTTGTGCTCCTAGTGGCACGGAGCTTGTGGTAATTGTACGTGCCAGTAACGTGACGAAACACTGTTAGCTCAAACATAAAGCACTGGCACTGCAAATAGTTTTCTTCAGCAAAATAATTCTACATTGCAGACATTTATATTAACTTCCGAATATGCACATCATTTTGCTTAGTTAACTTCTAAACATGCACCTCACTTTAAATTAGGTAACTTCTGAAAATGCACCTCACTATTAGCTTCTGAAAAGCCACCTCTGCATTTAGAGACATAAACAGAGCACAAAAACATGAAACAGACTTCAAACTGGATCAGGCCTAATATGATCAATACTCAATCCAACAAAATACATTTGGATCAGTAGCCTAATCAATTAGTATTATAACCAATAGTGACCATTCTATCCATAGGTCTACTATATTGTTTTTTTTTCCCTCAAACATTAGTCCATGATCCCTCCATTACACTTTAAATATGCTTTGCTTTGGCAAGATCATTTAGCATCATAGTCTTAGCAGATGTTAAGCAGACGACATAGATTTATCTTGAACCTAGGTCCAAATTCACCTTTCCACTAGATACACAGATTGTTTTGGGGCTCAAACTTTCTTCAGACAGATCCAGGCAAAACAGAAATGTAGCTTTTTCTTAGCAAGCAATCAATGACACACTCCTTCTCCATCAATAATTACACTGGCTTCCTGTTCTCACACTTCAAGTGGTATACAGCCTCATTTCACCCAACACCTCATCTCATACACACTCTCAGGTCCATAAATACTGACCTACTAGTGGTTCCTAAGAGCAAAGGCCCAAGGCTTTGGAATGCATTCATGACTGCTCATCCTTCTCCCAATGATCTTTTCTCAAGAAACTTTTACTTTTCTCCATCATAGCCCCTCACACCCACACCAAACAGCTGTTGATGTAAAGTATCACTGAGTGTGAGAAAGGTGCTATTTAAAATAGAGGTCGACCGATATGGGTTTTTCGAAAGCCGATGCTGATATTTAGAAGTCAGGGTCCGCCGATGGCTGATATATGCAGCCAATATGTTTTTGGCCAATAATTAGACATTTACCCTCTGTTTGTGTAGTAAAATATCACACTAATAATAACAAAGGATACACAAAATTTCTCAACTTAATTTTTTTATTTAACACTGACTAAACATAAACATAAATAACAAATAAAACTGTAAATGTCTAAACAATAAATAAATATATAACATTTGAACTTGACTAATAATTTGGAAACAAAAGTTACAAACTATTCCTGAGGGACGATAAAACATCAATACAAAAAGTAGAGTGCAAATTATCTTTAGTTTTAATCTCTGAGTTTTCAGTACACCAAAGCATTTAACCCATTTCTTTCCTGCCAAGACTTTGCCATATATCTCTCCTACAGGCGAAATAGCGATATTGCAGCCTGGAGCGCAGTATTTAAGGTGGAACGAAAATTTCGAATAAGGAGCTGTGAATAAGGAGCAAACTTCAGCGTTGTTTTCATGGAGACACCTGACAAACTGTTCAAATCTCCTCTCAATCTTTGCTCTCAAACGCAAACAAGCTGCATGGAAGCACCTCTGTCAGCGTGGAAAGAACCACGCTTTCCAACATTTTTTGTTTGATGTTGAGAGTGGCTGTGTGTCTCCGAGCACGGTGCTGACGCGCGGAGCACGCTCTCTTAAAGGGTAAGTGTTAAATTCTAATATTTCAAAGACATTTCACTGTGTGTGCAGGGCAGAATGGGCAGCTCTCTTAAACAGAGAGCTTAAGAGAGCTGCACGTTCTGCCCTGAACACAGTGAAATGTCTTATGAAATATCAGAATTTAACACTTTCCCTTTTTTGGCTGGGGTCCCGCAGAAGCAGCAGCATGGATCACTTGTACCGCAGCAAAACTGGGCTGTCTGCAGAGATGCCTGAATATCGGCGTACTAAACTTGGGTATCAGCCGATGCCGGTATCATAAAAAATGCTAAATATCGGCCTGATGTATCGGCTGACCAATATATCGGTCGACCTCTAATTTAAAATTGAACAAATTACTCAGTTTAGTGCATTTATAAAGATACCTCATCAAGTGCTATGTAAACAGAATGTCAGCCTTTCACAGAGTTTCACAGACCTTTTAAACATGTAAATGCTGATAATGAGGCATTACCATACATTCATAGATTGGTCTGCCTAGTTTAGTCACCCAACATTGTTCTGCTGTCTGACAATCTGGCAGTCACTTAATTGATAGTTATTTCATAAATGACATCAATTAAATGTTTACGCCTTCCCCTCCCGCTTATTATTATCTAAGTTATATAAAGGACCAATTCAGCACTTAAACAAAATCATTATTACACTGACATGATTGTTTGATCTTTTGTGGCAAAAAAAGGCCAAACTACGCAAGATACTGGAGCTGTTTGTCTGTAAATGATGCATCAGCAAAACTAACCTGATCAATAGAGATATGGGTGGGCAGCATCTCTGGGTTCTCTTGGGTCACGCATTCATATAGAATAGCTGAGAATAAGGCCACAGTCTCCTGTTTCTGCAAAACAAAAACCAGGGGGAATAAAAGGAGAAAAAACACACAAGAACAATAAGAGAAAACCACCTTTATAACAACTTCCTGACCTCAAAAACATTGCTGTTGTAAAAGGATGGGTGGAGCAAAATATTTACTTAAAACAGTTAACTGATAAACAAAAACATTAAATGGAAGAGTATTTCTGAAGAATTGGACAGCTGTTATTTGCTTCAGCCACCATTTGCACCTATATTTGGGACTCTCTCAAATTAAAACTTTCCACATGCCACAAAATTAATAGATACTCACATGTTTCATGTTCTCAGATGCTTTGCAGAAGTACTCAGCAAAAGAAACCAAGGCAGCGTCTGAGGTGAAGGTCGAGATAGCCTCAGGCTGCAGAGTACAGAGGCGGAGAGCCATATAAACAGATGAACAAAATGAGGACAAAGAGAGACAGGCCCAAAGTGACAGAGAGTAAGCTTTAACTGATAATCAGATTTACAGATGGAATTTTTTTTTGTTGGTTGGTGTTGTTCAGTTAATGGAAAACAAAACAAAAACTCTTGAAATAGCCCCTACTCTCAAACTCTATATTTACTTACGCTATTCAAAACAAACAAATGAATGACTGAACTTGAAGAACTTCCAGTGAAAGCTAATATTTGCTCCTGAAGCTATAATAAACATTCACAAGTGGCAGTGGGAGTTGGTGTGAGCGGAGTTCTTGATTGGCTGCCCAGACAGACCTTGAAAGTGCGCACTTCTGGGTTTCTGTTGTTGACGGTAGGGGCCAGTAGACTTTTCCAGCCACGTGGATCATCCTTATAGGGCAGCTGCCCTGCACGCAGCTTCACATAAAGGACACCATTTCTGGAGAGAATGGACCTGGGGTTTACAAAAAAAAACAAACAAACAAACAACAAAAAAAACCCCATCATGTTCTACTCAAATGCCAGATGTCAATGTCTTATATTAACGTTGGCTGTTCCGACTTACTGAAGATGCTGGGTTCCCTTACTGAGATCGATGTTCAGCTCCCAGTATCTTGGACCTTTAACCCTAATCTATGGTGAGAATTTAATTGATTTATATGTGGTCGATATAAAATTAACATGCAATTGACAAACAGAGCATATTGAGAGATTTGGCTTTCCAAGTTGTCAGTCTAACGGTTCTGAGAATTGTTGACGTGTTGCTAAGTTGAATCTGTTTTAAATTAAAAAAAATGCTTTACACAGATTCTTGTATATGCATACTCTATGCTGTTTAGGCTGTTACCTGTTTCAGGAGGTGAAGTTCTGGGAGCATGGTGGGAGCCATCAATTTCACAGTTGTCTCTTCGTACCAATCTGTCTCCTTTTAAATGAATCCACATTTTAATTCAACACTCACAAACTAGCACAAACACTCACTTCACCTTACAATGACGCGACTCATTTAAATATTATAAGTGCATGTTATCTGACAGAAAGGCAGGGGGTCTCTTTGCAATTGCAGTTAACAGTGTGATTCCACTGTTCAGCTGCCATCAGTTAATGAAAAACAAGTAGCCCCCCGATCACTGGGTCAGAAGAGGTCAGATCCTACAGCTCATGGACAGCCATATTTTTTTGCAGCAATGCAACATTTCAACACATCTCAAGCCTACGTACACGTAGCAGCCAGAGAACCGCCGCAAACAAGGCTATAGACAAGCAGGATGACTCATTTGCGCAGTAAGTCACTTGTCAGGGATGTCATGATTTTACTGCTGCTGAGCCACCCCAAAAAAATTAATTTACCTCCCCCTCTGCCCTCCCTTTCATCTTTATGATTTCATCTTAATTCAGTATATATTTAGGTCTTCACGGTGGGAGGCAAGAGGCATACCTTATAAGTGACGTCCAGCATGGCGTAACAGGGCTTTAAAGTGTCTACATCCACAGGAACCAGCAGCCGAGGTTCAGCCGCAAGGACACAGAGGTGACGCAAGGCTTGGAGATGATATCTGAGAAAACATTCATAAGTGCACACATCTGAACCACTGATGTAGAACCATTCTCCACCACCACATATCACCATGACCACACACACAACTGGGTCACAATCAGGAGCAAATAGACCTTATGAATCTATTAAATTATTCTTCAGTACAAGTTCAGTTATATACGCTTACAGACAATAGCTATCATTTAAAACTACTTAACACTGCAGAGGAAGACAATTAAAGAATAAGCAATTGCAATGCATCATTATTAAATTAATGTGCACAATTAATTAATGCCACAATGCTGAGCTGTCATTGTGGTAAATTGGGTTTTTACCTGTTGTCAGTGCTGTGAGCAGGAAAATGAGGATAAAGGGCACAAAGAAGGGCAGCGATGGCCGAGTCGGAGGTGCTGAGTGTGTACCTGTGTGAACAACATTGAATTGTGCATTACTGTTCCTGTCAGCAACATAAACACTGTAAGCAAATATCTAGCTAATTTTTTTTTTTAAATGATGGCTACCTACAAAAATCGTGTTTAAACAAATAAAACATACTTTGTATTTATAAATAGCTTATGGAGGTAACCAAGAGACGACATCCGGGAAACCATTTAAAATCATTACCACCATGCTGGTGTGCAACAAATAAGCGCTGCAGTCTAGAAGCCGTTTACCATATCATCCAGTTTTGCATCTTTATTCTTAAAATTCAAATTGAGGATGATGTTGAAAACCTAAAGCTTTTTTGGGTTACAGCACTTCAAGCATTTCAAAAATATTTTTCTATTTGATGTACAGTGTTAGTAAACAAATTTTAAAAGATGTTCCAAAAGAAAAGTAGCAATGACAGCTTTACCTCTATCGTTCAGTTCTGTTTTCGCTGTTTTCCACAACAGAAAACAGCAAAATTGTAGTTATTATTTGTAGTAAAATAAACCACTGTTAACCTACACAAATAGGCTTACTGTTTCTTAAAGGTTCTATGGAATTATGGAGACCAGTGTTGGCAGACACGAAAAACAGCAAGTCAGACACACAGGTAGAAAAGTAAAGAACTGATATAGAATGTTTTTAACTTATAAATTCATTCAGTGACCAGAAATCATGTTTGTCAGCTTAGTTTTAGGCAGCGGTCTTAATCTACCTCGGCGTCACTAGCTAGATGCCTCTTACATCAACACAATGTCATTTATTGCATAAAATATCTTATGTCGTGTTACAGTTACCGGCACAAGCTGTTCATAAAAACTGAAGCATCACTTTATATTATTTCACGCTTAAATATGTATTATGAAGTCTCTATCCAGGTAGCCTTCAAATAAAAGTTTTAGCGAAAGGAACTTTGCTTCACATTGTCCTGGAAACATTGTCACATTAAAATTGCATGAAAATTAGCAAACAAAATAACAGAAACTGGACATGGAAAATATGCCGTTATGTACCAAAAGCAGTAATATTTGACAAAAGCTAATGTATGTTGTGCAGTCCATGTGGAGGAAATTGGTCATCTATTGTATAATGGCGTCATTTGGGCCCTTTGAAAGGCTTTGCTTAAATATAATAGCTGCGCTGAAGAGAGTGCTTGAACGGGTTGGGGTGAGAAGAGAGGCACTTGTGGTGTGTTCAAGCCTGTCAAGGGGCAGTGTTCTCCCCCTCCCTTTAAAACACTCTCACAAGAAGCAGTGGATCAGCCAATCACAGCCCTGTCACAGTGAAGCTAGGGCTACTTTAAGGGCAGACATTTCACAAAAGTAGTGTAGTTCCAGTGTCAGTTTCACTTTTAATAACTGAGGGTCAAATTCAGCATGCAGCAACTGCAGCAGCTGAATCAGAAGTAGAATCAGTCTGATTTTATCAAGTATAAGCACAGATTATTCCTGACAAGTGAACAAATATATAATGTGTAACAAACATACTAGACAAATTTGCAAGACTATTCACACCAGAGGCAACACAAAAATGAAAATAAAATTTAATTAGTTATGAAAACATATATGAAAAGAGCCAGGGTATAAGAAATGCCAAAAAAAAGAGAAAATGTGTACATGCTCCTGCGTGCAGAGTCTGAGGAGGTTAGTGTTATCTGCATTTTATAGCTGTATGGCCATTTGCACAGTGGTACAACTATATATTATGAGGTGGATGATTTATTTAAGACTTAATGTCCTCAAATGGTAGGGCAGATGTTGATGTGTGATGTGTACAGGTACAAAAATGGGAATTACTGTTGCATTTACTGCTAGAGGAGAAAGACTTTGCAATCAGACATTACTACACACAGTCTTGCAGTAATCCGTGAAATAAAGAATACTTTTTGACAGTTGTTCAGAGCAGGAAGTTATTTTAACAGTGATCTTTTCACTACCGTGGGCCTATAAACTTTGATTGCAGAACAGTAAGAGCTAGTAATAACATTTATCACAGTCTGGCCGCCATGGTACACACAACACCAGTCTGTTAAAAATAGACAAACAGCCTCAATAAGCTACTCTTTCCATCCATCAATATCATATGTGGAAGAGTTAAGACATATGTCAGGACTGGCTCTTGGAAAAATAAGCCAAAAGTAATGATCTCAGTCAAAAACCAAATGCAAACTCACTGAGCCACTGTTCTCAGCACAGGCTTCCAAATTCAGGAAATCCAAATTTGGGCGTGTTTCTTTCCACTTTAAAAACCAGTATACTGCATTCCCACACCAGCCCACTTTGTTTCCAAATGAAAAAAATGTGTCCGCAGACATTTCTAATTGAAAAAACGCACTTGTAGCAAACAGACTTTCTACCCCTTACCCTAAGCCTGAAAAAGGCTCTTTCTCTGCAGGATAAGACATTGAAATAACTGGTATCTGGCACGTTTTTCCATCTTGTTTATCAAGGAGGAGGTGTCACACTTTACATGCTATTTGCAGTCTGAGGTGCCTTTTTTCTTTTTCATGGGAGACCCGCATTTTGCTTGCTGCCTTTTGAGCGCCTATATCCTACATGGTTGTCTTTTGTGTGGAGCGCACCAGGTGCTCCAAGAAAAAACGCCACAAATGTTCTGCTTCATGAGTGGGTCTTTTGTTTTTTTTTAGCAACCAGTCAAATCCCAATGAAGAAAGGGGTTCAGTGAGCATTGCAGTCAAGGGTCCTCTAAACTGTATGATTTCTTTGATCAAAATTAACACAACATAAATAAAAAGCTGTTTAGCTTGTTTTTTTTTACAAGCAACACGACCTTTGCTAATTCATAGATCACCTTTAACAGGTCAAGTGACAGATCTTTCTTTTGTACATGTTGAAACAACATCCAGCTGGCACAGCTTACACTACTGTCGCTTAGAAACCAGGAGAGCCTTGCACAATGACATTCAGTTAAGGAAAATTCTCACAGAGAGCGAGAACGTTCAAATTCTACATGTCCTCTTACAAATCATTGCAACAATTCATCACTTTTCGTGAAACAGTAGGACTATGGATATGAACATTTATGGTACACATCAGTACTTCTAAATGTCATCTCTCAGTTTGTGTAGTAGATAAACTTGTTCTGCAGCTACCTTCTACATACACGCTAGTAACATTAGCATTATGTGCCTACCTAGTCAACATTACTTTAGCAAACTCTTTACAAAACTGTCTAAAAATAGCAATTTGCACATCAAAAAACCCATTCTATTTACAGTTTGGTACCCTCAGTGAATATATCCTTACCTGTAGGAGTGAAAACTAACAAATTGTGTGTCTTTGAGTCACAAAAAAACTGGTTTCAACTCCTGGACACACTCGAAGTTCAAACATTTATAGACACAAGCTCCACCAACCTTTTTTCTGAAATCACTGGTATCAATCAGAAATGTATCTGACCAGTAGCAGGCTCTACTCTTGTAGGATGGCTTTATACTAGGTGTTAGAATAGTTCTGGATCACAAATAGCAACTTGTTCCAAAGGTTTTCAATGATGCTCCACGACTCCATTGCTCTACCACTCCAGTTCCCCTGACACAAACTGTGTCACAAATGGGCAGTCTTTAAAGTAGCTGAATTTACTAAACATAAGAGGTCAGGATACTATTCTGATACATAGGGTCAGTTTTCTAGACTTTCAATTATCTAATCTCTATACCTGTCCAAGAAACTGACCCCTAGTGTAGAGGGCAACTTACAGCTGAGGAAAGACTGTTGTTGGGTAGAACCTTTGATGTCCAAGACCCAATATATGTCTCAATGAACACAATAGTGCACATTTGAACAATGTGTTTCCGAGACAGAGACTCAGTCCAATACAGCTTTCCTTCTAGGCCAGCCAACTGTTCAAAGCTCTTCCTTTCGTAGCAGTGCCTGGGAAAAATCGCCTGCTCATATGAAGAAAATGTGTGCAGCAATTATAGCTGCTAAAGGAGTTATTGGCTGCTTTAATTACTGGCACAAACATTTATATAATGCATTGTTTTCCTCAAAATAAAATGGGATGACCTGTAATGCCAAGTCATTTGAAACCGTTAGATGAAATATGTATGAAATATACGTCTATTTTTAAAAATGAAAAGCAGAAATGTGTCCCATGATCCTTGACAGGCAGTATATATCAGCCCTGGACCCCACTAACCTGCCACCTCCCAGGAAGAGCAGACCCAGGGCCATGTGGTGGGCCATGTGGAAGCCATAGTTCATCTCACCAAAGGTACGTTTGTGCAGAAAGCGACACAGCTGCAGCACCTTCAGGTTCCCTGAGCCAGCCATCACCATGGACGTTGCCAGCAGCACCATGCTCAAACACGTCTGCAGGTTATATGACTATAGGACACGCGTGCACACAAAAACATAGATTTAAGACTATACTGTAATAAATCATGACAAAATGGAGTATGTTCACCTCCAGCATATTGTGCATTTTTTGAGAACTTACAATTGTGGCTGCAGATGAAGTAGGGGTAGTCAGAGACTGCATGAAGTTTCGAGCAACTTTGTACTGCAAAAAAGGGACAAAAGAAGTCAATAACGAAATGTATAATAAAAACAAAAGAAACAGTACAAAGCAATCAATTGGGTGATGTCTGAAACAGTCTCGTCATGAGCTTCCTCTTACCAGACAGTCAAATGCATCTGAATTTGCAGACCCAGCAAATCTGAAGCCCACAGCCATGCAAGCTCCAGCTATGATGTAGTCATGTGCTTGCCTAAGAAGAGGAACATATGGTTCAACATTTTATTTTATTGTTTCAAAGTTTAAAAAAACTGACATTTGTTTAAATCTTTGAGCAATATAACCCTCAATCATTTGTTTACAAATGGGACAATGGTAATGAAATGCACTCACACCAAAGTTTCCATATTCAGATCTTCTGACACTAAAGCTTCCTCCTGGAGTCCAATGTTCTCTTGGATTATCTAAAAACATCATGCATTTCAATTTAAACATCTGCAGAAATCTATACAAAATTACACAAAACTTTTCACAACAGGAGATACATTGCTTGTGACGTACGTGGCTAAGAAACACAAGACTTGCTGACATTATGCTGGATTTTTAGATGATGGCTTTCAAGATGGTTGTGCGAAAGGGTAACGTAACGTAACCATTTCGTTCACTGTGCTGGTCCTGGAAAATCTCTGTTCTGAACATTTATGTGTTTTCCTGCTTTCCACCCACAGCCATTATCAACTGGCTGATTACTTACAACAGAGGGGAAAGCATTAAAATATCAAGGCCAGGAGGACACCATCATAACATACAATGGTAATTCCGTAAATCTAACATTAAAGATTTTTACGACAGTACCTAAATACTGACTCATTCTGAAATAAACAAATAAAACTGTGTTTTGTCACTCATAGAAAAAGCCGCTAGTGCTTAAAATGAACGAGAGGATAAGCTAAACACTACATTTCACTGCTTTACATAAGTAAAAAAGGTAGATGGCTACTGGTAAGAGACTGGCCGTCTGTAATGATTTTTTTTTTAAAAGAATTATGTCTCAAGAATATCCAAATAATTCAGTTCAACACAACTGTTGTCCTTCTTGTGGCATTCTATTTATGAAACCAGTTTTTTCAACCAGAGAAAATTAAACTGAAGACAAAGTGGAGAATTAAAGAAAACACAGAAATAAAGCACAACATCTAAGACATTAAAGTGACTTGTGGCTTGCGCAACTTTCCTTGAACTTTAAAGAAAAATTACATAACACAGCTTTGCCTTTCACAGTGGTGAGGTGTGAATTGCAAAACTTGCATTGCAAAATATCCTTGTGTCCCTTGCACATGGCATAGCACAGGGAAGGTGAAAAAAGGGTTCAGTGAAGAGCTTGCACACACAGAAGGCTTTTGAGCCATTTGCAGTGCTTGTGATTCAGAGAAGTATGTTTTGTACCTGAGGCACATTACTGGTCACCCATTCCACATTAGGCAGGATCTCATCCCACATGATGATGCATCTGGCCAGAGTCTGGAGTCAGAACAGGGACGGACACATGCACAAACACATTCAGTCATAAGCAACTGCATGCTTTCGCCAATAGGTCATATCTGCCCCTCCAAACTTTTGTCTATACATCTAGCTCAAACTGGTCCTGATTTATGTTAGAGTGTTTGCTGTTTACAGGACACACACGTCTGATTCCCATTAAACTTCAAGAGGAGAGGGTTAAGTGGGTGGTGGAAAGTAATTAAGCCGGGGATGTACTCATATTTCTCAGCTGGGTCAACTGGGAATTTCTAGATCAATTGTTGTGGCCAATACTAATGTCAATAACAAATACACATTTACATTTGCATTTCAAAATTGCCAGAGTGTAAGAGTGTAAGGTGAACATCAACAGAATTATATGTAGATATTTTAATTAGCAGACTTATACATAGTCACAAGCTAAAACAAAACATGTTTTAAAAAAAAACTGACAGGGAAAAAGTGTTCACTCCTTATATTAAAAACAGGCAAAGATTAACAACACATTGAGTTCTTAAATAAAAATTGCACAAAACAATGGTGTTTGTGTAAATTGCATCTGAAGTTATAAAAGATGCTGTTTCACAAAACAAGTAGCAAAGATGGTAAAGATGAAGAACATTCCTGGTGTTTTAAAGTGTTATTTAGTGGGGCAATGCCCTACCACCCAACACTAGAAGTTCTCAGACATTATATTATTAAGCAACAAAAACACAAAAAGCAACAGTCCTAGCAAAGACTTTTCAGAGGCACAACTGATCATCCCCATACAGGTATGTCATGCATGATTCTTTCAGGCTAATTATAAGGGTGGTAAGAGAGGAGCCAGATGTCACTTGAGAGTTGCATAATGAGCTGAAAGCACAAGGAATCGCACTCACAAAGGGAACAACAATCAATGAACTGCCTTGCAATCATCTCCATTCCTACACCCCATGTAAAGCAGAGATGCAAGTCTAAAATTTGCACATGAACTTTTACACAAATGAGAACTCTTTTAGAACAATGTACTCAGGCCAACAAAAGTAAAACTCTTCAGCAATAATTAATCTCATCCTGTTTGAAGAAACAAGGGTTTTGTGCATGATCCCACAGAACACTATCCACACAGTAAAGTATGGAGATGGGATCAAAATGATTCATTGTTGCCTTTGAAATACATACAGCAGAATTAGAAGATGGAAAAAGTCCAATAACATTGTTTGTAAATCTGAATATATGCAATTTCAGATTATATTAAATAATAAAAACTAAAGTTTCTGAATACATTGCTCCTTCACTGTCGATTTTGCTAAATGAATTAATATAACTGTTAGATTCAGTTAAAAGATCACATGCATTACATAAAAAAAAAGACCAATTGTGATTCAGGTCAGTTGAAATGGATAAGGTGTGAATGCCTAAGAAGTCAAGACTCAAGAGTGTCCACAACTTTTTATCCCAGAGGCCTCTCTCTGTCTTTCTCTCTGTCATTCTCTCTCTTACCCTCAGCAGCAGGAACTCAGGCTTGATGAAGTCCAGCAGGAACATGGTGTCTGGAGCTTTCAACCAGTCAGCTATAGACCTACAGGGGCACAGAGAGGGTGGGGAGGGTGTGAATGTCAGAATCAATGGTTGTGGTCCCAGGGTAAATTAATCTGGACAAAAAAAATCATATGGCAAAGAAAGAAAGTATGAGAGAAAGAGAAAGAGAGAAGAAAAAGCAAAGAGAATGACTTACCTGTTGTTGGTTTTTAGATAGATCATGGCTAGAGCTAATGTAGCTCCAGGACATGTCACATCAACATTGATTGTGTCACCCTCCTAAAATGAGTGAAGTTCATTAGTATATCACAGTTCTCACAGAGAAACACCCTGGCACATCAAGGTCAGATCAAAGTATAGATTGTTCATTTTGTTCTGTGTTTTATGTACCTTGATCTGGTAACTAGGGGACTTGTGCTTCTCTCTGTTAATGCCAGCATGTGTACGGCGGTGTCCCCCTACCATGTACTGATAAAGCTGCTCTGGTACATTCAGGTCAGTCATTCCGATCAGATTACTGCCATGCTACACATATAGACATATACACATATTAGTTAGCATGGAAATAACACACATCTGTATAGACAGACACAATGCTTCCACGATCTAAAACATTTCACTGACAGAAACAGGAGTTCTACCCAATTTAAATTTAATTAATTATAATTCTGATTCAAATGTCTTTTCCAATATCTGATGAGTGATATTTCAGTAATTATGACTTGAATGCATCATAGTAAACCAGTAGGGAATTCACCAATATAGAATGCTTTATGGATAAAAGTGCTAATCTCAGAACTACTGCAACTTAATTTCTTACAAAACTGAGTAAAGTAAAAGTGCTACATCTGTGTTATGGTCTTTGTACATTCCTTAGTAGGACTAGCTCAAAAACGCATTAATTAGGCATATCTGACTCATGTTCAGTATGCAATGCTAAAAACTGATCTGAGGAAACCACAGCATTCTTGTTCAAGTGGAAGAGAGTTGGATGTGTGATTTGCTTCAGTGATAGCATGCAGGAAAGCTGTCAGGTTACCTTCATTATTAGTCATACGGTGCTGATAAGCCCATGTTGCAGGTGCCTTTTCAATGGAACATAGCTTGTGTGAAAGATAACATTCTCTAAATAATTCTGCAAGACTGACACACTCACCCCGAGGCAAACCATGCCGAGGGCCAGGCCTGCTGCTAGAGAGTAAGACTCTCTGTCTGTGCAGTACTCCATCTCCGGACCAGGAGGACGGCCTGTGTGAACACAGACGCAGGCATGCATGCGCACACGCATACACACACACACACACACACACACACACACACACGCACACGCACACAAATATTATAAGCCAACATATATAAACCTCAGTGATAAGAATATTGTGACAGTTCTGTCTTTATCAAGCTGTGTATTGATTCACCAAAACTTTGCAACTGCAACACCTTATTAACGAGCAGCTTTAAAGAAAAAAAAAAAATCACAATATTGTTATGTTATCCATATTCCACAAACAGTTGCTTGCCTTTCTTTTTTCATTTTCCCCTCAATTTAGTCATGTTAGAAACTACCCACTATCTAGGACTGCCCAAATCACAGGATATCACCAACGGGAACGTGAACGTGCATCATTGGATCACTCAACATGCTTGGAGGAATACTCAGAAAATTCTGTTACGGTAGCTAACAGAAAAAGACATCCTTATTACCCAGTGAGAAGGTGTCACTGGTACTTTTATTACACGCCCAAGCTGACATTTAAAAATTATGTTATTTACACATTATACAAATGTTCTGTGGTGAGCAGAAAATTTGTCCTGCTATTTGATGTTATTCAGGTCCTCTTACCTAGTTACCCTGTAAAATTCAGCAACTGTTAGATTTGAATTTGACTTCTGAACTTGAATGAAGTGAATGAGACCGCACCAAAAAGCATAAATGCTTTAACATCACTTACAGCGCTTTTATGCAACCCCACCACTTCCCCCAGCCAAGTTAATTCTGTACAGCACGGTAAGATTTGAAGACTGACTGACCAATCTCAGCAAGCAGAACTTCAGCATTGTGCCGGTGGCCAGTGCCTTGGTAGACAAGGCCAATGGCCACAACAGCAGCCACCTGCACGCTGTGCGGCACATCCAACTCAGTGGAGGTGGGTGGCAGCAGTGCCGGAATGTGAATACTCAGCAAGCGTGTGATTGACATGTCCATGGTACCCAGTTTGGCAGCCGACACACCCAGCAGAAGCCCAATACTCGTCATCTCATGACCCTAGGTAGGAGAAAAAAACAAAAACAAAACAACAGTCTTGAAAAACCCAACTTCATAAAATGGGTATAGAAGCTGTTTATGGAGTCATCCTATAATATTTTCATACAAGTTTAGTCTGTAAAATTGTGAGTGTCGACCACAAAAATGCAAACAGCCAGCTTTTGCTGTGCAAATTTGTAGGTTGCTAGCTATTGTGGGCCTGGAATATTGCTGCTTAACACTCCAGTGTGTTTTTCTGCTTCACCACAGCAGATCCAAGTCAGTGCTAAACTATGAAGTACTTCATGTGCTGAGTCACCTATGTTGGTGCAGAAATGGTGTGGTCTGACAGATGTTCAGGAGCAGTATGGAGGATCCCCGGTTCTAATATCTAAACTACAAATGTAGAGAAAACTTCCTCTGAAGTTCATAAGGAACAAAGGTACGTTCTTCATTCATTTATTTTTTATAGTAGTGTAAGGCTGTAAAACAGGATGTTTTCTGCCCAGTTCTCGTAATTCTGTGCTATCAGAATGTAGAATGTCCTGGCCACCAAACTCAGTGTGGTGAAGGGCCAGTGTAAATACTCTAAGTATAGATGGGGCAATAGATTATACATATGCACTGTGACCACTGAAAGCAGCGATAGAGCCTGGCCTGACTGGAAATGAGAGAACACAGAGCGCATTATGGTGCTATGCAGTGTCATAGTGAAACCATGCTTTACGTTCGCCTTTTATGTGAGAAAAACAACAGGATGAGAGCAAAGCTCGAAAAAGAAAGACAGACAAAAAAAAAAAAAAAGCATATGTAGCTCCAATACTGGAATGGATAATGAGGATAATGAGACTGAAACGGAAGACAAAGATTTAACTTGCAAATCTTAAAATGAAAATTCAACCGACACCCATGCTAAAATGGCTAAAAATGAACGAAAGTAAGGCAAACTAATTTGCATCACATCGACACTGAAATATCCCTAACAAGGTTGCAAGGTACGTATAAAGTAAAGTGACTATTTGTCATACGTGAAAACACCACAGCACACAGTGTGAACAGCACGAAATTCTTCCTCTGCATTTAACCCATGCACCAAGTGAAGCAGCGGGCAGCCAGGAACACAGCGCCCAGGGAGCAGTGTGTGGGGACGGTGCCTTGTTCAAAGGTACATCAGAGGTGCCACTAGCAGTCCTGGGATTCGAACCCATGACCTACTGATGGCAGCAGCAACTCCCTATCCACTAAGCCTCCAGCTGCCCTGAATAAAGGTGGTATGTAGCAGATGATGGTTTCGATCCATCGACCTCTGGGTTAAGGGCTTAGAGGCACGCTTCCGCTGCGTCACTCTGCTAACCTAATCACCCCAGATGGGACTCAAACCCACAATCCCTGGCTTAGGAGGCCAATGTCTTCCTTATCCATTATGTATGGCAGCACATCATGGCAATTCATGAACTCACTACTATATTAATACATACACATACAGAAAAAACATGAACAGAAATTAAAATAAAATATAAGTTAACAAGTTTGCTCTAGGTTTGACTACTAGAGACACTTATCATGAGAAAGCTCAATGCGTTTTCTCATTCATTTGGTCTGTGTAGCTGAGATAGAGAATAAACTGGAAATAAGGAACTTTCTAGTGGACTGATTAGCTGACTATGCAACCCCTTACCATGAATTACCCATCACTGACCACATTCTTAAACTTAATGGTAATAACTTGAAGAGTAATAAGTATGACAGCAATCAAGTTATTT
>JBBPCX010000154.1:9774088-9794547 GCA_037974365.1 Hydrocynus forskahlii | reverse complement strand
ACACACACACACACACACACACACACACACACACACACACACACACACATACACACACATACACACATACACACACATACACACACATACACACACATACACACACACACACACACACACACACACACAAATTCAAAAATGTCACAAAATATTACTGGAATATAAAATTAGGCACAACCATTTTTAGTGAATTTATGTCTAACAGAGAAATATCCTGCCAATATAATACTGGCATATAAAAGTTACTTTCATATTATAACACATCTAACTCGAGACATTCATATTATAACACATTTCATATTATAACACATCTAACACATTTGATCAACCTAATATTTTTAAAACTGCACCAACTCTTTAGAAGCCCTTCTGAAATTCAGAACACCAAATTATTTAGAAGTCCTTGACCGGCTGGATGAGACTCACAAGCGCTGGATAATCGTTACGTAACTCCGCAGAGTAAAGTAGATCTTCTGCAAGATGATCATTTCTCTACTCAGAGACTTGACTAAAGCAACATCAAATCTAACCTTGTTAAAACAAAAAAATGTGAAGACAACTGTTGAAAAATAAGAGTTAATCAAAAAGTGGACAGTAGCCCTACAATACAAGACATATATAATTTTATTCCATAATATAAATATCATGATGCCGATCACTTCATAATGAGTGATAAGAGCCTTTTTTATTATGAGTCGTTTTACTTTCAGTATAAAAGACAAAGAGCAAGAGGAAAAAATGAACCAATTTCCTTTTAATTGTAATGCGGTCTAATTTAGCAATTTTCTTCAAAAGCATTTGCTGAAGTTCATCACTGTTCATCACTGACTCAGAGCTGAAGCTTTGCAGCAACATGTTGTGTATGTGTTTATCTGTAAAAGAACTTGAGGCTCAGAGCTGCAAGCATCGAAAGGAGTAGCAAACCAACAACCATGTGCTCTGATGTGAAAGATAACTTCAGTATTTATGATGTGTTTAGATGCACATTTTTTGGCCTGTTAACGTCGAGCTGAGTTGCTGTAAAAGGGCCTTCAGGTTTTGCAGCCTCTTCTGGTGTAACTAAAGCTGTGCTACATAAAAATAAATAAATAAATAAAACTAAATAAATAAATTGTATTTTTTTGTTGCTAGTTAATGCAACATAAAGACATTACAAACCATTTATATTGGGCCATCATGAAACTAAAAAACAAAAACAAAAAAACACAAAAAACAAAAATGGAGATTTGCTCAAACAGCAACAGCAATATATAAGGTGTTGTAGACAATTAAAAATTTCCAAGACCTAAAACGTATTATAAATATCAATGTTTCAGTTTTTTTAAGTTCACAAAGAAAATCATATCACACAGTAAGGCACTTTTAAACTAAAATTACTGCCATCTGTTTAATTATGGACAATATAACATTACAGCCGCAACAACGGCAATATTGTTGCACTGCTGGAATTTTACTTCCTTTAAATCGGCATTAAGGACAAAATATCTACCCAGCATGGTTAATAACTTAACAGTCTGAATCATTTGTTAAATGAAGAGATGCCTTCAGCCTGTAATGAGAGGGCCCTAACCCATTGATCGGCCACTTACCCCGATCGATCATGCAGGCTTCCTTGAAGGTTCTGATGTATGAGGGGCAATCACGCCAGTACAGATCAATGTATTCCTCCAGCTGCAGATCCCTGATGAGAAGAGGAAGAGGGAAATGAAGGAAGGGAGGGGAAATAAAACAATTAGTAAGAAGAGTCGTCCCACCAACTGTTTGTCAGGGTTGGATGGTCGATACTTACACTGATTCTGGAATCAGAGGTAGGCAGAGCCTGCATGATTTGCACTCTGGAGGTTTTAAAGTGTTCAAATAATGGAAAACATTATAAATGACCAAGGAATTCAAGGCATTAATGAACACATTAAAAAAGATGTCCTATGTTTCATAAGTACTATAGAATCCCGTGAATTAAGCTTTCATACGTTTAGGAGAAAAATATAGGCAGGTGATTTTCCATTTCACACTCCAAAGACTTCTCAAATCCACAGCATCAGACAAATGATTACTGCAACCCTTTTAACACTTGAATTACACCCCTTTCAAACAGAGTGTCTATATCCTCACTACAGCAGAGTTCTTCGGGCACAAGCACACAACAGGGGAGAAAAAAGGTTAGGTTTCCAACCCATTTGCGCCCACACACACACACACACACACACTTTACACTCTATGAAGAGCCATCAAACCCTCTCAGCTTTTCTGTTCCCTATTAATACAAAAGCAAACAAGCTCTTGACATTTTTTGAAACAATCCAGTAAGATTTTTCAGCTGACTATCCATCCAAAAAGAATATTTCATTCAACACTGAATGACAAGAACTGTCATTTTTAGAGCTGTCACAATTACTCGATGTTCACTCAAATTAAATGTACCTTCTTTAGTTGCGCCCGTTTCCCACCCTCATTAGTTACACAATAAAATGTACATTTCTTGCTTGTCTCACATTTTGGCCACACACTATTTTCAGCAAAGTCTTTTGTTTATGACATTTCAACATCAATTACTGATTTTTGAATAAGTTGTTTGTCATTGTTTGTCTTTTTGTTCCCTGGCTTATAAAAAACTAATTAATCATCAAAATAACTCTTGGATTTGCAAAGTAATTAACATTAATAGCTTTGGCCATTTTACCATGTTAAGTGTTTACCTGGCCAACTGCTGCAGGAGACTAACGAGCGCCCGGGCACCACTGCGCTGTAGCTCGTCGAGTTTCAGGTCCTCATAAAGCAGGTGCAGGACATAGAAAAGTGCAGGAATGTGAGGGAAGAGCAGAGCAGAGGGCTCCAGACCTGCCACTGGCCCACTGTCATCCATTCCAACAGGTACTGCTGGCTCCAGACCTGGAAGGCCCACCACTGAGTGTGCCAAAACGCGGCAGTGATAGTCTGAGCCACAAAGGTATGCCCAGTCCTGAGGAGGCCAAGAAAATGTGTTGTGAAGAAAAAGATGATGCGTTGGCCTATCAAGGTATAAATCCATATCTATCCCTCACATATATTGTTGATGCAAATGTATCCTACCCCTTCGGACAGGTGTGCACCAAACAAGGTGGTTCATGTTGACAGGCATGAACATTGCACACATTCCAGTGATCACTAAACCGAAACAAACCACCAGAAATCTAGGGTCTCATTTCAGTTTGAAGCTGTGGGAATGTATTTTTATGATGGTCCAAACTAAAATATACTGCCCACAAAAATGATCAATACATGTTAAAATAGGCCACATTCTGTATTAGTTGCTGCTAGTCAGGAATGTGAACAATAGAAGAATAGCAAAGCAATGCATTTGAGTACACACTGCTGCACCAGGACTGTGGAGGAAATTTTTTAAAAGGTCATAGCCATGCATCAGCAACCTTATGGAGTAACTGCAAGTCAATTAAATCAACAAACTATTAAGAAACAGAAGTACGGCTTATGTTTGTGTTAAGCATATGCTATGGTTATGTCTATGATGTTACGGTAGGTTAATACATTTATACCAACCATGGTCTGTCTTGGTTGAAGGCAAGTGTAAAATTGACCAAGCACTTGTATCTATGCCTAATTCATGCTAAATCAACAATTATGTATAATCTAGTAGAATTTCCAAATTCCAACTGCCTTTATTGATCAAAGATTCATTAAAAAGTGAGAACAGATTGAATGGTGCCTTGAACGATTTACGAAACTGACATTTGACAGAAAAACGAGCAGTAATTTGAGCATAACTGAGCAATAAGTACATGGAAATGATTTGCAAAGGACACACCCCACTATGCCCTTAATCATGCCAAAATTCATGCAAATATTTCAACAGGGAGAGAACACAAGGAAAGCAAGTAGGAGGCTCATAAACTAGTGGTTGCCTCAGAGTTTGGTGGAGCTCCCCCTACTGATGAGATTTTAAAAAGTATAATGGTGATCGAAAAAAAAAAATATGAGATGAACAAAATGTCTTATTTTCCTTTTTCAACAGTAGAGGAGTTATTTTAGAGTGTCATCCTAAAACAAAGGCTACTTGAGCTATATTACCTCTACCATTACTGAAGCTATGTTATCTGTTAATTATTAAGATTTTAAAACTGGAAATCCAGCCTTTTCAGTTTGTTTAAAAGGGTAAACGGGGGCAAAATATTGATGAATAACATTTGCATACACTTATTTTACAATGAGATTGAAGATTAAATGAAAACTGGACATTTTTGACCGTTTTCATCTAAGTTTTAAAATGGAATTTGTTAAATTTTTTGCAAGAGAAACAGTGAGTACAGTTCTGGCATACTGGAGGAGAATATTATCAAGCTACCGTCTCTTTATCCAGAACACTTACCTCATCACAACCAGTGTCTGCAGGACGTGCTTTCTTAGGAGCAATTACTGGAGAGAGGGGCACTTCAAAATGGAGCTGTGGAAGAAGGGTCAACAACAAGTGTTAAAAAACCCTAAGTACTTGATTTAAGCTTATGCAATGTACACTGCTCAACACTGCTGGCTACTGTCGCAGCGTTACAATAGAAAATTTTAGCCAACTCTTATTTTTTGAGCAGCACTGTCAGCGCTAGTAAAAACTAATGTCACTCACATTTCTTGTCCAAGCCAGACGCTCAGTGTTGTAGCCCATTAGCGTCAAGAAGCATGTGACAAACAAATTCCACTCCTGGTGCATGCTTGGACCGCCAGGAGCATTGTAGATATTGTACCACTTTACCAGCACTTTCATGGCAGTATCTTTAGGCAGAATAAACCGAATGGCCTGTAGGCATCTCTTTACTGAAAGGATAGACACAAATTAGAGAATGGGCATTAGTAATTTAGACAAGCTAGACACAGATGACAATAGATTTATGCTTATTTTTTTAAATTTCCACATTGGTCAAAACTCCAGAATCTATAGTCAGTTTATAGCATATCTATACAAATATTACCCAGCTTGGCCAAAATGTCAGAACATTATGATACTTCTCCATCATGTCATCCACCCCTCAGTACATGTACATGAAGACTTCAATCTAAATAAAGATGAGGGGGCGATGGTAAATGAAAGGAATCGGTTTCAGTGGAGATGACTCTCGAGCAGTTTTCAATCAGAGGAGGCAGCAAATTCAAAGAAATAAAGAATAAAGCCGCACTGGATCAGAGTGCATAAGTAGGTGGAAAGGTTGGTAAAGAAAACGGATAAGTGCAGTATACAGGGTTGCTGCCAATAAGGGATTTATAGAGGGCCATTTGCCAACGCGTTGGCCTGTATGACTGATGGAAGCCCAGCAGCGGGTGATGAGCAGGGTTGTGCATTGAGCTAAATGCTGCTGGCATAAGTGCAACAGGATTAATTGAAACAGCAGGGAGTAAGCCAGATTTTTCTCTGGTCAGATTTAGTGGGTCACATGATATGCCTTTGTAGCATAAAGAAAACTTACGTTGTGGGTTAAAGATGTATACTAAGACGCCTCTAAAGGCTTTGAGGAAACAGCCTGCTTCAAATGTAATGAAGTTTCAGAACAAAAATAATAATTAAATAAAAATGCTGAATTACCAGCCCACCTGAAAAAAACAGCAATACACTGAACATTCAAACACCGTGAGCACAACTCATGTTATCTATGAGCAAAATGCAATTAGGTTCCTAATGAATCTGCCAAGATCTTAATTGGCAAACAAGCTTCAAAAGGTCAAAACAAAGCTGGCTAAAATGTCACTTTATTAGTCGTAGTGAAACCCTGCATTTGGATTGAACGCCTTAATAATAAGCTGACAGAGGTCGTAATTTTGCAGTAATTTTAGAGAGAAGTAAATGAAGAGATCAGGTCACGACAAAAAGCCAATTAAGGAACACATACTAATACACCACAAGACAATTATGCCTAAACAGCTGTGACAGACAATATGACAGGACCCCAGAGAAGCCAGGAACAGATATAATATTCTGGAGGCATTAAAAGAACAATTGAATAAGACAGATAAAGTGGAATACATCTGGGTTAGTTAGACCAAGCTATAATCATGCTCATTAAAGGAAGCTCTGCAGCAAAATAACAAGATGTCTGACTTAATTACACAGCAGCCACTAAATCATAAAGTATTTAAGAATTCATACTTTATGGATACACTACACACAGATGAGTCCCCCTGAATGAGTCAAGCAGGAAGCACCATACGGCATATCTCACGGCTAATACATGTGTGTGTACATGTGGTGTTCTGACCGAGCTCTGATGTGGAAACTTCAGGAACAGTGATCCTCAGCATCAAACCACTGCTCAGCTCCTGAAACACGCAAACCCAAAGGAGGACAAATTATAATCAGTGGTCAGGAGAATAATGGATGAAATAAACTTTATTTGCAATAAGGACCCAAAGCTACCTCATTCTGCTATTAATACAAAAACACAAAGCCACAATAAGTTCAGCCCATATAAGATTATTTTGACAGGCCTGGAATGAAAAGACCTCTGGCAGGAAAACATGCCTCAGCCTTTTTGACAAAACAGGTCCTGCAGGCTGGATGCTGGAAAAGGACCTTATTGAACCTCGTCAACAACATAACAGTTTCTGGCTGCTCTGATATGAAAGCATGCATACAGACATATTCTTTTATGTCAACCCACAAACACAATCTGAAAAATCACATGCCAGGAGCACTGATAAGCTCCTGTCCATCGTTAAGGGGTGAGTACAAAATCAGCCGTTTTTCTTTACCAGGCAAAAAACATTAATTAGAGACAAAAGTGGACATTGCTTGGTTTATACTGCAGCATATAAAAAAACCCAAAAAGCAAACAAACCAAAAAACAGGTCCTCAGAATTTCTCACCACAAAACTTTTTATACAACAACAAATGCATTGTGTATATTCGGTACTTCCCATTCTGTTTCATCCATTTTTGAGCCCATGCTACTATACATGGACACTTACACCATTAGTCATGTCAAAGTATCATAAATATCATATAGCAGATCATCAAAAGGAGTCATTGTGACAGGTCGTTTTAAAAGTTGTGCCTAGAGCAAGGACATCACCTACAATACTAAAAACGGTTTACAAATATGAACACATAAGCCACATTAGGTCATGAAGGGTACAGAAGAAAAAAATTGTGATAACACTTTTACGTTTGTATTAGTAAGACAGTATTAGTATTCTGCACCTTCACTGACTTCACTGATTTAAAATTATTTTAGTTATGGATGCTATAAAATTGCAACAGCATAATGTAATACACCTTCATAACAAATATTAAAAATGTTCACTATACTTTTACTACAGTCGACTCATGCAGCTAATGTACCATAGTCATAACATATGACCATGGTAAGTTAGCCTCATGAGTAGACCATGCTAGTTAAAACCAGTGTTTAATCTGGCACACTCGCTCATGTGGTTGACAGAATTTATCTATGTTCGTCCAAACATGGACAAACATGGATGCACAGGAAATAAAACAGAATTTATTCAGGACAGTTTAGTACAGCCAGCAAGGCGTTTATATTTATTTTGTTTAACCAAAAAAAAATTTAGGGTGTTGCATAAACATTGTTTCTTACATTTATTTGTTAAAGCAGAATCTGTTGTGATTTTGGATAGATGTTTGTTGGGTTTGTGTTTGGTTCCATTTCCAAACTTAATGTGGTTTGAGTCAGGTCAGACAAGCTGTTTTCAGGTTTTACCCAACATTTCAAATCAGATTAAAGCTCTTTGGGCAAAAAAGACAGAGACTTTGCGGTCCTGGGAGTCCATTTCCATTTAAATTTCCATTCCATTTAAAGATCAGTCAAAAGGGATCCATTAAAGATTCATTCCAATACTGAGAACGTAGATTTCTGGGCAGGTCTTGACTTTTGAATCATGCCACACTTTCAGAAACGGAACTGCCTAATTATAGTGGCAAGAAAAAGTATGTGAATCTTTTGGAATTTTTCTGCATTAATTTGTAACAAAAATGTGATCTAGGTATTGACAAATATAATGTGCCTAAAATAACGCAAAGATATCCTGATCTTTCATGTCTTTATTGAGAACAACCATAAAAAACTCAGTGCAAGTGGAAAAAGTGTGTGAACCCTTGGAATTAACAATTGGTTGACCCTTGGCAGTAATAACCTCAACCAAGCGCTTCCTGTAGCTGTGGATCAGACCTGCACATCTTTCAGGAGGAATTTTAGCCCTTTCTTCCTGACAGAACTGCTTTAGCTCTGTCATATTAGCTCTGTCATCATGTGTATGGCTCTCTTCAAGTCATTCCATAGCATCTCTATTAGGTTAAGGTTTGGGCTCTGACTGAGCCACTCCAGGCAGATTTTGTTTTTCTGAAGCCCTTCTGTTGTTGAGTTTCAGCTGACATACATTCTCACATTATCCTGAAGAATGTTTTTAAACACTTGAAAATTCATCTGCCCTTCAGTGATTGCAAGCTGGGCCCTGAGGCAGCAAAGCAGGCTCAAATCATGATGTTTTCATGATGATATGCAATGCCCTTTCTACGACAGCTGTAGTGCTGCGTTTCCTTTCCAAATAGTTCAACCTTAGTTTCATCAGTCCACAAAACATTTTGCCAACGTGCTCTCTTGCAAACTTCAGCCATGCAGCAATGTTCTTATGAGTAAGCAGCGGCATCTTTTGTGGTGTCCTGCCATAGACACCCTGCTTATTCAAAGTTTCACATACTGTAGACTCATGAACACAGATGTTAGCCAGTTCCAGTGATGCCTTCAAATCTTTGGCTGTCACTTGGGGTTGTTTCTTTACCTTCTTGGTAGAGTAGCCACAGTCCAAAAGAGTCTCCATTTGTAGATTGCCTAACTGTAGACTGGTGAATTTCTATTGTCTCTAAAATCACTTTGTAACCCTTTCCAGCTTTATGTAAATCAACAATTCTTGATCATAGATCCCCTGAAAGCTCTTTTTGGCGAGGCATGCCTCACATAAGTGAATTCTTCTTGTGTGGAGCAAACTCCAAAAGTTGATTAGTTTTTATCAGTCAGAGTAGCTCTAGTCCACACCTCCAAACTCATTTTCTTAACACCTGACTTCAGTTACCTTTTTTTGAGGTAATTAACTTGAGGGTTAACATACTTTTTCCATGGTTGTTCTCAATAAACACAAGAAAATTTTTTATTATTGTTATTATTTTAGATACATTCAATTTGTGCAGAAAACCATACAATCCCAAATGCTTCACATACTGTTTCTTGCCACTGTATGTAGTTCTTATATAGTTCAAATTACAAAGTTATCCATCACTATCACCACTAAAAAACATTTATCGGCAACACACTCAATACTGGTATTGACCAGACTATATAATCACCCAGCACTACATTCCTGTTTTGATGTACATCAGTGATCACTACCAAAAAGTATTGGGTCACATACAATCATGTTAGTTCTGACTGCTGACTGACCAGTGTAACCCGGTTGCTGACAGGATCTCGAAGAGCTTGGATGTGTGGCGCAGTCTGCTGGAAGGGTGAGTCATCCAGCCACGATGACTCGTAGTGCTGCACCGAGCATCGCACCTCCGACACTGGGGATGGCATGTCCGGCTGATGTTCAGATGGACAATGTGAGTGTCGGAGAGAGACAGAGAAGGACAGACCATACATGATATACTGGTTATAAAAACCACCAAGAACTCACAGGCAGTGCCAAATAAATGCAGTGACATAACTGTAACAGCCAGCGAATGTAATTAGTGGTCTAACTAAGGCAAAAGCCTTTATCAAGTGGCGCTATCCTTCGTGTTAAGTAAAGGACTAAATCAATTTGCCCTCAAGCTGTTCTCCTGTATGCATTTCAGAGAGCTTTATTCCCTCTGCATTGTGGTTGATATTTTTTCAAACAATTTATGACTTCATAACTTTTTTTGGTCAGGGATACCTTCATCAGTCACTATACATTTGCTTTAAAAGTTCAATTTAAAATGATTAATGCCACCAAAACATCTCTGAGCGATGGCATGGACTCCACAAGACCTGTGTAGGTGTGCTGTGGTATCAAAACGTTACAAGCAGAACGTTGAAGTCCTGTTGTAAGGTGGGGTCTCCAGGATTGGATGAATTTGTCCAGAATATCCCACAGATGCTCAATCGATCTAGAGAACTGGAGAAGTTTGTCATGTTCCTCAACCCACTCCTGAGCAGATTTTGCAGTGCAGCAGGGCACATTATCTTGCTGAAAAAGGCCCCTGCCTTTAGAAAATGCGTTTCCCATGAAGAGGTGTACATGTCAAAGTTTTCCAGGCTGAACATCGGTGGCTTAACTTCCGCCTACAATGCATTCTTGTGCTCTCTTCCCCAGGTAAGACAGACACACACACAGACAGACACACACACAGACAGACACACACTCTCTCTGCCATCTACATCATGTAAAAGAAAACCATCAGGCCATCTTCACCCTCTGCTCCATGATCCAACTCTGATGCTGACACATCTGTTGTAAGCACCTTCAGCAGTGGACAGGGGTAAGCACTGCAAACACTGCATACCGGCAACACGCCACAAGACCTGCTGTTTTGGAGATGCTCTCACTCGGACCTCTAGTCTTCATAATAATCAAAGCTGCTTAGATCCTTACATTTACCTATTTTTGATGTTTCCAACACATCAAATTCAAGAACAGACAATTGCTAGCTAATACATTCTGCCGCTTGACATGTGCCATTGAAACAAGACAATGTGATTCACAGTGGTTTTAACATTATGGCTGATCGGTGTATGGCTCTATTTTAATTATTTACATGATTTAGTTTCACTATTTGAACCGCACAGATGGGTGCAGCAGACATTTTGAAACATTAACAATATTTACATACTTAAAGCTTTGTTTTAGTTTTGAAAACTGATATGGTTTCCTCAGCATATTGAAAAAACATCACATTTGCAATATGTAGCAGTACAATCACAACACAAATATTTTGTCAGTTTCATGCAGCCCTAATAACAAGAAGTTGTTAACCACTGTTTTTTTTCCGTTACAGTACCTCCTCAAGTCTGCTCATATGTTGGACTGTTGCCTTGGCAGGGGTGCTCACGTTCTCTAGAGGGGTGTTTAGTGAAGGCAGGTGATTGGGCAAACTGAAGTTTGGTGACAGAAGGCCAGGAACAAACACTTTGCTCACCTAATAAGGAAACCAACATTAGGTTCAAGTTACTGGCAGCTGCAACTGTTAAGTAGCTGCAATTTAAATGCCACTAGTCTGATGCATAACTGGGCTCTGTTTCAAAAAAAGCCAGTCATTACTAGCTAATGAAATAAGCCAAGTTGTAATGAGGTGGCATTTACTGAATTACTTTCACACACAAAAACAGGAAACTAACCAACGTTGACTCTCCTCAATTCCACAGAAAAACTATACGAAATGCAGAAATAACTGTAGAACTCATGACAGCTGTGGCGTTTTGGCTTCAAAAAGAAACACTGAATGATCAACCAATTTTTTGTTATTAAATTTTAAAAGACCAAATATTCTCTACAGTCACAAAAAAGATACTTTTCTCAACATTTAGTAGAAAACATAATTGTAACATGTTCAAACTGCATTGCTCCCAAATACCTTGTCTTGCCTTTTTAAAATTTTCTATTTAAAATAGTTACTGTAAATATTTCCACTGGATACATTTGGACCTTAACATTTGCACTGTTTGTGAAGGACCTTTGTCTATGCTGATTCCTTGATCACAGTACAGGTACAAAAATAATATCGGTACTTTTATTTTTAGATGCCTTTTTATTTGAGTGTTCACTTGAGTAGAATTTATCATAATCTACATAATTCTTATGAATTCTTTATTCAGTTTTTCAGCTATTTTGTGCATTAAATAACAGGAAATAACAGGAAATGTACAGGAACATATAGCCTGAGAACATAGAAGCTAGCAGGGTTGATCACTAGGCTGGAATGGGTTACAAGACCATCAGCAAGAAGCTTGGTGAGAAGTGACAACAGTTGGTGAAATTATACGGAATTGGAAGAAATATAAAATGACCATCAACTGCCTTCATTCTGGAGCTCCATCCAGTATCTTGCCTCAAGGAGTAAGGACGATCATAAGAAAGGTGAGGGATCAGCCCAGAACTACATGGAGGAGCTTGTTAATGATCTGAAGGCAACTGGGACCACTGTGGGGATGATGTTCTTCAGGTCATACTCAGCATTGTCATACTCAGCAGGGCCATACTTTGACAGTTCTTTGGTCTTGCCCATGGTGGTGGAGAGGTTGGAATTCTGTGGACAGGTGTGCTTCATACACATACGTTAAAATATGGAGTATCTGTAACTGATAGATTGATTGTAATCTGCGTAAAACATGGGCTCACAGCCAGTCTGTCGGAGCCAGAAGTCTGGCTGGGTTGTAGGGGATCAAATACTTATTTCACTCAATGACATGCAAATCAGAGTACTTCTATGTAACGTTTTTTTCTTGATATTTGGTTGATATTTTGTCTCTCTCTCTATAAAATTGAAACTACCTCATAATTAAGAGACTGTTCTTTTTTTTTTTTAAATCAGCAATCTCAAATAATTATTTCCCCCACTGTATATCCTTATAGGCTATCATGTTGGTAGGGCACATCTTCTGTGAAAATTTATGGTTACTCAGAATGCACTGCCTGGAAAGCAAGTGTCCATGCATGCATTAAGGCTAGCCACCAGTTTATGCTACTCAGATCAGAGTGCCCATGAAGCCCACTTATTGGGAGATTTTTAGGTAAAGAGCCTGGCTGCCTCAAAAAAGATCAATCAGAATCTGACATAAAAAATTATGATCTGCACACTCCCGGTCATCACATTACATGTAAGAAGTAAAGCAGGGCAAAATCCTGAGTGATGCAAAGGCCAGTTTGAATTAAGAGTCACAAGCTGGAAATAATTTTTACTTTTGTGGAACATACTTCCAGATATTTATTTTTGAATTTTTGAGGATAAAGTAATAAAAAATATTACTTTACAAATTACTAAACTTAAACAACTGTTTTTTTTCACACCATGCCAAACATTGGTTATTTAATAATGTGAGTTGTTTTTGTGAGACCACAAGGCATCTGCACTCTTTATTTGTACAGAATTTGTGTCCCTTTGATTGTTGGAAACAGGTGTCCCAACTGACCGAACATGTCAATCTGCCTTCCAAACCAGAAACATTATGATAAATATTAGAAGTCTGCCCTAGCACAACACATTACTAGCTTGCTCTCCCAGAATAACCAGGACATGAGCTGCACACCACTTGCAAAATCAGGGTAAAGCTCTTAATAATTCCCTGTACCCTGGATGTATATATTGTACTGAAGGCTAGATCACAAAAAACTAGGGATGCACCGAAATGTTTTTTTTGGACCGAAACCGAAAACCGAAAATGAGGAAACACTTGGCCGAAAACCGAAACCGAAAACCGAAATTAAATTATTATTAAATTATTAAAAGAATACATCTGTTACAAAACTATGCAAATATTTATTTAGCATTCAAACAATGCACAATATAAAACAAAATTTGAAATAAAATATTTTACTCATGAACAGCCTAAGGGTGTTTTCACATGTAGTCCTCTTTAAAGGAACCAAACTCAGTCCTCTAAAAGTGGTCCAAAAAGTGGACCGATAGAAAGGGAACTCGGCTCTTTTTCTGTTCAAGGTGTGAGTTCATTTGAAAGGGACTCGGTTCCCTTTCTGCTCCTCTTCAGCTCAGATGGAGCCTCAGTTCTTTTTCTGTTCACACTTCAGTTCCTCATCCAGCCTGCCACCATTCTTAAGATTTCCTTTCCACATAAGAGTTCTACCGAAGTTCTACGTTTTCCACAAAGATCTCTGCTACCATCGTTCTACAGCTGATGGAGAGCAAGAATGCTTTGAGTCTGAGCAGCTTGGTAGAGAAACTTGATCTTGACAAGAATCCTTGTCAAGTCCTTTTATTTATGTATTTATTGGGTTTTTTATATTTTATGATCATTAATTGGTTTATTAGTATTTTTTTGTTTTTTCTTTATTTTCGGTTGTTTCCCGCATAGACATGGTTTACCATGTGATCTACCTGAGGTAAGCCCATAGGGGAAAAAACAGTTGAAGTGAACTTGGAGCTTTGTGTTCAAAACATTTTCGGTTGCCGAATTTTCGGTGCATCCCTACAAAAAACCCAAATGATTATGAATGATTACTTAGATGCAGGTCGACTTATTAAAACAGGGGCCTTACTCCTATATTATACACCCTTATCCCCCACAGACAGACAACAAAAATTCACATCTTGGTGTTTAAATTACCCTACAGCTTGTGTCAGGAACATGAGACCGAGCAAGACTGATTTGCACATTATGACAAATAAACAATAAAATAATAATAATAGTATGTAATAAGTAAGCTAACATGATCTCTCTTTCTGTGCTATGATATACCCTGCTGATTCCAAAGAGTTTGTTTAAAGTCATACTTTTTTACCCTTTTGTGAACAAGCATGCACCTCTTAAGAAGCTAATAAAAGTGCACCTCTGCTGTGAAAAAATGCAAATAATTATAGAAAAGTAAATTGATTCAATTACCAACCCAGCTAAATGTGTAAACTCTACCAAAAGAGTTTTAACAATGATAGAACAAAGCAACTTTTTGCTGAAGATGGCTACCTGTTTAATACTGCAACATGCAACTCATGAATTTTTCAAGCATTTAATTTCTACTTCGTAACCAGGAAAGCTAATTTCATCCAAAGTTCGCGTGGCTTTGTTAAGCCTGCTAAAACTCCCTCTTTTATGTACCATCCAACTTGGTTTCATGGATGGCAACAGTGTGATATGGTCAATATTATCTATATAACATTATTGGCTATAAAAATAACCTCCTCTCTGATAATAGTGTTGTACATGCTGAATGCATTATCAAAAGTCTTTGACACAGCTGATCATTCCCTGCAGCAAAATAGCCTGTCAGCCATCTGTTTGATGCCTATGTATGTATGGAAAAGGTTTCAGAATTACTTATTAGATTTAAGTGTGAAAGCAGGGAATGTGTCATCAGAGTTCCTGGAGACAACCAAAGGTGTCACACAGAGATTTATTCTCAGCCCCATCTTTTTTTTCTTAATTTATATACACAAGATTGCTTTGATGTTAATTGGTTGTAATATTCATCTGTATGCTGACATCACTGCACTTTACTATACAGAGCCATAAAACTACCTTAGAAATTTCAAAGTTATGCTAAATTCTGGTAAACGTCTTGTTCCGCACTACAAGATTAACTACAACAATATTTATACCATATAAACTGTATTTCTAACCATGTATCACATTATAAACATCCTGGCATTTGGCTTCATGTAAAACATTCTAGTACTATAAGGTGCAAAGCTTAGATAAACATAATGAAAACAAAAAAACTTGTATAAAAACTTTCTTCAATAGCTTACATAAATGGGTTGTACCGAATATTTTTGTTTGTAATTGCTTTACTCATAATAATGTTGGAATTAAAATGTTGCGTCTCTTTTTGGCTGTCATGATGATATGTTGTTTTTGCAGAGGCTTCCAAAGTAGCAGACGAAGTAGCAGTCACCTAGTGCATGAGCTGCTGACCGCACTTTACCTGCATATCTGAAACTATTTTTAGCACAGCTAAAAATAATATGAGCTAAATATGGTGTTAAGTATGTTCTTAACATGTGTCTTTATTCTGTCTGCTAATCGCTTTGGTGTAGTAATTTATACAAACCATAACATGCTTCCCCTGCTTGCCACTCATTGAGTCCATGTGTTTCTCTAGTAAAATTTTAGTTGAACGTGTTTATTATGTCAAATATATTTTATGTTCACAATCAAATACATTTGCATTGTATATGTAATGTTTAAAGTATTAAACTTGCACGAAAAAAGAAAGAAAAAGAAAGAGAAAACATAAGGTTTCTAATGAAACAGTGCATAACTGCCAGCTTACCCGTGTGACTCCTGCGTACAAGACCAGGCTACCATTTGTCTCCAATACCAGCAAAGCATCTATGTCCTACCAAAGTAAAATACATTTTAAAAAATCTGTTTCTGATGAAGACATTCAGAGAGTGCTTTAGTTGATTTAGTTTTCAAATAAAACTGCCATTAGATACAAGTTCCATTTTTTTCAGTAAAAGAAAAAAAGGAAACATATTTAATAGATTATAGCAAAGCCTTCAGCACTTAGTAAAACATCAGATATAGTTTACAGTTAACCTTTATGTCTCTACTGTCACTTTAAGTCTTTTATCCTTCTAATTCAACCAGTTACAGCTTAGGTCTGCTAGCAAAAGATCTTCCCAAATTGTCAGTTATTACCACACAAAGAGACACAAATATTCACACAAACACATCTTAGCGGCCTCACAAATTTCTCTCATGTACACCTGAAATGGTTAAATTAGATTTTTTAGGGGGCTAGAAAGCAGATCCACTTGTATTATGAAGAGGAAAACCAAGTGAAAATGCAGATGTGCCCAAAACTGGAGTTCACAATTATTAAAACAAGAAAATAGGACTCCCAACAACCATGCAAGACTCGAAAGACCACCACGTAAAGTCAAGTAAAGTGGCCCCTTATTGTCACATGTGAACACACCACAGCACACAGTGTGAACAATGTGAAATTCTATCTCTGCATTTAACCCAGTGTGAAGTAGTGGGCTGCTGTCTCTTGCTTTAGATCTGAAGTAAGTTTGTCCACTTAGGAGTCTACATTTATGAATTAGGGCTACTTGGATCAGAATCAGAAATGTAAGCAACATCTAAAACTTTGGAGGTATTTACAAGAAGCACAAAACTACCTTTGTTGAAAGAATTACAGCAGTTATAACAGCAAAGGGCAGATATATTTTTTAATATTGTAGTTGTTTGTCAAGGCGTCTGTGTAATTTTCTGTTAAATATGTTTCCTGATTTTTTCAGTTACTGAAATATTAATCATCTTTATGTAGTATAGCAGCTGTGACTGGAAATTAAAGGTGTGAATGACTGGTCATTGCATTTGTCCAGATCTGTACACATTTCCAGTTAATTTCAGATTTGCTTCCATGTGTACCTTACCTCCAAAGGTGCAGCATCTTTGGCAGGTATATTGGTAACTGATGCAAATATAAGTTGGTTAGTTTCATTGCCTTCGAGAAACTTCACACATCTGGGATCGCCAGACAAGAGAGATAGAAAAATGAATAGGTTACAATGTACAAAGAACCACTATACCTCTCATGTGAAATCAGTCAAAAACAAACAGGTAAGTGGAAGTGGACATGTGAGCACCTGAGCTGCTGGTGGGATTCAACTAGAAAGCATAAATATCTGCTCTCACATAAGTCAGAAGTAATGAATACTTTGGAGGCCTGGCAGCTCTTCTCCCTGCAGACACACAAAATATTGAATATAAGCTGCTCACTTAACCATACTCAAACACTTAATCATGTGCAAAAGCATTAAAGAGTCCATTGAAAAATATGTCTCATATTACTGGACACATCACTGCTATAAGAGACACAGAGGGGACATGAAGACAGGACATGTATAGTAGATAAAAAGAGAACTGATAACCTATGTGTGGTAGTGGTTTCTGTCCATAGTTGCTCGATGCAAAGGTGAGGCAGAATGGGTTCCATCTCAGGTAGCAGGGCTGTATCATTAAGGGTGCTATTGGGTGATCCCAACAGGTTGTGCCCACGAGGTGATGGAGAGTGGCATGACCCACTGAAACGTTGCACTCCAGTAAAAGAGGGAACTGCAATGCCAGGGGAGTGAGCTCGGCTTGTGAGGAGGCACATACAAGTTATCAAAAAAAAGGGAAAGGAGGGGTTGTCAGAAATGTTATGATAAGCATTAGCACAATTACATTAGATTCTGCTTTTCAGAAATTCTAATGTACTACAAGTATAAATGAACAAAATCATTCAATTCAGATGCAAATAATGCTGTGGATCTAAATGGTGATAACTGTGGGATAAATAAGAGTGTTGCACAGCTTGATTTCTAGCTCCTGCCTTGAAGCATCTGACATTAGTCAGATAAAGGCATTATTTTAGTCCAGCTTAGCACACTGCAGCACACCACATTGATTAAAGAACCAACCAAACTAAGTTTCTTCTGTCAGTCAGGTAACATGTAAATTCCCCATTTTTTGCCTGCCAGAGCACATAAAACGGCTGCAGGTTTCACACTTCCAAAGAAGATTCTTGGATAGGCTGCCGCATGGCCTACCAGAACGAAAACCTCAAAGATTTTCTAATAAACGACCTGATAAAAAGTGAGCTACGCACTAAACAGTAGTATGCACACTGATGTCTTGTATTTTTATATTATTTTTAAGGTCAAAGGTGACCTGAGAAACTGACTGATAACAAATAATAACAATTAACTGTTCATTGTTACATCCCTGGATTAACAGATTGAATTGTTTCCAATAGAACTGCACACAAAGTGCACTGTTGTGAGGGTAGAGATTTATACTCACAATCAGAAAACTTTCAAGTGTGTAAGAAGTGCAGAGCCAGGCTTACCTCAGGGCAGCCATGTTGGAGATGTTGGGTGAGTGGGCACGGGAGTGCAGGCTGGGGGAAGGTGGGACACGGCTCTGGTTGTGCAGGGCGTGGCAGTGGAGTGGTGAGCCAGGAGAGTCCAAACGGGTCACATTCCTCAGATGGGCACCAAGGAAGCTGTGGCTAGCCGTGGGGGTCTGAGCAGGGGCATCACGCCTGGGACACTTAAGCACTGTAGATCGTTCCTACAGGAACCACACAAAACTTAAACTATGATTTTGTTATTATATTGCTGATGTTGACATGAAAAGTAATAACGGCATAAATGTGTTTCAGGATTCAGTATCAGCTGGTGTAGCATTTATAGCTGGCCCACTGTTACCTCTTGTGTGACTTTGCGCAGCGCCCAGACAGTGTGAGTGCACTGTACTGCATCGTAGGTCATGATGATAGAAGGTTCCTCACAGGAGAAAACCACTCGAAGCGCACTGTCTGATACATACTGCAGACGCACTGTCTCAAACAGCCCTGCCAAACAGAGAGGGCAGTCAGTGTGCAGCCTTCAAGTACAAGTTCAAGCACGCGTGTTCAACACTTACATTACCAGCTTTTACAGCAGTGCTTGAACATTTGTGAGCTCTTCAGAATTTTCTTTATTTCTGCATAAATATAGATAATATAAATACATAAACATAAATAAACTGCTATAATCAGAATTAATTGTTCCACCAATGATGGCAAGCCATCCTGGCCCAGATGCCCCAAATTTGATACCCCCCAGTTTGCACAGTTTGCTACTACTATAAATCAGACTTTAAAATGCAAACAGTCTGATTCAACGTGCATTGAAAAAAAAAAAAAACTTGCCGACTTGTATTTCTTTACAATGGAATCTAATGCAAATATAACCATTTTTTCCAATCCAAAATGACCCGTGGCTTCTGAGAAAATGTTTTTTGGGGGGCGGGTACTATTTTGTCTTACACACTATGTATGCATGTCTCTGCCATGAATAAATGTGCCCATGAAAAAATTTGCCCAAAAGTTGATGTCAAAGTTACCGTAAAATAAAAAATTATATATTTCTGCAGGAAAAGGTGTAAAGGCATTACACGCTTCAGATTCTCATCACCACTGATTGACTGACCTGTGGACTTGCAGACGACAGGTGCGATTTCATCTAATGGGTGGAGCATGCTGAAGAGGGTCGGAAGAGGTTCCCTGACCAAAAAAAAATGCACAATACATACCAGATGCCCTTAGAAACACTATCTTACTACATTCACATACACACAAATGCTAGATGAAGTAACGACAATCACTACCAAAGGCCACTGAAAGAAATAATATAAAATACCTTGTGGGACTCAAGGGAGCATCAGTTATGTTTTTGCGCTCTAAAAGAAGGCCAAACTTGGTTGGCCACAGTGTAGAGACCTAAAAAGGCAGAGATAGAGGTAAATGTCTATTAACAAAGTATGTTTTCATGTGTATGTATGTGGAACTACCACGGCACCTAATTTTGTGTCATAAGATAAATATTAAATCAACCTAAATTGGAACAAGGCATAAAATGTTTTTATAATACATAATAAGTTTGTGTTCTAATTACATAAATAAGTCACTGTTGCACAGGTGCCATAAACCATTAAAAAAAAAAAATCTGTGAAGTAACGGGGCTTTTATGTTAGCACATTTGTTGGGATACATTTGCATTCAGCCACAAGAGGATTAGTGAGGTCAGGTGCAGATGCTGAATGATTAGTACTGGGTGGAGCTCCATCACCCCAGAAAACACTGGGGGGCTTTAAACCCTCTAGCTGACCCTTGGTGTTACACACGGTGACCTTAAGCTCATGTGCGACAGCTCTGGAGTGTCTCAATGTGTTTGCAATGCTTTTTGAAAGAGATTATTCAAGCTCCGAGTACAGCTGAATGCTTTCTCGGCCAGCAAT
>JBBPCX010000154.1:9748803-9773988 GCA_037974365.1 Hydrocynus forskahlii | reverse complement strand
CTCAATGTGTTTGCAATGCTTTTTGAAAGAGATTATTCAAGCTCCGAGTACAGCTGAATGCTTTCTCGGCCAGCAATGGATGTGCCTTAAAGTGGCTGAATTCCTGTGTGGCTGTAATATCTACAGTACTTTTGACAAAAGGATTGGACTCAGTATAGGTTGATATTTAGTACTTTGATCGGATCAGAGAACATAAAAAGCCTTTGCCAAGTCTGCTGAACATGACCAAATGATGGTGCTTGTCATCCACAATCAAGTCCCCTTTGTGCTGTCACTGTGCCAAATCACCCATTACTACTAGTGCATGAATAGCATGAACGAGATTTAGCCAACATCAGTAATGTTTTCAAATCCCTCAGAGGACCAACTAATGGTATGCAAAAGAGGGACAGGTACAAACCTGCTTTGTAATACTGTGAGGAAACAAATTATTTTTAATTAAATACTTAATTTTTAAAAAACAGTACAAGGTCTTCATAAAAAAGGGACACATTAAAGAAAATAATATGTAAGAACATGTATTTGCTTCTACTACACAAAATTCAGTCATAACTGAAAGATTAGACACTAGATGTTTTATTTCAATATTACGTTTTTCCGTCAACACTAAAAATGATAACATAGTGTGATTAAAACAATTCTGTAATATTTATAGTAATTTCTATGTTATCTGCCTCAATATTTGATCACCACTATTAAACTTTTAGGCATCCTGGATATTAAAGAAATGATTAAGCAGAAAAATCGAATTCGTCCAATTACCCCAAATGCAGTTGGTTAGCCGAGATACGTCTGGAGTTCAAATTTTGCCACTTTAGCTTAGTGCTGAAGCTACAAGGTCAGCTTCTAGTTTCAGGTTCTCTAAAAACACACTCCAAACCTCAACTCGCTCAAACTACATACAACTCTATTATTTAGGGCTCGATTATGTGGTTTAGGACACAATATGACTTACTGCGATACAAACAATACGAACAAAATAAAAATTATTACAATGAGATAGGGGTCAGTATTCTCAAAACTACCTCATGAGGAAGAATGTTGATTTAAAGTCATCATAATTATCTGGATTATAAAACATTTATACACAATTTTCCTAAATTTCTTTTGCTCCAGTGTATTTTAACACCAGAATAGATTTTTGGTATACCAACATTAAAAAGATAAAAATGACATTTGTTGTTTGCATAAGTATTCAAACCCTGTGCCTGGGAACCTCCAGGTCAATACAAATTAAAAATGCATCCAAAACGACACAAAGGTGACACTTACCATAATTTTACCATAAATAAAACATAATTAGGTACTTAAATATGGCTCTTTCTCTGAATAAAAAAGCACACTTTGAAAGGGCCATTTTCTTTGTCAGAAAATAACTGCAAACATGAGGACAAAGGAGCATTCTGCTGATGTGAGAAACCAATAACTACAAAAAAAATATCAGAGTATTACTGTCCAGTTAAGCACTGTTGGACCCATGATCAGAAAGTGAAAGCTTCACCAGAGCACCCAGACCCTTACTTGAACAGGCTACCCCTCAAAACTAGGCATCGGAGCAAGATATTGACTGGTGAGAGAGTCTGCAGCCACTCTCCAAAGCCTGCACTGCTCTTTGCCTGAAACTGGAGTGAATGTGCATGGGTTCACAATTTCAAGAGTTCCCTACGGGAGGACAGCAAGAAAGAAGCCACTCCTTAAAAATGCCCACATAAAAACATGTGAAAGAGACGGACATGGGAGAAATATGGTGGTGGCCACATCATTCTATGGGGATCTTGCAGTAAAATTGTTACAATCTGCTGTAACCCTACAGCTTGAGACAAGATTCATCTTTCAACATGACAACGACCCTACACATGAGGCCAAAGTGACACTGGAAAGGCTGAAAAACAGAAAGGTGAATGTTCAGGATAGCCGAGGCAAAGCCCTGATTTTAACTCTACTGAGAATCTGTTGCACTATATGAAAACTGCTTTCCTTTCCAGAAGCGCTGTTCCTCAAATCTAAAGGGCCTCTACATATTCTGCCAGGAAGAATGGAGACAAAACACATCTGAAAAATGTACAAAACTGGTACATAATTACCCCAAAAAATAATGACTGTTATTCCAGCAAAGGTTTTCGCTATATGGTATTGATTTTGAGGTTGATATAGAGGTTGAATATTTATGTAAACACTGTTTGAGTTTTTCTTTTTTCTTTTAACTTTGGAAATGTTCTGTTACAGTATCTGAGCTTACATTATATAATGTCTTGGCTGACTACACAAACTATCACGTTACTTACATTCAACAGTTGCATTTATAAATTAGTTGTAAATTGGTTGTATTTGACAGAAAAGAGTCGCTCCAAACTTTTAAACAATAATGTCAATTTGAACTTATGTTTGATGAATATGTAGGAAGAAATAGAAAAAGAATAGATCCTCAAACACTGTACGATATATTAGCATACCTGAAATGGTAGCGGGGAGATGAAGTCCTTCCCACTCACAGTGTGGACGTTCACACACATGCTCTGGACTATGCATACACTCTGTTCAACTATGTCCTTTTCTAAGGTTCAAAAACAGCATATAAATACGAACACATATTAACTATATTATTTACATAATAATCACAATTATGGACACAATAACACATTTAATTACTAAAGCCAACAATGTAAAGTGTGCTTACCATCTTTACGAAGCTGAGGAACTGTGAAATTACACCACAAGGCCTAAAGAGGTACATTAAAAAAGATGATATAAGGGTCATCATGAGACATTCAATTATATTAGGCCTGTAAGTACTTGACATTACTTCATGTATCCGATTTAGCCAGTATTAGAGCTCAGCTGGATTTTCTAAAATGTATTCCACATATTGATTACTCATTACCAAAAGTGCATGCAACCTTAAGGGATCCATCTCCTACAGTTTCCTTGAATTAAATATTTTACCCTTAGGTTCACTTTTGACATTTGTGTGGGTTTTATGAAAAGTCATAATTCACTTTTAAATGACTATGTTCAACATCTTTTTTATCTTTTATATAATTAAACAGGCCATTTTATTAATATGTGAAAATGTTTTGAGTGACTGCACTGTGCCTTATCCAAAAAGCAGTCTGGGCTGAAACACCACTAATAACTTTATTGTGGATGGTCGGAGGTAAACTGCTGCAGGCTGAATATGCATATATGACATTATGAAAAAATGGAACTCAAAGCAGCTAAACAGACAGATGTGGACCAGATAAACAGGATAGATCTGTAGGTATAGCAGTGTTTAAACGGGCTCTTGAACATGTTTCATTTTAAATGTTTGCCAAACAAATGTTGAACATCACATTAATCTGTGCCTCAAAAGGCTTTTCTCAACATATATGGGACACGGTCAACTCAACATTCCCCTAACACTGACCGATTGCATGACATCCAAAAGACATTCAGAAGAAGCTTCAAAGTGGCTTCCAAAGTTTCACCCTATTGCTGGGAGACTGCAAGGTTCAATAATGTTTAAACTCGAGTTTTATTCCCAGTGATGTTAGAAGTTTAAGAAAGCATAACTGGTCATGATTAACTGGATTTAGTGTTATGAGGCACATGGTGTCTCTTAGGAATGCACCAGTTAGGTAATTCTTGGCTGATTTAGAAATCCTGTATTCAGATCTGCATGTGTGTAGATGACGATCAGAAAAGAGCATTCAATTTAGAACGGCAGCCAGGTATCACCTAAAAATTCTGCTCTTCCATTGCACAGCAAACATGTCATCAGATTTCAGTCTATATATCAGACAAAGCTAATCATTTGTCCGTTACTAGTACTATTTTAAAATCATGATTCTCTAGTAACTTATCGAACTTCTTTTTTTTTTTAAAACAAAATGATGCAGACTGGATATTGTGAGAATGTTCATATTGGTTATGGAACTAGATTTTTGCCATACTGCCCACACTTATGTAAAGACTCTCCCCCATCAGTATTGACAGTACCTGCTGCACTAGGCTGTCCACTGTGAAAGCTTTGTACACATAAGAAGCTTGACTCTTGCTCCCTCGACTCCAGATGACCATGTGTCCAGCCGCATATAGCTCTTCTTCATATTTGGCTTCATCTGTCCTGGCACTGGAGCCTTTCCTAAGCTGCCAGGATTCCTGTCAAACAGAGAACAATGGAAATTAAATGCCTTTTTATATCGCACAAACTACAAAACGAATGATGAACATATTAACTTGACATATTCAAAATTACACCAACAATTGCAAGTTCAGTTGTATTTCATGCTTACTCTTACTCCTGGAAATGGTAACTTTTTAAAGTAATTTTAATGTATAATGTATTAAAAACCATTACTACTGGTCCATTCATCATGAAACACTGTTTACATTGTGTAAAGTGTAATTGGTGTGTGTCAAAAATGTAAAGCAAAAAAGGAAACACACTATACAGACAAAAGTACTGGGACATCTGACCATTACACCCCAATTGCATTCAATGACATTGCATTCAAATACATAGATATGGAGTGGGTCTCCCCCTTTGCAGCTAGAACAGCTTCCACTCTTCTTGGAAGGCATCCCACAAGATTAAGGAGTGTTTCTGTGGAAATTATTGCCCATTTCTTCTGTAGAGGATTTAGGAGGCCAGACAATGATGTTGGATGAGAAGGCCTTTTTACACTGGAGTACAGTCATGTTGGAACAGAAAATGTTATTCCCCAAACTGTGTCCACAAAGTTGGAAGCATGGCATTGTCCAAAATGTCTTGGTATGCTTGGTATTCTCTGGCAATGGGTATGACTGAAACACCTTCAATTCAATAATTAAGAGGTGTATCCCAATACTTTTGTCCATATAGTGTGCAACAGACAGCAATGTGTTATCATTGCAACAGAACATGTATTAAGAGGCTGTAGTGGAAATGACAAATACGGGGATATTAAAGAGCGATTTAAAATAGAAAGGGCATTGCTACAATAGGCCAGTTGACTACACAAGTTAAAGATCCAGAAGATTATACCTTGGTTGTTATACAGTGTTAAAGTGCAGTGGATCAGGGAACTGGCTACCTTTTGGCGTTCTTGAAGGCTGACCTCTTGAAGGGAGCCAACGAGTCCGGCCGCTCCGTCTGAGGACCAGAGCTCCGAGGCGGGCTGTAGCTGGCGCAGCTGGAGGTTCACGGCGTTCGGGTGATTCTTGCAGTGCTCACGACCGAACGGGACAAACGACTGCAGTTCCCCGGCGGCTATCATTGTGGCTCTCTCTTCATACACGTTCGACATGAGTTCCCAATATCAGCATTATTTCTGCGAGAACAGTAAAACATGGTCCATGACGGGCGTTCAGTGGCTTACTGAACTTTAAACAAACTTGGTTTGATCGTTTCAGGTTATATTGTTCAGAAGCGACTTTACTGTGTTTTTGTGAACATGTGTCAACAGAGAACCTCATACTCCATCGCAGAAGGACATGTACAGTTTCACTCGAGAGTTTAAAGTGTAAAGTGAGTATTTGTCATACGTGAACACGCCACAGCACTCAGTGTGAACAGCATAAAATTCTTTCTCTGCATTTAACCCATTCACCAAGCGAAGCAGCGAGCAGCCAGGAACACAGCGCCCAGGGAGCAGTGTGTTCAAGGCTACCTCAGTGGTACCACTAGCAGTCCTGGGATTCGAACCCACAACCTTCAGGTTGAAGGTGTAACTCCCTAACCACCAGACCACCAGCTGCCCCAACAGTTAGCTAGCTGGTAAAAATAACCGGTATGTTAGTTAACACTATATTTAGTTTTTAAGCAACTGTTAACCATTGAGGTTTTTTTTTTATAAAAACTCTACTTGCACTCAGGTATAATCTGTAGGAAACACTGCCATGTCTAAGCTCAGACCGAGCAGAGCCCGTCCGGCACAGGCAGCGAGCTAGCATTAGCAAGAGAGCTCTCCAACCAACCTGGTAATAACGAATAGTCTGGCTCTTGTCTCTGAGTCCTTTCCTTTCCGTCAGTTGGTACCTCCCCCGCTGGACCGCACGGGTAGTAAATACCAGCATAAAAAAGGACTAAACGTAACCGTAGGCCATAAGAAGCGAGTAAACACACATTTTCAAATGAACGCGGACATCTTGCTATCCCGTGATACTCGGTCGGTGAGCACAGCCAATCACGCGGACGAGCTCAGGTCCGCTGATCTTCAGATACTCCGTGCGGATAACAGTGCTACTTACACCAGTCAAACGGGGTTACATGGATGATATACAGATTGGAGGATTACGAAGAAAGCCCAAATGAAACATTTCATACTTCTCCTTTATGTTATTACAATGCTCGACAGTACAGAGTGTTTCCATGCTGCTGAAATGCTTTGATTTTCTTTCCAGGTGGACTTTGAAGGGTTTATAGGTCATTAGATTAGAGCATGAGAACTGAGATTGTGAAGGTGTGTGATGGTGTGCTTATTATGAAAAAGAGCCCTCTCCCTCTGATCCACAAAGGCACTAACAGCCTTTATTAACAGTCAGTTTGTGTTCATTTAATACTAATGCAAAGGATTTCAGAAAGCATTTTAATGTCCAGATTTTACTGGCCGTCACTGCAGAAATATTTTTATGAATGCGAGACTATCTGCATCAGGATATTAACCTTGCTGTGGCATTTCTCTCAAAAGAGATCTGTTAAAAATGCCATGGGTTCTGTAGAAGTGTGATCTCATGTTTTGGTCAAGCAAATGATTTATTGTTAATAAGGGGCAGTTGACCACTTAAGAAAGGCAGGTAAAGCTGGGTTTTAAAGTAAATTTACCTCGAATGCTATCAAAAGTCACATTTAACTGACTTTTGTTGTTATTAAGTTGTTATTTAATTGCAACACAGGGTTTTGTTGCTGTCTTTGTGTATGTGAGAGGGAGGAAGATACTGAGTTGCTTTGTTTGAGTTCTAATTGGTTTGCGTGGTCTAGTGATACCTGCAGGTGTCTGAGGGGACAGATGAGAGTCACGATTTCTCTGTTTAACTCTCCCAGTCCAGGGACATCAGAGGAACAGCTAACAGTCTGAAGACAGAGGCAACTGAAAGGTTCTGGCATTTACATTTGACCTTGTTGACTGTCATTGAAGATAATTCCTTATCTGTACATTTCTCAAGTCTTTCATAACATTTAAATATGTAATAGTGATAAAATATATGTGATGATAACCTCATTCAGAATGAGATTTTGGGGATGAACTTTCAGGGATGGCTATTTTTTTTCCTCTGCTAGCTAGGTAATGCCAAAGGAAGCAGGAAAACTGATAGAATGCCAAATATCACGACTATATTAATTAGCTTTTAGAAGAAAGGCTGCAGCACCAGCCAGGATTTCATTATCACCTAGCAGGACTGAAATGGTAACAGGTTAAGCTAAGCCAGTTTTAAGAAAATTATTTTGAATGATTTGAATGGGAGTGCTTTAAATTATTTAACAGATTTAATATAAAGTTTTTTTAAATGCGTAGTGAGTTGATGAAAATACAAAAATGAAACAAAAAACTGTGAATTTTATGAAGCCAGTAAGGATGAAGGATACTGCAATACTGCGCTGCAGAGTATAAGATATTTAAAAAAAAATAGATAGTAAATCTGTTTTATATAGATAGTTGTCAGTGTCCCAACAATTTGTACCTGAAGTAAATAGACATTAAAATGGTGTGAATGGTGATATATTATATCATGTTCATGTTCAGGTTAATTATTAATTGTTGTACATTGTTAAAGCAGCCAGTGAGTCTTCAGATCATGCTTGGATGAAACCAAACCCTTTGTGCAACCATCAAAGAGATAACAGAGATGAATGTATATAGATCCGTCCAAATCCAAACGCATTCCCCACCTCCACTGTGTGCTCTGAAGACTTTTCTCTGAAGACACTCACCAATTGTCTTGCCCCTCCCCAGACAGTGGAGCTGAGAGAATATTTCTCTATCACGCTCATTTTATTCAATTATTTTTCAATATAGTTCCCCCCTCTCACATATGGCCACCGTCACCTCTGAGTCGTGTCTCAGCGTTTCAGACTATGTGATGTATTATTGGATCAAAACATTTTTATCCTGCATACTGCGTCAAGAGAAAGCAACATAGCTAGAATTAGTATACAAGATTTACAGGGTCATGAAGGATTAAACAGACCCTCCATCTATGAATAAGCAGTTAATGTTATATCCTTTGGAACTCAAAAACACATTCAAAACATTTCAAGCATGTGGTCAAAAGATCAATGGAATGAATCCCACTTATTTGCATTCCTTTATGTAGTTAATTGTGATTAAGCATATACATCTTATTTGCTCAATTTTTTCCGTACAATATAAAGTATAGCAGAAAAAAGAGATTTTTCTATAAAAAAATGTTATTGCTAACTGTTATAGTTTTGTTATAGCTACATGAGCGGACGATATAAGCTTCATCAGAATGTACTTATTACTTTCAATAATTCAAAACAGTATTGTTTTTTTTTTAATCACAGGAACTAGACAGAGTGAAAGCTGTTCCTGATGTTCCTCACCAACATCCATTGAGAGCAACAGTGGCTTTATACTCTCACCAGTGAGTGTGTATATATATCATGTACAGTCCATTGTTCCAGTTCATCCTTATTGTAGCCTTTGCTGTCATTCATTCAGCATATTTCTTGTTACAGTGGAGGCTCACAAGAAAAAATTAAACTTTTCACTTAATTAGTTTGCTGTTTGGTGATTTGTCCACAGGTGTCCCACAAGCACTAACTGCCAAAGGTGCCTGAATTTTCCTTATGTTATTTAAATGGAAGAAGGGTGTGTGAACATTGTAAATTTTCCAAGACATATCATGCACTTCTCAATCCCTAATAGTAACTAAGCTGGAAACATCTTGTTCTTATTCATTTTTGTGATGTCATGAAAAAACAGCACGTATATATGCCTGTCTCTGTCCAAGCACATTAAAGTAACAAGCAGTGTTTAATGCTCCTGGTTGACACAGTATAGGGCAGCCAATCCGAACAGAGACACGTCCACACAACAGCTCGGCTTCAGTCCGCACAACAACAGCTTGTTCCAAAGGTCAGACTCGGAAAATATGTTAACAGCCTTAAAAAATAGTTTGTTATTGTTAATTTTTGCTTATTTATTTAAAAACTAACAATTTATCACATGCATTTGACAGCCCTAAAGTGATTATATGAAAGTTAACATTTACTACTGGCAGTAATTGTGCTGATGCCTCAAAGTGCATTCAGATAATGAAGTTGAGTAAATTCAGTGCAGTGCAAAACATATAGATTTGTTGACAAAAGCATTGAAGTGTATCCGTGCAGCTCTTGCCCTCTTGGTCTCATAGCGTAAATGGTTGGTCTTGTGTGATTTTTTGGGCTATTAAAAATTCATTCTTGAAGAACTGTGTTTTGTCTGCAAAGACCAAAACAGAAAAAACATACTGTATGTTTATTTCCAGTTATCATTTGAGTGAAAAGTATATTAGGTGAAAAGAAAAATCTTTAAAATATTTTTATACTTTTCTAAAAAACTAAATGTGACAAAAGCCTTAAAGTAGTGACTAATTTGCTTAAGTTTGATTATTGACCTTTAAATCATGCAGAATATTTCTGCTTTATTAACTATTAGCTTTCTTTTCTAAAATATGCTGACTGTCTCTGTGGTTGCAGACTTTTGGACCAGTTGAATGACCCATTATTCATTCTGTTAACAGTGAAAGAAATGTGGTTCAAAACTGTATGGACAGACCTAATGAAAAAATACTTAATGTGATTGTTCAAGCTGCGTGGAGGACCCAGGAGCATTGCTACATAGACCTGGGCTCTGAGTAGATCCCTAACGATGCTCTGAAAGCATTATTGGACCGAATATCCTCCATGTGGCCAGAGATACAGATGCAAGTTTACAATATTAGTTCACGATGCACTGAAGGCTTCACCTAATTGATTAATCACAGGACTGTTGGGTGATACCAGAGTCATTTCCATCAAGATTCTGAGCATGTTCATCATCGCACTGCAATTTTATTAGGAACACCTACCTCATAGGTCCATCCTCACTAACTATAATGGCTCTCAGCTTGGATGTACTCAACCTATGCAACCTATGTTCTTGAAGAGATTCTACGCACTCATTTACAAAACACACCTCTATTACAAAAACAGTCAATGGAAATGTTCATTAGGGATTGGTTTCACAGTCTAGCCTTTCACCAGTGGTCAGTTTCTGGCCACAGAATCAGCCATGATTGGATAGTTCTTGATGGTTGATCACTGTTAACTTGGCAGGGACACTGAACTCTATACATCACTGCCAGACACACTTGTCATGCATGACAACAGATGGATTATATTTGAACCCCTACATAGTAAGCTGTCTTTAGGTGGACCTCATAAAGCGATCCATGATTAAGTATGAAGTAGCTGTTGGAAACTGATGACATTTAAATTCCATTTCTTTGTATTAATTCATGAATTTGTTTGTTTGTTCTTACTGGTCTCTGTACAGATAAAAAATACAGCAATATTTTTGCTCATTTTTGAGTGTCTCGTCTCCTAACTTAACTCTAACCTTTAAAAGCTACAGCATGATGACGTAAATCATGCTTGAACTGAAGTGAATGCTGCCAAACATTACCATGCTTAGGATTTATATAATGCTTCATAAAAAAAAAAAACATTTGAGTTTCATTCCAAGATTCTGTACATTCAGAAAATACATCATACTGATCTTAATACAGCATAGAATGCAGCAATCCCAAATGTGTATTTCCTGAAAACTCTGTGGCATCTGATTCCAGTCGCATGGTTGTTTATACAGTCACCACACTGACAAGCTCCTATATCTGTCATGCTGATTTATTGTAGCCGGTCCTATTCTTTAACTCCTCCATTAATCACGCTGTGCAGAATGGTCAAAGAGCACAAGCAGATGAAATCATTTGCTATGCTGTTAAGGTCACTGGCTGAAAAGCGATTGTTTCTGTGGAGGACTGCGTAAAAACTGACTCATCACAGAGGCGTGTCCACTCCTAGAGCCTCCACCCGAGCCTCCTCACTCAGCACCAATTTCTGTCTCGGCCAATTTGTCATCAACTGCCTCTCCAGAGTCCAGGAGCTCCATATTGCGCAGAGCCAGATCCTCTGGAAACTGCCTGTGCCATACAATACAATGACTTCCACTTCAAACTGCCTACACAAGAGCCTACAAGCAGATTTATACAGAATCTATAGATGATTTTGATGACGACTGTCCTTCTTTAAAATCAAACAAAGTAAAACAACTAATGAACACAAAAATACAAAGAGATAATCAAGGTTTCACATTGCAATAGTTGTACGACATGATTTTCAAATGACAGTATGTTTTCATCACAAAATATAAACAAACAAAAACATGTTGCATAATTATAGCATTCATCTCCAGGGGATTTGAGGCTTTTCTGCATGACAGACCCATAACAAATTCTGCTTCAAATCCTCATAACAGTGGAACAAACATGTTTCCTCATGGTTCAGGCCGTAAGTGATTTTATTAGCATGGTGATTAAGTCAAGGCAGAGATGGGGCTGTAATGCAGCAGTCAGACCAAGAAGCATCCCAGAGCCCCAACAAGAAACTAGACATCCATGCTCAACAAAGTGGAAACCTATGTGCCATTCTAAACCAAATCATTTGCAAATAAATCTGCACAGACAACAAACCCCAACCTTAATGGGTTGACATATATATATTTATCATTGATATATTTTCATATATTTAATCATCAGATATGAATGATAATATAGTGAATCTAAACAGTATTGTGCTAAAATCTGAGACATCTGAAAATGAAATGTATCTGTTGTTTATTAATTTATTTGGCTAGCAGTAACTTTTTAATTGGTTGCTGACCTGAAAAGAGGCTGGACTGAATGAAGTAGTCAGAAACTACACCTGTGTTCTTCTAATCATATTTAAAAAAAAAAAAAACTTTTAAGAAAACATTAAGAATGTTGTTTGTTTTTTGCTGTATTTATATTTACATTATATTTACTGGCAAAAATATAGTTATTGGCAAGATAAATGTTTTTTCTTGGCTGTCCACAGTACTGTGTACACAATGTGAGTGCACTGGAGCCTCACAAGCTAAACTGTTAAACTTCCTCACAGATTTACTGGCACTTGACAACAGCTTTGGTTTAAATGTTCTAAAAGTTTACAATGAGGTCAAACATAGCTTGTCCTTTAGTAAAATACTGGGAAGGTAATTTGGTTAACCAGACAAGAAGAATCAATTATGTTTAAAGAGTCTACCTTGCAAAAACTAAATCATAGTAACTTGGACTAAGGAAAAACTAAGGAAAACGTAAATCTGACAATGGGGTAAACTAACGTTACTAAGTAATATTTCTTTAATAAAATAATAATAAGTAAAATAATAATAGAACCAAAAGTAAGTAGATCAGAAAAATAGGATGTATTACCTTGAAATAAATTCAGATGCAAAGTTTTAAAGGCTTTTTTTATATATCTAGATAATAATTTTTTGCTAATTTAACTTTTTTTCCTAGACCTCTCATTAAGATCTGGGAAATTTGGAGGGTAAGTCAAAACTCTTTGTTGTATTCCTTAATTCCTGATTCCTGAACAAGACCATGCCATGAAGGTTTTTACTTGGTCTGGTTAGGTAAGAGACCATGTCAGAGTAACAGAACATTGCACAGAGCATCACACTGCCTTCTTCCCATCCCCGTGCATCCCGGTACCAATTCTCTTCCCCAGATAAGCACGCATGCACCATCATCCATATGATGTAAAAGAAAAGAATTGATTCATCAAACAGATCTCCTTCTCCCACCGCTCTATGGACAAGTTCACAATGAGGGGTCAGACATGATACAACAGCACAAGAAAATACTACATTAACAAAAAACATGCAACACAAAACACCAAGAGTTGTAAACATTCAGGAATTACAAGAACTTAAAGACCAGCATTAATCAAGAGTTTTACAAGAAATTGACAAGAGTGGTGCTACAAGACCCCCTACAAAGAATCCACAAATCAAGACTGAAATGCAAGGGTTTATATATACCAACTAGACAATGGAAAACACCTGGGCAGGGAAGGAGACAGGATCAAAACACAGATGAACAGGATAACAAGGGGGCAGGGCCAAGGTGGAGCTCAGACCAAAACAGACTTACATGGACTGTAGACGAAGGCGCGGGGAGAATTTAAACAACAACAGGGAAAAGACAAGAACATTACAGTATACCTTGTAGTTTTGTTGTGACTATTTATAAAGATTAGCTGAAAGATTTTTTTTTTTTTTTTTTTTTGTCAGTGGTGCACGCAACGATAAAACACACAGGCGCAAAAATGCATGACAGGAATTTTTGAGAGTGCAGATAAGACAATATCAGAACAGTGGTACAACCTGGCTGCACTGTTTCTGGTCTGGACCTCGCTGAGCGAGGACGCCTCCTACGCCCACATCAGAGGCGTCCACCTCTGCAACTAATGGTTTGGTGGGATCTGGATGGAGTAGTATAGGTGTGGTGGATACAAGCTGACAGAGATTGTTGAAGGCTTGAGATGCTTCTAGGGTGACAATGAATGTCTTCTTAGACCGTTTAGTAAGGGCAGTAAGAGGTGCCGCAACTGAACTGAAGCCCCGGATTAAGTGGTGGGAGAAAACCCCAGCAACCCCAGCAGTGGTGGTAGCAAACCCCAGAAAGAGTTGAAGCTGCTTAAGCATTTTGGGTAGGGGCCAAGCACTCACAGCATCCAGCTTCTGGGGATCCATGGCCACACCCTTATTGGAGATGGCAGACCCCAAGAATGTGGTGGAGCACTGGTGGAAAGTGCATTTCTCCAACTTACAGAACAGCTGATGGGCCAGCAGCCTCTTTAACACGGCTCTCACATGCTGGGTGTGTTCCTCCATGGTGCGGGAGAAGATGAGGATAACTAGATAGGCGAAGGCCCAACGACCCAATGAATTGTTGGAATGCTGCATGACTGTTGCACAGGCTGAAGGGCATAACCAGGGTTTCACAGTGTCCGGTGGGGGTGATAAATTCCATCTGCCCTCTCTGATGCAAACGAGGTTGTAAGCGCTCCTAAGGTCCAACTTGGTGAACACGTAAGCACCAGAGAGGGCGTCCAGGGCGGTTTTAGTGAGTGGAAGCAGGAGTCGGTTCTTGATCGTGATCTTATTGAGCCCCCGATAGTTGACGCATGGTCGGAGGCCCCCATCTTTCTGGAGAGGAGAGGATGAAGGCCCTCAGCAACATACTTCTTCATGGCCTTCTGCTCTCCCACAGAGTAAAAATGGCTGCAGGGTGGTACCGTGCCTGGTTAGAGGTCAATGGGGAGGTCATAGGGGCGATGAGGAGGCAACTGGACGGCCATCAGGGGCCTTGGACTCCCATGAGCATGACCCAGCCGCCGTCTGGAGACATAACTCCGTACAGGTCGGACCCCATTGAAGAATCTTGTGCTGACGGGATCCCCCGCCTACCGGGGCCCCTCTCACTGTTGTTCCTGTGTGGGGGGGTGCTGACGGGATTCCGCGCCGGCCCAAATTTACCTGACCAGCCCAGTATGCCTGATGGCCAGTCCAGCACTGCTCGATGGTGAGAGAAGGATAGCTGGTCATCAATCATAACACCCAGGTTTCTCAGTACCTTGGACGGGATGAGGGGTGAAGAGGTGATTTTTACATTGGTACTGTAACAGATAGAAGGTTAAGCTGGGAGAACCAGAAGTTCCTTCTTGGCAAGGTGTAGCTGTAGGCTGGGATCCTTCATCAATGCGGATATGTCTGGTAGACAAGCCGAGATGTGTGCTGAGATGGTGTGGTCGTCTGGCAGGAAGGACAGGTATAGCTGTGTATCATGAGCCTAGCAGTGATAAGAGAAGCCATGAAAGGGAACCAAATAGATTTTTTCATTAGCACTCTTACAATTAGCGTACTACTTCTTCCCATTGGCTCACATTATACTCTTGTACGCTATATGTAACTTGATTTGGTTCCTACTTGTCCACACAGGGAACACAGGGAACCGGAAATGATGCATGTCACACGGTATATAAACAAGGAAGGGATAATGCTCCGGTGCTCAGTCATTGTTTGACAGGTGCAGAGGCCCTCGGGACAAAGAAGCGCGTCCTATCTGCATGGGTTCCCCAGCTCTTGAGTGATCCACAGACAGAGATTAAGAACCGATGGGCACTGGCTCTGGGGTTGTGGTGGAATGGGAACAGGTCGTCACCGGCGGCAGGGTCCGAGGAGCTGGCTTCAGACGGAGCTCATGCTTGGTAAACAAGCAGGCAGAGTTGTATTAGGCCCTCCAAGGAGACGGGAAGCTCCCGCCCGGTGAGTTTGCCAGCCCCTCGTAGAAGGCTGCCTGGAGAGCAGGTTCACCCCAGACGGTTTAGGCTGCCAGGGTGTGGAAGTCGGCAGCATATCAGTGCAGCCCACTGACCTCCTGTTTGAGGTCTGCGATCTCGCAGCCTGCCAAGTCATGGTATCACACAGCACAGCAAAGTCTGCTGGGTTCACAGCTGTAGGCTCAGTCATTATTTCACAACCTGGCCACACCGGTAGCCCGGTGTAGCGTAGGGGATGAACCCAAACACGGACAGACGCAAGAGAGAACACTCTCAGCTGAGAGTAGGGATTCCCACCGGGAATCCGCATTCTCATTCACACACACAGTAAACAAGAGGCTCAGAAAGACCAGAGTAGTCACAGTACCGAAGGAGTTGTGTTGATGTGAGATGGGCACCGGAGCATTACCACTTCCTTGTTTATATACCATGTGGCACGCGTCATTTCCAGTTCCCCGTGCACGGCACGTGACTAGTGTGTGACAAGTAGGAACCAAATCAAGTCAGTTATAGTGTACAAGAGTATAATGTGAGCCAATGGGAAGAGGTAGTACACTAATTGTAAGAATGCTATTGAAAAAATCTATTTGGTTCCGTCTCATGGCTTGTCTTATCATTGCTAGGCAGATGATACACAGCTATACCTGTCCTTCCTGCCAGACGACCACACCATCTCAGCATGCATCTGGGCTTGTCGACCAGACATTTCCGCATGGATGAAGGATCACAACCTACCGCCAAACCTCCTATCCATTACAGTATCTAAGTAAAAATTGCCTCTTCACTCCTCATCCCATCCAAGTTAGTGAGAAACCTGGGTGTCATGACTGATGATCAGCTATCCTTCTCTGACCATATTACATCTGCCCTCTGTCATGTCATTTTGCCTTATAAAACATCAGAAAAATCAGGCCATACCTGACTCATTGTGCCACCCAAATCCTGGAACAAGCCATGTTTTTTTCTCGTCTCTATTACTGCAGTGCTCCTAGTGGGTCTCCCAGCATGTACAAGAAGACCCTAACAGCAGGTACAGAATGTAGCAGCTTGGCTGGTCTTCACCCAACTCAAAAGGTTGCATGTCACTTCACTGCTGATTGACCTACACTGGCTACCTATTGCTGCCCAAATTAAATTCACGTCACTAACTCTTGCCTACATAGTGACATCTGGGTCTGAATGCAGCTACTTTAAGCCTGTCATTTAGGCTTACATTCCTAATTGCTCCCTCTGCTCCTCAAAGGAATATCGTTTGGCTCTGCGATCCCTACACACAAGGCAAACCCAGTGCAGAGTCTTCTTATTCGTGATTCCCCACTGGTGGAAGGAGCTGCCAAAGACAACCAGAGCAGCAGAATCCCTCTCTATCTTCGAAAAAAGCCTGAGTACTCATTTATTCAGAGACCATCTCTTCTCCTGATCTGTCTTCTTGCACTACTCCCACATTTTAGCTCATTTAGCATTTAGAACTCCCCTCTGTTTCTCACACTGTCCTGAAATTTGAATGTGTCCTCAAACAGTAAGTTGCTTCGGATAAAAGCATCTGCCAAATGACTGTAACTTTCTATGGATGGTTATTTTAAAGAATACTTTAACGGAATACTCCAGTGTATGTGCTAAAACTATTGTGTTGATTACAACAGCCAAATACCACAGAGTACTTTTGACAAATCTTCCTGTGCTTAGCAAAAGTTGCCAACTCAAAAGATACTATAGATGTTCTTTACTAAAAGATTTTAATTTAATTGGCCATTAAAATATGATTTGCAACCCTCTACTTATGAATAAATTCATTCATGAAGAAGTTTTTATAATGAGTGTTGTCACAAAGCAGCTTTTCCAAAATCCAGTTCCGAGCACCTTGTGAGCGAGCCAGGAATAACAATGCTAAAACCACCCACAGAGCACAGAGAATTTGAGAGAAACCAGGCCTCAAAAGGAGAACCCATGCTTTTTTGGATGACAGAAAAATAAAGATCTACTGGAGATTGACTTTCCTATAATCCCTGTAATTCCAACCTACACCACTTACCTAACACTAATGCATCTGCTCCAGCCAGTCAAAGACTTCTGAAAAAGTGAATTATCTGGAGCAGGTGTGGAATACTGTTGTTTCTCAGTAGACTCCATTGGAGGCACCATCTTGTTTACATGAAAGAGGCAGAGCGATGAGGTAAGCAGATGACAGAGGGGGCAGAAAGGATAAAGATACAGGGTGATGGACACACTAAATGTCCAAAGGTATCCAGACATCTTAATTCAGGTGCTACATAGTATAAGAGCTTATGTCACCATGCCCAGTCCCAAGCTTTGGCTAGAGGGGTATTAGTGTAGTGGAAAGTGTTCTTAAGAAAAGAAGCAGCATGCCATTGGAGTGGTGTTTGTGACTGAATGTTCATCAGACATCAGTGCTTGACTTCACTGTGCCTGAATGCAACAAAATCCTCACAGCAATGTTCCAATTTGTAGTGTAAAGTCTTTACAGAAGTGGCTGTATTACAGTTACTGATGTCTAGCTAAGGGTGTTTGCTAAATGCAATTGCAAGTGATCAGAAGGATTTATAAAATGGAAATAGTAACTTACTGTGTAGCATTAAGATTAGAAGAGACACACCATGCACACACTTTCACAGCAGAGCTGGCAAAAGATTGTTCTTGGGTAAATCACTTTTGGTTTTTTAAACACTGTTCAGCAGAACTGCTTATTAGTCTTACTCTAACTAAAACAATCCAAGCTCAATAATTCACTTTAAAAGCTCAAAATCATGTCAGAAACGTACTTACACCTGTTTTTAAACCTACTCTTTGTTTACATGGTGTAGGTATGCAAAACTAATTTGTCCAGGAATCTTGAGGGAATCTAGATCTAACACAGCTTCAAAAATCAGCTTTGTTTCAGCACCAGCTGATTAAACAAATACACATAACAATTCTACAGAAGTCTCTCCAGTTTGTGGTCACCAAACTTGGCTTTATATCCACAAGTCAAGAATAGCGCTTCTCAGATCACTCTCACTAACCCTCTTCACCTTGAATGACACGTGAAAAGTGTGGCATAAATGAATCACTGAATATGAGCAAGGCAAAAAAAAACGTCATTCTGGTCTTCTAAACTGAGCATGCCAGCAAACCAGTGACGAACACATGAGTCCCAGTGGGACTCTTTTCATGACGTACCAACCCGGATCAAATCCGATTGTGTTCCCATTTGATGAGAAATATTCAGATATATAAAACGAGGCGAGGGGAGGGAGAGGCCAGTCAGAAGAGACGTCCGCCCTGGAAAAGAGCTGAGGAGGCTTCACACAACTTCAGGAGCTTTTTCCCTCTGCAGGCTTTTAGCACCACAGACAGCAGCCTCTTCTTACCTGAGGACCCTCAGCACATGTAAGAGCTTTTTCTCTCCACTTGCTGCCATTCAGAATCTCTTCTTCTCCTTCTCCTTCCTCTTCTTTCGGTTCTTCTTTTCTTTTTTCTTCTTCTTCTCCTTCTCCTTCTTCCCGTTTTTCGTCTCCTCCTCCTTCTTCTTCGACTTTATTCTTCTTTCCATTTAGATTTAGATTTGTTTGGGAGGTGAAGTGTGGGGCTCTGAGTGAATAAGGTTCTTCTCCTGCAGGGTGAGAGCGATGTTACAGAGGAACGGCTCTCAGCTTCTCCTCCTCATCGCGCTGTGCAGCGTCTTCTGCTCTCGGACTATCGGTTTACCCTACTCCTCCATCAGGTGAGACGCTCTTCACGGGACCCTCTCCCAGACTTTCAGTGCACCAAGAAACTTTTACAGTCCGTTTAATAGCAATTTCATTTTATTTCATTTTGTTTCAGATTTTTTCCAGAAAGAGTTTTGACAATATTTAGGGGGAGGAGAAGACTTAAAATAATAGGTATAATTAAATATATTTAATTAAAAAAATGACTACTACTACTACTACTACTTCTAATAATAATAATAATAATAATAATAAGGATAATAATAATGATAATAACAATAATGATGATGACAATGATAACAATTACATTACATAACATTCATTTGGAAGACGCGTTTATCCAAAGCGACTTACAATACGAGGAAACAGTTTCGGGACAGTGTGAGAACCAGAAGAGAGTTTTAAGAGCTAAACATTTTCTGTAGGGATGATAATGATTACTGTTGTTCTTGTTTTTTCGTGTAAAGGAAACTTCTCTTAGCCACTTCGCCTCGAAACCACGAAGAGTGGTGTTTGTGTGTGAGTGTGTGATGCTGCCGGACAGAGATAAAATGAAGGGAGGCTAGATGGGATAATGAAGAAAGGACAGATGCTAATAAAGATGTTTTTGTTCGTCTGTAGAGCTGCGAGGCATGCAGACGGTCTCTTCACCAGTGGGTACAGTAAACTGCTGGGCCAGCTGTCCGCCCGGCGCTACCTGGAGTCTCTGATCGGGAAGAGAGTCAGGTGAGACTCGCTGAAACTGTTGTTTTACCGTTTTGCCCCACGCAGATTGCACCTCAGTACCAGCTAAAAACGCTGGACTTTTCTGTCCTTCCTCTGTTTTAACTGCACTGATGGATGGATGAGGAACGTGTGATGGAAACCAGTCTAACTAGATGGAATGTTATCTATAAAAGGCATGTGGAACTAGATTTAGACTTTATTTATGTTGTTTCATCACACGCTAATTTACCTGAATTTGTCTTTTATGCAGTTTTTAAATAAAGAACACGAAACAATGTTTATATGATGATATGGAAGCACCAGTATTCCAACCAGCTACAGTGAGCTCTTTGTATATTAGCATTTTGTCACTTTTCCCATTTCAGTGATGATCTGATGGAGGATGATCAGGTGCCAGTGAAGCGTCACTCAGATGCAATATTCACAGACAACTACAGCCGCTTCCGCAAGCAGATGGCAGTGAAAAAGTACCTGAACTCCGTCTTAACAGGAAAAAGAAGGTAGGCTCAGCAATGACGACCCCACGTCCTCAAGCGTGGACACACTGTATGATTGGGAGACAAGCTTTAAACATTAACATTAACTACCACATGGTTGGAAGGAAACCTTGTATCTCCAAAACAGTCACTTCACAGGAGAAGCACAAAAACCTTCTTAACTTCCAAATAATGGAAGTTTAATTTAAAAATATTTTTGGACTATTTATATTGGTCCATTCATCACCATATTTTTACCCAGTATAAAAATTTGGCTGCTTTAAAAAATACATTAAAACATAAAAACACAAAAATGGTGATACCAGACTTAATTCCGACAGCATTGAAATGTATATTATACGATCATATGATTAAGTTCTGCCATGCATTTCCAGTCTAGAAGACCCTCCGAGTGAGCAGGAGGAATCCGCTGGTGGAGAGACCACCTATCGGGAGAGCTATGATGATATCACTGTAGATGAACTTCTAAATCATATACCATTGGTGAGTCTTTATCATTATCATTATCACCCTCAACAATGAAGATTCCTAAAAGGTTCTTGCCTTGAATGGTTGTTTTTAAAAAAACAGTAGAACCTTTATGTCATGTGGATTTCACATTTACAGAGAAGAGTGCCCATTGAAAGGTTTAGGGAACCAAACCTGATTCTAATATGCACCCCTAAAACAGTGGGTTCTTTGACTCATAAAAATAGTAAGACTCTTTTTGGTGCTATATAGAACCACTTTCTTAAAGAACAGTGTACAACAGGTTTGCCATAGTGTTTTGTTGTTTTAACAAAAAACAATTTAAGCATTCAAATTGCTCTCCGTTCTATAGATAATGTCTTTACTAAAGATCTTGAAGAACCTGTTTTGAGACCTTTTATTTTAAAGAGTACATATGCAAAAACCAAATCAAATAATAATACGAGAACAGTCACTAAGTACACTGTGGTAGGTGCATACCTGTATGTATTAATGCTGTGTAAATTTGAAGCCACTAAATCCTTTTGGATTGACATAATTCACCACCTCACATTCTCTTCTTCTCCCTCTCTTGCCCTCATCTCCTTCCATTATCTCTGCATTAGCCAAGCTGTGTAAAAACTCACTGCTTATTAATTGCTTATGTGTGTTCAATTCTTTCTCTTTCTCCCTCTGCTTCCTCTCCCTCCCTTTGTTTCCTTTGCTCTCAATTAGCCGCTCTGAGGACGACCACCTGATAAGAAAACACAATTACCACTGACTGTCATAGACATTCCATTTTACAGAGTATAGTAAAGGATATCAGCATTTAGCTCTAAACAATGTCTCAACATAACAAAATGTGGTTACCTATAAAGTAAATGTTTACATTGTATATAACAAGTACACTTTACTAAGACATGTAGGCATATATACTGAAGGTATATATCAGTATATCAATATGGCAAGTTTTGGCCCTGAAACAGGTACATTCCTCTGACATGTTCTCTGTGAGTGATAGATCAATAAATGCATTCAAATAAGTTCTTGACTGGCATAGTGTAAACAGAGAACATACCTCTGAATCTGAAGACCAGAAGCGGCGCATCAGCGGAACCCCAACAATATTTACATTAGCTTCAAGCAACGTGTGATGTAATATTCTCTGATGTCCATGCATTTTGTAAATCAGAATAATTTTATAAGAACCTATTGATGTTGCTTCTCTGTTGATTCTCAGCAAAAGGGGAACTTTAGGGGCCGGGCGGGACAAGGGGGCATTGGGAAATCTTTATTTTTGCCATTCAAAGGATAATAAAAGTTTGAAGAGCCATTCAACTCTTGACTGCACTCAATGTCAGAGGGATTGTTCCACTAGGTTGGGATTCGCCAAGCAGTAATGTGGCTGCACCAGCAATTTATACCTCTCATTCAGTTGATAAATTCAGTTTCTCTCATGGATCATGTCTCTGAGGCAGAAAGTGAGCAGTGAGTTAACATCAACCTTTGAAACATTCAGAGTTTGATTTAGTTTTACACGGCAAAAAACTTTACAGCCCACTAATAAAAAAAAGATAGACTGAAAATAAGAAAAATCCGCCAGTGGAGAAACCAACAGGTATCTGAAAAAATTGCTTTCTTGAAAGGAGATTTCAGTAGCTAACATTTTGCAGTGATATTTTTGTAACATATACTGGCTGTTACTAGTGAATTTACCCAGTTGTCAGATTTGTTTTGCTTAATTTTGCCGAGGCTCCAGGGAGAGAGGGGGACGCAGGTGCGGATTTCCATGCTACTCGGATCTTTATTTAACACAAATAAGGCACGAGGGCCAAACACAAAACAAACCTAAAACACATAAGCCAGGGCAAACAACACACAAAAGACAGTTTGTAGACAGTTAAATGACGGGATAAACTCTCAGCAGAATGACGGGTGTACACTCAAGACAGAAGACGGCATGCACTCTAACAAAAGACGGTGGACCGACCCTGGGTTACAAATCAAGGGAAACCGAAATACACAGAGGACTAAATCAGGAAACAATAGGAACAGACAGTAACTTAAACCGAAACACTGGACAGCTGTAAACAATAACACAAAACCAGGAACCGGTGTACACAGACGCAGCAAAATAAAAGTCCAGTCAAGGCAGGGCAGCCTCTAGCGGCTGCTGACCAGGGGCGTAACAAATATAAGCATTTAGATGTCATTTTTAATATATTCTGTCTAGGTTTTGTCAGCTGCTAAGATGTTTTTGTTGAGTTCATTCATTCATTATCCAAGCCATGTAGCGATTTAGAGGTAGCATAGTGGTTAGGGCATTCGCCCTGCAATCAGGAAAATGTGGGTTCGATTGCCAAGACTGGTAAGCAGCTCTGAGGTACCCTGAGCAAAGTACCGTCGCCACACACTGCTCCCCGCTGTGTTCCTGGCCGCCTGCTGCTTCAATTGGTGAATGCTGTTCACACTGTGTGCTGCGGTGTGTTCACGTATGACAGAATGGTTGCTTTCGCTTAACCAGGGTCTATCCCAGTGGTCACAGAATGATTTAATATTGAATTGAGAAAAGAATAGAACTAATACACAGATATACGTATATAAAAGTGAAAAATAGACAGAGAGTGGGGGAGTGACTGAAAGAGAGAACAAAAGGTTAACAGCTTAAATATACTGAAAACCTTTAGAAACAGTCTTTTTGACATGCGCAGAAGAAAGCGGGGGGCAGGCAGGTGCTATGTGCGTGGCTGCAGAGACAAACAGCTCAGAGAATCAGAGAAAAAAATGACTGGTTAATTTAATCAGTCACACTACCACATTTTACCTTCCTTAAGAAAAATATGAACATTTTTCACATAGAAAGGTTAAGATATGGCCTCAAATTGGCTAATTGAGGTGGCTAGAAGCTTGCTCGCTAATTAGCAGCACTAAAACTAGTGCGCACAGGCTGATTAGTTTTTTAAATAATCCACAACAAGCAATGACAAATGTGCTTATTGTGTGCGTCAAGGTGTTCAGACTGAGCTGACAACGCTCACCCAGAGGCTCGCTCTCCTCTTTACATTGCTTAGGCGACTCGAACACAAAAATGGAGTCTTTTTAAATGATCAGTACTTGGCCCCTGATCTTCTATTCAAAAAGCTGCATATAAGCGCATTGAGGGAGGGCCTGTCTAAGGCATGTGTCAGACCTGGAACCATGCCAGTGTTTCAAATGGCCTCGGAGGACAAGTGGCCCCAAAATTAATATATAATAATAATAATAATAATAATGATAATAATAATAATCATCATCATCATCATCATAATAATCATAATAATAATAATACTTAAGAAGAAGAACAGTGTGATTGCTTCTGCATTCACATTAATTACCCTTTCTTCTCTACATCCCATTGTAGCACTACACCTTTCTCACTGTTTGGGAACTATAGCGAGACAGAAGCATGTTAAAGTCACATGACCAGTGAGTCAGTGTGTTTACTAGTGTCAAGTGAAGCTTTTGAAATCTGAATCATAAATGTCAGAGGCTGCAGAATGCCAGAGCAAACATTTACACAGCAAGACACTACCGGCAAGCTGCACTTTGGTGTGTCCCAAAATTAGCAAACACTTCTGATTATCTGTCAGATTCAATTAATGCTGTTCTCCCCTTTGACCTGGAAAATAGGGCTCATTTGACGAAAAATTTTCTATCCACTAGTTAAACATAAATATCTGAGGGGAGTACACAAGTGAACACCTGGTCAAATGACATGTTCTATGTAAAATTCTCATGATTGTAGAGTAGGAATTAAATCTAAACTTTGCTTCAGCAGCAGGACTGAGCACCAATTTAGATTTTCATGTTTTATTCTTCTCTCTGTGATTATTGTTTAAAGCAATTAAGCTGTAATAAATGTTCCTTTTTCCACTTTGTCATTTTTCATCTTTGTCTCAAGCTGTAGGATCATTTTATATTACATTTATCAGTATCTTTCTTTCAACTTACATTGCTCACAGAGGTGCCAGCATCCGAGATGGATGGAAGAATAATAAACAAAAATACAGTAGAAGATACATATGTCAGTGTTAGTGTCAAATGATTCTATGTTGTCATCAGATTAGTCATCGTTAAGGCTCTGAGGGCAAAAAGGAAAAGAAACAAAACCAGCAAGGAAACAATGATGACTAAGCTGGACACAGAAAATCTCATGCATGCCATGCCATTTTACAGTCAGATAAACAGTTTCTTCAGAAACGTTTGAGTATGCTGGCGTTCTCTGATTGGTATACAGTTAACTCAGACAGTAAACATAACACTCAGTCCATGAAGGAGTCCATACCAGTGCTGTCACTGTCCTGTCAAATGTAATATACAGTGCCTCGTAAATGTATTCACCCTCCTTGGCATTCTCTGTATTTTGTTACCTTACAACCTGGATTTTAAATGGATTTTC
>JBBPCX010000154.1:9708130-9744484 GCA_037974365.1 Hydrocynus forskahlii | reverse complement strand
GCCTCGTAAATGTATTCACCCTCCTTGGCATTCTCTGTATTTTGTTACCTTACAACCTGGATTTTAAATGGATTTTCAATTTGATTTTAAGTGATGGACCAATAAAACAAACTACAGATTAATGAAGTTAAAAGGGGAAAAACTTGTTTTAAATCATTTTTAAAAATGTAAAACTGAAAAATGGTGCGTGCATATGTTTTCCCCCATTGCTCTGAAGCCCCAACCACTACCTTCCAAAGCCACTTAATTAGTTAAACAAGATCCACCTTTGAGCAATCTAAGTGTCAAATGATCTCAGCATATATACACTGGTTCTGATAACCCCCAGAGTCAACACCAGTGCAACACCACTAGGTAAGGGCTACCATCAAGCAAGTGACAGCATGAAGACCGAGGAGCTCTCCACACAGGTCAGAGACAAACTTGTGAGAAGTACAGATCAGGGTTGGGTTATAAAAAAAATTCACAAACCCTGAACATCCCAAGGAGCACCATTAAATCCATTATTAGAAAATGAAAAGATTATGGCACCATAGCAAACCTGCCAAGAGAGGGTCGTCCACCAAAACTCACAGACCAGGAGAGGAGGGCAGTAATCAGAGCAGCAACCAAGAATCCAAAGATAACCCTGAAGGAGCCGTGCGGCTCTACTGCAGAGATGCTCTACCTGTCCATAGGACTACTATAAGCCTTTTGCGAGACACTGTAGAACATGCCCCATATACAGAAGGCAGAGGAAAATCTTTTGTTGCCTTTACTATCCAAATAAAGAAATTATATAAATTCCATATGAGCCTATTACCACAAGAAAAAAGTCACAGGGGGTCACATTTTATTCTGTAAACATGCAGTTGTAATTATTGCCAGTCTTTTATTTAGTACTTTGTGCAACCCCCCGTTTGCCAACATGACAGTGCTGAGTCTTCTTTTGTGAGATTTGAGAGAACAGAATTTGGGATTTCCAGCCAGCCCTCAATGCAGAATCTCACCAGATCTTGCAGAGTCCTGGGTCTTCTCTTCTGAGCCCTCAGGTTTTCAGTTGGGTTTAGTTCAGTTGCCTGGGTTGGCCACAGCAAAAGCTGATTTTTTGTTCATTATCTTTGACCATGCTCTTCACTGAGGCTGCTGACAAAATAGCCTTGCGACTTCTTCGAAGCTGGTTCATGATAGTTCTGAATTTCTTTAATGTCTTAATGATTGCCCTGACTATTGATAGGGGCATTTTAAGTTAAGCAACTGTTGCCTTGTATCCATTCCATGATTTGTGCAAGTCAACAAACTTTACCTTATTGCAATGTAATCCTCTGAATATTTGATCGGGGTGACTAAGGGATTTGGGTCCTGTGTCACATCCTTTCTATACCTTAACTTGTTGTAGTGACTGATTCGTTTGTAACTGGGGGGAAAAAGCATCTATATGTCCTTTTAAATGATCCTACAAATGTTCACCATTTACATAGGCATGTATGGGTTGATAAATTTTTACTGGCCTCCAAATTTTGTTTGGCCACCAAATTGTGATGCTAACTCCACTCGTAGTGAGCTAAGGTCATGTGCCTCCTAGAGGCAAACTTACCCTTGAAAATGTCATTTTTGTTAAAATGGTTCCCGAGTCATTGCCCAAAAGAACACACATTCTGTGTCAGCCATTTGAGGCTACAAGCACGTCATATTTCAGGTGGACTGATGGAGTCTGAGTATATAAAACCATCTACCAAAACAAAGAACAGAAAAAACATAATGAAAAGGGGATTTTTTGCCTTGAATTGAGATTTTCATTTTGTTTAAATCTTCATTTTGTTAAATCTGTAAAATCCACTGGCAACTTTTTTTTCCTTAATTTAAGCATTCACGTCTTATGTCTAACATATTCTCTCTAGTTCTTGTAGGTTGATAAGATTTTGGTTTATGCAGTGTACGTATGCATACATGTACATAGGTAAAATAATATACATAAAACTGTGCACTATTTAAGGTCAAAGTGACAGAAAGTGACAGAGACTTACTTAATTACTTGCACTTCAGCAAAAATCCCTGTGACCTTCCCTTTTCAAACCAAGGTAAAATAGTGGACAAAGTTGTTTAATGCTTAATATTTCAAAGTACATTGATCCGACGTGCTGACACAGTGTTTTAGCAAATCTGTTCACATGGCAGCCCCCTTGGCAATACTCATACTCAAGACCAGGCTCCTGTCATTTTGAAAGGGTAGAAAAATCTGAATCCAAAAACAAAAGTTGTTTACTAAAGTAATGTTTCAGAAACATGGACTCCCAAGTGACATGACAAAGAGGTGGCCTTCACATCAAGAGAATGTGAGTTTAATCTCTGTTGATGCAGTCCGTGGTTGAGTTGTTAGGATGGTACGCCTATTACTCGATATAATGCTAGGATGTCTGATGTAACAGAATTGGTAGTTAACACAACACTCAAACCCAAGTGTGTTAAGCTGTCTGAGGACGCAGCATCACCAACAGTGGCTGGTGCAGTGGCTTACTTCATGTGACTTAGAGGAAGCAAGTGCTTAGCCTTTACTGTTGGTGATTGTGGGGGAGTCCTATCCAGTGGGTGGAACTGAATTAGGAACTAAATTGGGAAGAACATTGGAAAAATCAACCATCCTCCAAAAAAGCTTCAAACACATGTATATTTGAAATCACTGATAAAAAAAAATCTGATAAAAATCACATAAACAGTGGTACTTGGCTGAAATAAGGCACCAAAAGCTGTTTTAGGGTGTTCTGGCTTTTGTGCATTGGCATATTACCACAAACTGGAGGGGTAGGCGAGCCTATCTTGTAAACTGGTGCCATGTGAATGTTACTGACGTTCCTGTTCTTTTTCAAAGTGTGTACTCCATGTATGCTCATACAAGTTCATTAAAACCATGCTAACTTGCTAGCTAACTGCTACACCAGTAAAACAAAGGCAATAAACCACAGTTCCAAAAAAGATTACAGCCAGACAAAGTCATGATTTGTACATCATGTTCTCAAAAAATGTTCTGTGTGGCTAGCTAATTAGCTAACCTAACCAAGGTCCAATTCAAAAATCTGCTCTTCACTGTCCACTTATCCCCTTTGTGCTGTGACCGCTTGTGTAATGAAGGTCTGAGGCACTTCAAAGTGGAAAACTACTGGAACAAAACTCAGAAACCATGTACAGTATTATAAAAGACTAGTATGTACATACCAACACCTGCAGCATGGAGGGTCTCTTCACGTATGTATGAGTTTCCCACATTTAATATCCCTAAACATGTCTAATTCTGGCAATACGTGTAACACCAAGTCTTCCTTTCTGTACATGTGCAAGCCTTTGGTCATTCAGGTTTGTTCTGGTATTATAAAGCGGTCATTACACATGAGGTTGCTACTGAAAGAATTAAGAATCAAGGCTTGTTCCGTTTGGCACATTTTTTAACCTAATTTCCGTTCAGTTCCACCCACTAACTAGGACTCTCACAATCACGCAACACTACCAACACAGTAGGGTGAAGGCTAGCAGTAATAACACTGACAATGCTTCAGGTATAACAACTTGTTTGGACAGTGTTTCTGTCATAACTGATGTATTTATTCACAATATATTTCATCACATTCAAATTATAGCAGTCTAGGCTGAAACACTCTATCACTTCAGTGTGAATAGGCAGGGCTAAACAGTTGTAGGCTGAAAAGGTGGATTATATGAAAATGTGTTGGTTGGCCAGACATCATAAAAGCAATTAATTCTTAACTGCCTGTTTTTGCCACCCATTCTCCATATATGGACTGGGGAATGAACAATATGTTTTGAAATAGCACTTACTTGCTACATCAAACTATTTTATTTTTGCAAAATATAGAAAAGTCTTTTGCTGAGCGTGTTCATGCTAAGCCTAGAAATCTTTCCCAAATCCACACTTTTAAATCTAGAACCCTCCAGATCTTTTGGCCTTTATGCCTTCATGTTGTTGGCTTTTAGAATGATTGCAGGACTTCACGTGCCTTTTGGGACAGGCCCTTAGTGGAGCAACTGAAGTGTTCCAACTCTGTCAGGCTGACATCTTATTCACTCTAAGCTCAAGACATTTCATCCTGTTTACATGATCTTAATTTAGAGGTTCAGTCTCAGTTAGTCTCATTTAAAGTAAAGTGGCCCCTTATTGTCATGCGTGAACACACCAAAGCACAGCACACAGTGTGAGCAATGTGAAATTCATTTAACCCATTCACCAACTGAAGCAGTGAGCTGCCACCAATGAGGATTGCTCAAGAGTATTTCAGTGGTGCCACTACCAGTCAAGGGACTCAAACCCACAACCTTCTGGTTGCAGGGGCAACTCCCTAACCACTAGGCCACCAGCTCCCCAAAGAATGGGAATCTTGCATGATAACACCACATCAGCGGCACTGTTCTATTTCTGCTACTTTCCAAGTAACCCCTACTGGTTCCCTTATTTTTTAGAACACAGAATCAGATAAAGTGCAGGAGGTAGGTTTCTTGAGTCAGCATTGCGTCTGATTTGCTTTTGGAGGGAGTTGCGACCCACTCTCGCACATGGCAACCAGTTTTGTGATATACTTCAAAAAGAACCATAGAACCAAGCGTGTGAACAGAGATGGAGTGGTGAGGGTGGCTAGAATTCCACATGACATGGACAGTTGGTCTGTAGGGGTGTAAAGGCCATCAGCTCACACTGAAGCCATTTCAGACTCCCATCCAGTAATCCAGTGTATTGAATTGTGTGGTGGAGCTGGGATGCTGGGTGAATTATCCAGGCTATATGGAGACAGGCAGCTCATTAGCTCTCTTTACTGCCAGGCTAAATGGACCAGGGGAATGTTGCCGGTAAAAATAGACAGGCCTCGGTGCACTACACTGACCAGACCCCTCTGCTCTGGTAATTGCTGCCGTACCACTTAAAGCGATTCCCCATAGAAATGGACAGCCAGGAACTATGATTAGTGTGTATGAGTGTGTGTGTTTGCGTGTGCATGCGTATTTCCAGTGTCTCTCTGCAATGTCCAAAGCTTTTTGAATAAAGCTGACTTGCTTTAAAAGAATCTGATCATTTCCCTTAACTTGAAAATGTCTGATCACTTTCCCAACTTGAAGTTTCTTCCAGCTATTTTGATATCTTTAAGGCCTCTGCCTTTCCACACACTTTAAATTCTTTTTTTTTTCTATTTTCTGAGCAACAAAAAATCCATACAAATGCAGTATTAGCAGCATGTCTTAGAAAAACAATATATGCCATCAAAACCAGAAGAAATACATTTGCACTGGCATAAAATCTTTATAGGACGTGCTTTTGTTCCCTTGGAGTGCCTGACATAGATCAATATAAATGTGAATCTAGCTTGAGCCATTTCAACAAATCATGGCAATAGTTCATGGTGGGGGTCTGTGGTGAACAGGTAGGTAATATTTCAAATGCAGCCGCTTGGCCTAGACAGTCGAATTGGATGTGTGAAATATTTTTCATATACCTGTTTCGTATTTGTCATTTGTTAGACGTATTTGAAAGCAGAACAAAGACATGATTTTGATACCAACAACATGTTTCAGAAAAGTTGGGATAAGGCAAAAAGGACTAATAATAATGCTAAATAACATCTCACAATCAATAAGGATATTTGGTAACAGGTCAGTAACATGACGAGGAATGAAAAAAGAACATCCCAGAGAAGGGTCTCTCAGAAGTAAAGATTGGGGAGGCGTTCACTACTCTGTGAAAGATTGCTTGAGCAAATAAAACTATTTAAAACAATATAGGAATAATGTTCCTCAGTTATAAACAATTTGTCATCGCCTATGTTACATACTAGCATCAAATGATCAGCAGAATCAGGAGAAATTCAGTAGTGGAAATCATTGCATGGCCTAAGGAACACTGACTGAAATCCACTTTCTGTAAACACAGTGTTTTATTGCATCCACAAATAAAAGTTAAAACCAAACATAAACACGATCCAGAAATGCTGCTGCGAGCTCATTTAAAATGGACAGAGGTGAAGAGGAAAATTGTCCTGTGGGCTGATAAATAAAAATTTTTTTATTATTTTTGGAAATCATGGATAACATGACCCTATTAGAGAAACAATTAAAACAGAAAAACTTCACAGCCTTTGAGATTCGTACCAAGTACATAGATTGTGTGAATGAAAATACAATGAATAAATAAATTGCTTTGAAAACGTAATTGAGTAAGAAAAGGTATTTTCAATAGGAATCTTTCAAAATAAAACTTAAGGACTTTAACTTGTTAATTTAAAAAAAGAATTGTCCAAGGAGGAAATCTGGGGTTGCTGTCCTGTGTTCAGTCTGGACTGAAGCGCTTTTAAGAGCAGCAAATCATCAAATGTTACTGGACTTTGGACCTACAATATTACACTTCAGCCCCCTGATCTAGCCTTTCTCTTCTCTCGTTTATCTCTTGTTGAGCTGGTCATCAGAAATGAGACATGAAGACCATCAAGACCATGAGACAGGGGGCAAAGTAATTTATTAAAGAGTGAGAGAGATGTTTTCGTAAAGAGTGGAAAAAGTGCACCATCAGTCCCATTATATATCGTGATGGAGCGTTAGTTGTCCATTGGGAGGACAGCAAACACAATTAGGCAACATTCAAGCAAAAACATCAGATGCTAACATGCATGTGTCCAGTTTTTTAAAGGTTAATTCTAGAAAATGACTCTTGATAGGAAAAGTCGATTTCTTTAAAGTAGCATGACTCACAAGGAGATGTGAATGTGCTTTTGTCCTTTATTGTTCTGCCTTTGAATATAAGTGTGTTCTAAACACGGATTTAAGGTGCCATTTAGTTTGCTGTGTGTCCTGATGTCATGCTCAATTAATGGCATCACAGGAAGTGCTGTAGCTTAATAAATCAAATGGAATATAATAACATGGAGCCCCTGAGCACTTTTCCCTGCAAAGGTCAGGTCTGAGATTAATTGTACCAGGAGGATGGACCAAATGATGAAACATCTCTTGACCTAGCACTCTTCAATTCGGAATCTGTTTTTTAGGTCAAACCATTTGTTTTATTCGGCTGCCGCTCTATCCTGGATAAAATGCGGTGCTAACGTTCATGAAGGGAACCCAGCATCTACACAGCTGGGTAAAAATAGAGGGACAATGTGGAGGCGTCACTTAAGCATAAGAGCTACTTTTAGCCTTTGCATCACAGCATGGCCACGAGCGCTGGAGGAAGTCACTGCAAATGGCTGTCTATCTGTGTGGCAGGCAGCGTGGTGGACGCAGGGACAGTGACAGAACCATAGCTGCTCATTGACATTTTAGCTGGAGAGCAGAGGGCCTGAGGAGCTGGCAGCGGCACACTCAGCTGGGCCTGACACATCTCAAACTGGTGCTAACGCTGATGGAACACAAAGACTAATTACTGGAGCCCCATGTTCCTTCTACCAGCGCTCCATTTTCTGAATCACTGCATAAATTTCTAACGAAGCGTAGGAACACTCCATTCGGATCGTGGGGTTATTACAGTCAAAATGCGTATTTGTTTTATAACCCTTTATAACCTTTAATGGAAAATTCCACCATTTTTTTCAAAGTCTCTGGTTAAGATGGAAACAAAACAATTCAAAATGTTGTGATGTGAACTGCATAGGTCCAGAGAAACCCACCAAGACAGAATTTTTCAAAGTGTCACTGATGACAACCGTATGCCCAAATCGTTCAATGCCTATTACATGAAAAGGTTACAAAAACACTGCCTAACAACGGAGGCATGGTTTGTCAATAGTTTTGATGAGGTTGTGTGCTAAAAATGATATATGTATGTTTAATTTATTCATGGCAAAAAAGGAAATGTAGGACGGCAAAACAGTCCCCAAAAAACTTTTGCAGATTATGATTTTGCCATTATCAACATTACATACAGCAAAAGTTCTTAACAGAATAAACAGTCAAAAGGCACAAAATGATATACTAATGGTTTTGGATAGTGAAAAGAATGGCATGACATCACAACCTGTGGTTCCTGTTACCACCACTGTACAGAAATCAGAATTGCTGCACTTAACTACAGAAAACCTGTTCACAGTAAATATGAATGACTTGATTGAACAAATGTAAAAATACTGAAAAGTAGATAGAACTCCCCTGTACCTTTTCCCCACCTGCTTCAGCGATTTCCATAACTTTATCACCACTTTCTAAACAAAGTGCGAAGTGTATGACAGTGCCCATATAAACACATAAAAAAAACATTTGGATTTACTCTTTGGAGTTAAACTGTCTCAGCATGCTTTTCTGAGGATATCATTATATTATTGGTACTTACAGAACAATGACCAACGGCATGTTTATTTACAGAGCCTGATTAGTCTTTGTTTTGTTTGATTCAGTGCAGCACGATGGGTGAAACATTGAATAAGCATAATCTGTGTTTATTGACTTTTATATTTTTTAAGTTTATGGTATTTTTTTAAATGTGGCACTATGTTCCAGCTTAGCAGATGAAAAACAAATACATGTTGCAACATGGTTCTTTTATGGAATCACTCCATCACTTTATTGTTAGAGTATATTGTATCTGTTGGAACAAAACCTTGTGTCTCTAAAACGGTACATTAAGGTTTAAAGAATATGCATAGCCAATGTAAAAAGATTTTTCAGATTATTTCTACAGGTACATTCGGCAAAACACAACATATACTAAGATATACTACATGTCCAAAATTATACAGACACCACTTTTAATTAGGGAAGTCCATTCCGGTGCTTAATAGAAAACGATGCCATTAGAATGGGACACTGAAGCAGCATGTGAACCTATGTTCACCAAGCCCAATGACATGCATCATCCCAAGGGGTATAAAGCCCCCAGTGTTGGGCAGATGAGCACTGGAACTGCATCCTCTCCATATAAAGGAGCTCCATCCAGTTCCTGTGGGATGAGATCGTGTTTGTGATTCAGAATTAATCAACATCAGTACTTGACTTTACTGATGCTTTTGTGGCTGAATGCAATCAGATCCTCACAGCAATGTTCCAGCTTCTGGTGTAAAGCTTTACCAAAAGGCTAGAGGCTGTTGTGGTTGCAAAGTGGTGGACAACATTTCCACTAATACCCCTGATCTTATATCAAACTTGGATTAACACACATCCACATATAAATGGATTATAAAGAACTGAAAGAACAATGTATTGAGAGAATATTTAAAAAATGTACTGGTTCAATACAAATTTAGAATGATTTCAAGCATTTCAAGAGACCATGAATTCACAGATCGTACTAATATTAGGGGTGTGCCAAGCATAGTGCACTGTGTAAGAATTAAAATACAGACTCCAGCACCCAAACAGTGTATAATATGTCTAGTCACCTGTCAAGCCAAAAGCATAACTGAGATCTAACAGCTAGATAAAGAGGTAAGCAATTCCACAGTAAAATCACAGATAATTCGTGTTGCAGGTACTGGGAGGTAAACAAATATATCTGTGTAATTTCAATCAAGGCCTAAAAAGGAAACTTCACGTTTGTGTAGATAAATCATGAACATCCATTAAAGCACAGCAACACAGGAAGCAGACATTTTATATGGCTATTTAAAATTAATTATATCTCAGACTGGCCGCAGAGGCACTCTCACGAAGACTTAAATCACAGAGTCAGTGTGAAACGTGCAGGATCAAGCACTGATGTGTAAGAAAGAAATCCCTAAAGTCAACTCAGCGCTCTCCAGACACCACAGCGCCATCTGCAGATGAATTCCTGCAGAACATAGGGACCTACACTATGTGGACAAAAGTATTGGGACCCTTTCCCATTACACCAATAGGGACTTTAATGACACTGCATTTGAATACATAGACCATAATAATGGAGTTGTTTCCCCCTTTGCAGTTAAAGCAGTTTCCACTCTTGGAAGGCTTACCAAAAAAAAACTGGTGGGAATTTGTGCCCATTCATTCTGTAGAGCATTTATGAAGTCCAGCACTGATGTTGAAAGAGAAGGCCTGGCTCAGTCCCAATTTATCCCAAAGCTGTTGGATGGGGTTGAGGTCAGAGTTGTGTGGGCTGGATGCGGCCACCTGAATTCCGTAATAAAAAAAAGAGGCACGCTGCAAAACTTTTGTGCATATACTGTACATGCCATGCAATATTTTAGATGTTTGTAATTCTGATCAGATTTCAGTTTTCAATTTGTAGCAACCATCTATGCATCTTTAAGTCCCTTTTATGGAGATCGTCACAAAAAGACAGTATGCTTTGTGTACAGAACAATGATTTACATTATTGTACAGGAGGGGTCAGAGCAGATAGAGCAGAGAACTTGAAAGACAAACAGAGAGACATCCATTTTTTGATTCTTACATTAATGGAGGAAAATACTTATTCTACAGAGCCTTGCAAAAGTATTCACCCTCCTTGGCATTCTCACTATTTTGATACCTTATGACCTGGAATTTAAATGGATTTTCAATTTTATTTTAAGTGATGGACCTAGAAAACAAACTACAGATTAATAAAGTTCAAAGGGAAAAAACTTGTTTTAAATAATTCTAAAAAATGTAAAACTGAAAAATGATGTGTGCATGTTTTCACCCCCAAGCCCCAACCACTACCTTCCAAAGCCACTTAATTAATTAAACAAGATCCACCTTTGAGCAATCTAAGTGTCAAATGATCTCAGCATATATACACTGGTTCTGATAACCCCCAGAGTCAACACCAGTGCAACACCACTAGGTAAGGGCTACCATCAAGCAAGTGACAGCATGAAGACCGAGGAGCTCTCCACACAGGTCAGAGACAAACTTGTGAGAAGTACAGATCAGGGTTGGGTTATAAAAAAAATTCACAAACCCTGAACATCCCAAGGAGCACCATTAAATCCATTATTAGAAAATGAAAAGATTATGGCACCATAGCAAACCTGCCAAGAGAGGGTCGTCCACCAAAACTCACAGACCAGGAGAGGAGGGCAGTAATCAGAGCAGCAACCAAGAATCCAAAGATAACCCTGAAGGAGCCGTGCGGCTCTACTGCAGAGATGCTCTACCTGTCCATAGGACTACTATAAGCCTACACTGCACAGAGCAGCCAAGAAAATAAGGCAGAGTGTTTGAAATTTGCCAGAAGGTGTATTGAGGACTCCCCAAAAATGTGGAAGGTGTTGTGGTCAGATGAGACTAAAATAGAACATTTTGACCATCAAGAACAACACTATGTCTGGCACAAACCTAACACCTCATCATGCTGAGAACACCATCCCTACAGTAAAGCATCGTAGAGGCATCATGCTGTAGGGATGTTTTTCATCGACAGGGACTGGGAAACTGGTCAGAACTGGAGGAAAGATGGTTGGGGCAAAAGAAACACTCCAGTGGTTTAAAGAGAAATAGGTAAATGTTCTTGAATGGCCCAGTCAAAATCCAGACCTGAATCCAGTTGAAAATCTCTGGGATGATTTAAAGACTGCTGTACGGTCCAACTTGAAAATGTAGTAGAGTTGGCATGAAGAATGGGCAAATATACCAGTGTCTAGCTGTGCCAAGCTTGTGGAGATTTATGTGAAGACTTGTCACTAATAGGTGGCTGTATAAAGTATTGATTCTGGGAGGGGGTGAATAGTTATGCACTCAGGTTTTCTTTTTTTGCATCTGCTGAGTGGTCACTGTGTTGTGTAAATTAAAAGATACAAATCCCCCAAAATTCCAGGTTGTGAGGGAACGAGAGAATGCCAAGGGGTGAATGTGAATACTGTATATATACAACCATCACAGCATTTTCTGTGAAAGGATTCTAACTGAATAATTTGGTGGTCACTTGTGTGAACAGATGCCTTTTCCCTTTGGAAAGGAAAAATCTTATTAGGTCGGTTTCCTGGACAGGGATTTAGCCTAGTCCTAGATTATGTAGTGCTGTGAATAAAGATTTTCCATTGTAAAAGAAAGGGTAGTCCAAGACTAGTCTTAATTCATGTCTGGGAAACCGATCCATTGTGTGACAAATGTTAAACCTTTCCTGCAGGTGTGCCCTCCTCCAATCTACAATTCAAATCTCCCTTTTTTTCATGGATCAAGAGGTTATCTATAAATGTGCACTACTCTACAAATTATCTATAAATTAAAAATTGTGATTGGACATCTAAACATTTAGATGTGGCTGTAAAAACCGTCTCATCTCTTTTCATGCGATTAACAGAGTAGGAAACCAAGGCCAATAAAGCACACTTTAAAGCAACTTATAAAACACAAAAACATAGGACTCTTTATTCAGCCAAGTAAATATTTACAAATTGCATGGACAAAGTAGACAGACTTCATATATTTACAATACTTCAATCAAAAATATTACATCATTCAATACCTACTTTTTGGCATTCCATACTTTACAAATATGTGCAAGGACCACAGACAAAGTGACCCATATCACTTGACATTGAGGAACAATCAGACCTAAAAATTGTAAAAAGTGATAAAAGTCTGAATAAAATTCAGTAATTTCCAGGATAAAGGCAAACAAAAATAAAAGGTGCAGTCGGTGCAATAGTTGGGAGCTCAGAGTCTGCGGATACTCCGTTTACTGTGGGCAGAACCAGCAACAGGAACAGTATGGGAGCGTGGTGAAGCCCGGATCATGCCCCGTTGACAGGGGGTAGAACCGTGGTACGCTGACTGGCACTGTGAGCAGAAGTCGAAGGCGCAGCTACCACGCACACACACAGCCCTCTGCATGACAGAGTTGAATCGCGCTGGAGAACCACAGAGCCGGCAACATCTCAAACCCTCGTGGGCTTTTAGTGATTTAGCAGCCTGGTGACAAGCAAAAGGATGTTAGGGTCGCACTTGGCAACACACAGTCGTCAGTGAAAACTGATTTCCAGTTTTGGAGTTCTGGTCATCAGGCCAGTGCACAGCAATTTGGTTGTCAGCTTAGAACCCACATAAAAACCAGACAGTTAAGTCAAACAAGTATGAGATCACTGGACTGTGCAAGAGACCAGGGCTCCAGTATCAAATACTCGTGATATAACTCCTAGCAGCCCTGAATTCCCTGGAGGGGCAACTTTGATGTCGAGCTACATTTAAACAAAGCTTAGAAAACTTGTAAGGTGTGTTTTGCGCAGAATTCCATTTCACTTGTGGCAGTAGACAATTATCTTAGTTCATTAAGATTTTACCCGTTTTAAAACGTTTTTTTTTAAAAAAGAAAAGAGAACACTGCTCAAATTGGTCTGGAAAAAACAAACAAAGCCTCAATCAACTTTTGGCCTAATGAAGAACAGCCTGGACTAAAATTAGATGCTGTCTCTATCTTTAAAGTGAAAGTGACCATCCTGTCATACATTTACAGTTTTAAAAAAAAAGGACAAAAAATGGAATGCCAAGCATTGCCCACTCCACAAAAATGCTTGTGCTAATTTATTTCCAAAAGAATTTCCTCTCACCTCACGAAACTCTGCAAAGCGACTACGCTGTGGAGTCTCTCGAGCGCTGTCTGTCTGGGTCTTTGCAGCTTTGTGAATGGGAGTACAGGAGGCTACATTCTGCAGGCAAGAAAACACCGCTCTTCTCAGGCAAAAGTCTCTGGATAAAGACCCCATGGGTGTTCCTGAGTCCTACAGTTAAAAAACAACATTAATGTGACAGATGATGAGCAATTGAGAAAAACAAGATTTTTTTTCCTTTTTATATCCATGGACAAAATATACTACACACCCTTAGTGTTTTCTCTGTCATCATGCATCTTTGAAGAGCTTTTTGATCCTGGCAAATGATTTTTTGCCATGTCTTGCTCACCTTTTTACAACTGTGGGGAAAAACACACATTTTTAGGGCACAATGCATTACTTCGGAAGTGAAGAGCATGCACATTGACAAAACCAGAAAGACACCATGAACTTACCTGATCAAGTCACACTCCCCCAGCAGGCCCAGGATCCGGGTGAGGATGTGCCTCATGTCCTTCTTGAACAGGCCACACAGGATGTCCACCTGATCCAGGCCCATTTTTTTACCAATGACGTTGTGGAGGGCATGGTTTTCAGCTACCTTGTTAATGACGGTGAAATCGTACCTCTGAGTTCTTTTGTAGCTCATAGCCAGGGCTTTACAAACCTCCTCTTCAAACTTCAGGACAGGGAGACGAGAGGAGCTGGTCGCTGGGGAGTCATTGTGCTCTGTACTCCTCTCCAGAGTATCTGCACTGTTAGTGTCCGTGTCTCCGTGCTCTATCTGGCTGGTGTGGAGGGACAGATAGCCGCTGTCCTCTGCAAAACTAGAAGAGCCCAAAAGTGTCTCGTCGTCCGATGGCAGGCCCGCGGAGCAGCGCTTCTCTCGGCGGTTCTCTTTATTCTGAGGACCCCTCAGCCGGCGGGGGTCGGCGGGCGCGGAGCTGCTTTCCCGCGGTGAGCTCTGACTCTTTAAAACCACCAGACTCAGATCAGGCTCTTTCTCTTTATCCTTAAAGGACAAGGAAGCTGAAACTCGAGTCCGGCCCAGACACTTCATATTTGATATTTGTTTCCTGTGGAACTGGTCAAAACTAGAAAACGAGGGAAGAAAAAGAACTAAGCATTTTACATCACTACACAATTACGAGACAGATATATCTCACTGTTAGTGACTGAAATGAGGACAAAACCCTAAAACTCAGAAATAGTTTTATATAGTAACCAGTATACAAAGCTAGGCATATTACTACACCACCACATCAACATTGTACTTTACAGAGCTTCAGTCTTCTAATATTTACATTAGGAACTATTAAACCTTTTGTTTAGCTCCTGTTATTCTAAGAAAACTGTATAAGTTTTTGTGTTTAACTGTGTAAAAACTGTAGTTTTAATGTAGCCTAGCCGTTCACTCCACCAGCTCCATTATCCGTCAAAAACCTGCATCTACAGCTTTAGACTGCTCTCTTTCCCTAAAATAACAAATAACCACTTCATACCATTTCATTTCATTAAAAGATTTCATGAAACGTGTTAATTTAGTAGCCAGATCACATAACTGTGAACGTTTAGGCGCCTAAAGAAGCTAGGTAGCTAAACAGGCTAGCTGGCCAATTTCTGGACGAAACCAATGTGAATGAGGTCTATTTGGCGGAACTACCCATTAAACTAACCTAACATTTAGTGTCTCACCTCAGGTTTTCTTACTCAAGACTTGGCTACAAAATTCATGAAAGTGCAAGGGACTTGTTGCCGTTAGACATCTTATCTCTGGGTGAAGGAAAAATAACGTTCAACTGAAAAGACGGCAGGTTTAGCGAGGCGAGCTAACTCTGTCTGGACAGAAACTGCAAATACGTGCTAATATACATCGGGCAAAACTGCAACTAGAGCAAGCAGCACATCTTACCTCGAAAATAAAGTCCTGACTTTTCTGAAGTGTCCTCGAGTTGGTTTTGCTGTGCCGAACAGACTACATTAGCTGCTCATCGCCCTGTACGCGGTAAATCCAAGCGCCTAGTCTCTGGAGTCCGGGGGAGAGAGCGCCACTTTACTCAAGAGTTTGAATTTCGCGTCCAGATCCGGTGGACCAATCAGAGCCGAGCTCAAGACCTTTAAACAGCCAACAGCCAACAGAGAGCAGCGGTGACGTCAACACAGCGTAACGAGACCCTGCGCGCGAGGAGATAATTCCGCGCGGAGAGGATTTAAAACAGCGCGCGGTACTCTCCACACTGCACGTGAAAAGTTCATCTGGACCAATATAAATTAAATGTATATATGTATGTGTGTATATAATATATCTATATAATTTACTTATACATATTTTAATCCCCACAAAAGATTACTTTAGTCCTAATTTTCTGAATTTTTACACCAATGGAGAACATACAAATTTGAGTTAACCTACAGGTTTATTTTATATTATATTTTTATAATTCAGTTTGATTTTGGATCTTCAGTATAATTCATATACTTTGCCTCATCACAAGTCTGTGTATGCTCAGGTATGCTCATAAGAGATTATGTAGAATTTTGGCTGAATGCAAACAAAGGCCCATTACTGAGGAATTTCACAATTTAACCTGGAATGTGAGAATCATGTGCTAATCTGACTCTGCTTAAAATGGTAACTTTCAAACTTTTTCAGGACAGAAACCCTTTGCTAAAAGTATAGACTGCCCAAGGTTTTAGGGCGGATATTTTACATAATAAAGGGAAGTTGGGATCGACCAATTGGTGGGCCCTTGTTCTTTATTGCTCTTTCTTATACAAATAATGTGTTTTGTGCCTTCCAACATGTAGATGTGATCCCTCTAGAATAGCCTGCATGTGACAGCAATCTGGGAGACACATTAGTTTTTCATAATTTCTACATTTCTAGAGTGGTGTGATGTTAAATACTCTATTTAGTGAAACTTGTTGGTGATAGGAACTATAGATGTTCAAAGTGTTTTAAAAAGACCGTGATTACAAAAAATAGTTATGAATGACACATTGTTTTACAGCACTTTTAAGATAAGACTAACTGTACTTTTTTGTGATGGCCTATGTTTTAATCCATTCAAGGTGAATGGTTACATGTTTGGTGTTAAAAAGCAAGGGAAATAGTCCCCAAACTAGTTTGGAGAGTACTTAGAAGGGTTAGTTTTGTGTTGTAAACATCATGGCCCCTGGTTCCTATGACCACCAATGTAAAGAAACAGACTGGGTATGTTTCAATGCAGTTTCCCATCCAGCCACACTTTATTTATGTCCCCACTGTTTAATTATGCAGATATTTTGAACAATCTGACCCTCCAGGACTGGAATACATTCCAAATATTGTTTTACACCTCTTTGATCTTCCTGGTTTCGTCTGCAGTTTTTGGGTGGATGTTTTTGTTATTACACGTCATCATAATGTTCTTTTAACAGCAATATTCACACACGAATACAGTAAACAAACACAGCTGCCTGACAATGACAGAATGCGATTTTGTTGCAAACCACTAGATGTCAGTACTGATTAACATTTGAAGTACCAGCACATCTTGTACCAGCACAAATTCTCAAACCTTTTCTGATAATTATTTTTAAACACATCATGCAAAATAAAGAACCCATCACTCCCACGAGTTTTTTTTTTCCTGAACCAGTAGTCTATAAGCCTATATCTTACTTTTAGGGGTTTTTACTTTTTTAATTTTGGGGGCGGATAATTCTTTTTTAAACCTCAGTTTTTGTCACAATATGACCCCCCCCCCATTAAGAATGTCCTGTTAAGAATCATACTTTTATGATACAGAAATTTTTACAGATTTCTTTTTAGACTCTAAGCTCCACACTTCACCAAATCCAATAAAATACTAATGCGTAATTCACAATGAAACTTGCAAAATGACCATCCGTCCTTCTGTAAGTACTGATGCTTAACATAACCATGCTAATAAAAGCATAACAGTAACTTGTGGCAAAGTTTATCAGGGTAATGATAAAATAGTGTCACATTGCCGAGCCTACCTGTAATAGTTAGTAAATAATCTGCTTATTCCAACTAGATAGCCACCACAGACAATTCAGCATTCCATAATATACTGCTCAAAACATTTATGGGAACACAGCATGACTGTTTAAGTGTTCCCTTTAATTTTTTGAGCAGTATATTCAGAATGAAATTGGGATGAAGAAAAATGACATTTTCAGTTATAGCACAATTTACTACTGAGACTAGAGCTGGAGGGTGTGACAAATGACATGAATGTGCTGGACTGGGTTGCTGATTGGCACTGGTTTAACATAAACGATGCAGTTACATCAAGTATTATAATTAATAGAATGCTTTGTCTCCATGATACACTGTCATATTTTTGCATTTTTGCAATATATTTCGATGCATTGTTGACACCCCTACTTGAAATCCCACTTACACACATGATTGTGAAATATTACAAACTGGCAACTTGGGTCTTCGGTACTGAAAGTGGCTGTGAACTGCCAGTGAGATGTAACAAGTCCCTGTCTTATATCAGCAGTGAGCTCCACAGTGAGCGTCCATGTCTGGTTATCTGCTGATGTGAGACTGCGGTTATCAAGCTACTGATGGGCTCTTTAAAGTAGAATAGCTGACCACAGTCACACCTTCCTGCTGTAAAATGCTTTGTCTACAGTCTTGTGTAGAAAAAATTAATACCAGAGAAGGACAGACAATTTATTAAAACTCAAGTTTTTTATTCATATTTATTGATCTAAGCCATTGTCCTCCAAAATTTCCAAGAGAACTTCTTGTTCAGAAAACTGCTGCAAAGACGAACTCATCTCATCCAGCAGATTCTCTCCTAATAAAAATCCATGTACATCATGCAAAGTTTTCCCAATTCGATGGTCAGTGACTCTGTCCTGGGAGAAGTTGTAGGTCCTGATTTTTTCCGATCTGCCCTTGGTACCAATCTGTTACAACAGGGTGAAAAACCGTGTCAGTGTAGGGTTAAGGGAAGTTCTACATTCAGTTTACTAGGTTCTCCAGCCAGATAACATTACTGCTCTGTTCCAACTGTCAATCTGAGATGCTGGTAACAAGAATGGAACAAAGGATTTGAGATGTCTTTGGTCATCGAGGACTAGTCCACCAAACTTAAATTTAATTATGCCATATGTTGTAAATAGAATTTCCTCTACAGGAAACCATTTTATAGATTAGGGGCAGTTCTCATAGATTATGTTAATTCAGCTATTTTAAACCGGCTTGTCTCAGCCAAGACTTTAATTGCTTTTAAATTGCAAAATCTCTTTTTTTAAGGAAACTCTGACCTCAATACAACCCGGGTGTATTAATCCCATGTAATTTGCCAGGTCTGTTAAAATGCCATCATATCCTGTGAAAAAGTAGTTTTGACAGTTTTGGCAATTAAAGAAAGTTTACTTTTATTCAAGCTGATTCTTGTTCGAGCTGATCTATACTGTCCAATCTCAACACGCAAAAACATATAAATTGACAGAAAAAAGATTTACACAACAATGTTAACTGGTGGCTACACATTCCCAATGTTCAAGTTTATGTTTAGCTTTCACATGTATCCTATGCCTTTTTGGACTAAAGGCAGTTGTTAAAACAAGTAGCCACTACAGTCTCTTTCTTATCCTTTGCCAATAGCTCATATATTTTGCAGATATGTCTCATGGTAAAAGTGCACAATCTACTACTTGTGAACAACTGAATACATTCCAGGTGGATTTTTTTGGTGCAATGTGTAAATCAAATAGCAACTCCCATTTCTGTAAATTATACAAAAAATTCTCATCCTGTCCAACGTGGTCATAAACAATAGCATGATAAAATTACATTACCCAACCTCCTCATGTGAAACTAGGCCTGTCAGAATATTACTACAGATGTGCAAAGTACCTGAAGTTTGCGGGTCTGATATCTTTTTCTGGTCTCCTCCTCTAGCTTTGCGCTGTAAAGCCTGGCCCGCAGCACCTTCATAGCTTTGTCCTTGTTTTTGAGCTGTGAGCGCTCCTGCTGACACTCAGACACTATGCCTGCAATTCACAAGGAAGTTCTTCTCAGACCTCAGAACAAAAACACAAACTTCACCACCTCTTTTGAGCCTAGAGAGAAGAACAATTTTTATATATGTAATATTTTGTTCATTAATGTCAATGCTAATATTTCCACAGCCTGCAACTTGAAAATGTGTCATACTGAGCCCTAAAATAAACATATAGTTGAGGTAACATATATCCAGACCGACTCACAATCATTAGTTACAGGGAAGGTCCCCCTGGAGCAACCGAGGGTCTCCGTGGAGCAATTTGCACAAGGACACAGCGGTAGAAAGTCGGGTTTGAACCCGCAACTTTGTGGTCATCAGGTTCACGGGCAAGTGCTTTACCCGCTAGGCTACTACCACCCCTGGTATCGATGAACATGAATTATAATTTGCCAGTGTTGATAAGCAGGCACATATTCAAAGGCCCTAAAATGTAATGAATGGCTAATTTACTTGTTTTTTCCCAATAACGGATTGTTAGTTGTTTTTCGCAAGATCTCAAAATTATTTCCCTGTTGAGATAACAGCATCTTTTTCTTAAGATCTCAAGAAAACAAAATGTTGTTTCTGAGAGGCTGTATTGGAAGTGGTGCGGTAAGGACCTGAACCCAGTGTTTTTGTGATGATACCTCATGCCCACCATTCTGTGCATGAATATGCATGAAATATTCATGGCTGTAGACTGCAGGAAAGGGCAACAAAACATGCGTATGTTTACGTGTCATTACCACACATCTTCTGAATATGCTTTGATTTTGCTAGATCTGAAATGAATCTTTTCAAATCATTTGAAGAATCTATTTGATTATCTCACAAAAACAACATTCATTATTGTGTGATGACATGAGCGCTACAGAAAAAAAAAAAAATGTTTTTTACAGGTTCCCATTTATGTCTGTGCTTAGTTGGCTTCTTTTTTCACCTGTTGGTAAGTGCACTATCCTCACAGCACTGTCAGTCGTGTTGACATGCTGTCCTCCAGCTCCACTGGCTCTCTTCGTCTCAATTCTCAGGTCTTTGGGGTTAATTGTGAAGGAGATCTAGGGGTGCAACACAACACAACATGACTACACATGCTCCAGTGGTATAAACTGAACACAGACGTTAGTTCATGGGTGACATTAACTGATGCATTAACCTCCGCTGGCTGAGGCAGTATTGCCACCGTCATAGTGCTGGTGTGCATACGCCCTTGCTTTTCTGTCTTTGGAACTCTCTGAACACGATGGACACCTGCTTCAAACTTCATCGCCTTATAGCTGAGTGGACCACTTATACTAGCAGTGGCATGCCTCACTCCCCCTGTAAAAACAGCAAAAGGCAAAAGGATAAGTGACACAGCAGAGCATTGGAGCCAAAATGTCATGTTTCATCATTCAACTGCTCCAAGAATTAGAGACTAACCAAGGTCACTTGATTGGCAATCCAGAATGTCGAAGTCCCAGCCATGGAAAGAAGCAAAGTTCTGGTACATCTCGAACATCTCAGCGGTAAAAAGCATGGCCTCTTGACCTCCAACCCCAGCAGTGACTTCTAGGACCAGCTCACTCATGTCTGACTCCTCCTCAGGGATCAGAAGAGAAAGAATCTACAAGAATCAAAGGGTGATTATTTCAGCTGGCACATGGCGCATTTTTGCATCCTCATTTTTTCAAAACATTTTAACAATGATACAGTCATACAAAGAATATTCTTATTCAAACCCAGGTGCATAAAAGACTGTTGGCTGATTGTCTGCTGTGGTATCAGAACAACGAGGGGTGGCTCTATACCACTTTTTCATGTCTGATACTGATACCACAACCCTGTGTTACCCATGTCCTCATCTGTGTATCTCTCTTTACATGTGAAGTCAAGTTGGTTTATAGTCATTTCAGCCATATACCCAGTGAAATTAAACAGTTCCTTGAAGATTATGGTGCAACACAGCAACAAAAACAGGACTATGTGAGTGTAGACGGCACAAAAAACACAAAGTGAGTGCAAAGTGTGTAGGGCAGAGTGAAAGAAAACACAAGAACAACAAAACAGGACAAATCATTCAGTGCAGCTGACAACTGAGTGAATACAACATTATGACACAGTGTATTCTAGCAGTGTAGAAATATAGAACAGAAGTAGAGAGCAATAAGTAATAATTGTGGACACAATAGCAACAGCAGGACAGAATGCTCAGTATATAATAAATAGAGGGTATTCACAGTGGCAGTTGTGGTTTAACTTGTTTAAGGCAGAACAGTTCAGTGTGTATATGAATTGTGTTAAGGAAAGGAAAAAGTGCAATTCAGGGATGTGTGCGCACGCGCGTGTGTGTGTGCATTTTATGTGTGTGTGTGTGTGTGTGTGTGTGTACGCATGTTACTGAACGTTCAATTAAACATATGTGTGATACTTCAAGCTTTTTTTCTGATTTTGATCCGTATCAGTCTGAAAATGATCCTCAGCATCAGATCGGCGCAACCCTAATAACAACTTACCATTTTTCTGATTTCTTGAATAGCCATTTGACAGGTCTCCTTTTCCATCTGTGCAAGTTCTTGCAGATCGGGGTCATTTTCTGAAAAAAGAATTTAGTACTGAAGGGGAGTTCTACTAAATATTCAAACATTTCCAGAAAATTCTATTGATTAGATGTGAGTCATTCAGAGTTGAATATCAACTAAAAAGCCATTTACAAACAGCTAACCAGTGAACCAATGAACCAGTTTTGTTTGTAATATATAAACGTTTTTTTTGGCCTTTATTAACATATAGCCAACCTCACAATAAACGTCTCTCAAAAACTACATTTTGGGCTAAATGATCTAAATATGATCATAAACTGCGAACCAGGCATCAGGAAACTCATTCATACGTATTTTGTGAAAAAAGATGCATTAACCCCTTAGGACGTCTGGTTCCTGTCACCAGTATTGTGAACAGACTCTCGCAGATTTTTTCAGTGAGGCCACATTTGACATTAAATAAAAGCCGTCTTAACTATTATGGAACCTGAGAAGAAATCCCATTTAAGTGACACGTATCCAATTCCAACATAATCTCAGGGTGTCCCACCCCACTCTTGCCTTTCAGCAACGCTTCAGTTTCTTCAAAGTCCTTCTGTTTTTTCTCCAACTCCTTGATTTGTAGGACCAGAGGTCCTAAAACAGACAACCTTGTCCTTTTTGTTCTTAATTCATCGTCCTCTGTTTGCATGTCTCCAGCGTTCACAGCTTGCAAACACTCATTATACTCAATTTGAACTTTCCGTAGATGCTGATGCAAAGACTGTCTGGAAAAGATCTCGTCCATCGTCAGGATCTTGGTGACCTTCACAGAGCTCGAGGTGTGGAAGCCTTGCTGGTGTCTCCAGAATCTGCAAGTGTGGTGTGGAGCTCCTGGGTTGTGTGTAGATTCAGTGCTTCGTTTATATTCAGGTTTACTGAAGTCCAGGCTGGCTGCTGATGCCCTGAACATCTTGTGATGAAATGTCTTCTGCTTTAACGAGGTCAAACTGAGCAGCGGCCGTAGCGCGCCCAGCTTCGTGCAGCAAGAAACGGCCATTATAAATCTGCGATCTGAAATATCAGAGCATTTAAAGCATTTTACACTTCAATACAAAGTGTCCTCCTAGACCCCACTCCACTTTCATGCCGGTCTGTTTCACAACGATAAAAGTCCGACACTTCCTTGTCAGAAATTTCAAAATAAAAGCCCTCAAACTGTCCACATGCGGATAATAAAATGCGTTATTTAGGCTTTTATAATAATATAATCAAACTAATATTGCTATCAATATGCATATCAATATAATATAATACACAACTATCATAATAATAAAAATAACAACAACAGCAACAACGTTAGTAATAGTAAAAAACGAATACTAATAACAACAACGACAACAAAACAACAACAGTGACAATTATTGTTATTGTTGTTGTTATTTTATTATTCTTTGTGTTTTACTATTATTAATATTGTTGTTGTAGTTGTTGTTTAATGTTGATCTCTGGCCCCACTGGCTTACTTTGATATTCTTTCTAAAGATAAACAGTTCCATTCTTAGCCAGTAGATGGTAATATTTCACTATCTGATTCACATTTGTAGCCGTTCACTTTTCTGCCTTTCACACAGAAAAGCTCAATTATTGTGTCTTTATTATTCTCATATCCAATGTATTATTAGGCTGTGAATGGTATTGTAAGTGGATTAGATTATAACTGTAAATGTGTTTGAACTTTTGGAAGTGACAGCAGCTTGTAAACTGAATTGTGAATTGTGCTTTCACTCTTCTGTCATTGCTGGCAACTGGACTAGGCCTCTCCTACAAAAGCCCATCAGTATATGAATTATTATTGTAAGCATCAAAGATAATGTTAATACTTTTTGAAAATGTTCATTTTTAAAAGAGATTTTTTCCTTACATTCTTAAAATAAGCTTAAAAGTATGTAATTAATGAGTATAACTTTGTGTCCTCAGTTGCTCTACAGAGATCTTATTGAGTCCACTAAATCATATGAAAGAGAGTATAGACTGATTGAAGCAAGCCTAAGTTGCTGTGGATTTTGTGTGGGTGGTCTGCACGCTTAATCTTTGGAAGGAGATGCATGCAGTTTATCAACGTCATAGTAGCGCTTTGAGTCATTAACCTCCCTGACCTCTGACCCATCTTGCCCCTGATGAAAACAGAACACAAAAAATAAATGCAGAAGGAGTGATTATCTGATATTGAGAGTCCAGGGTGGACCGTCATTTGCAAGTCCACTTTACAGAGTAAAGTAACCTTTAAAACTAAGGAAGTAAGGAAGTGCTGAAAACTAATTTTTATGGCCAATTTTGATTTTTTGGGTCAATTTTTGCCAGCCTTTTTTTAAACCAGAAGCTCTGTGAGAACTAAATGATCACACAAAACACGTTATCATATAATTCTAAATAATCAGTCAAGTAAAGTGCTACAAGAAAAGATCTTCTAATTCCAATCTTGATCAATTCAGATCCATAAATTCAAGGACTGAAATGTTCAGCTAATTCCATATATGTATCTTTGCATGGACAGGATTTGAGGACTGTTATAGTTTTTCTACGTTCTCACAATGCATTTTTGCAATAATACCCATTTGGCCATATTCTGCTCTATATCGAAAACATATTGGAAGTCAGTAGGCCTCATAAACAAAACCAGCTGACTTGTAAAAGGTCAGAGGGTCAAACTCAGAAATTACAACACTGAAGCATCACATTCCTTGGACATTCTCTTCTGAAGGGATAAAATAGTTTCAGGAAAACTAGGTTAATCCTTTGAAGGAAAAAAATGTATATTTTTTGAGGAGAATGAAAAGTAGCACCAGTGTGTGCAAAATGGAGGCCAGTTATATGTATATTTATTATATTCATATAAATATATATAGTTTTTTCTGTTCTTTTCTGGTCTGCGACAAAAAAGTCCCCAGTAACTGTCTGAATGCTACAGGTGCAGCTGATTAAGGCCTGCTCACGTCAGGTCTGATTTTACAGACGGAAAAAGCAAGTCAGGTTGGGAAATGAACACATACATATTATTGCTGAATTTCACATCAGGTCTAAAACATACAAACGATCCCACTGGAAACTCTTGTGAGCTGATTAAAAATCAGGTTAACTTAATCAGAACTCTGTTGTGGTGATTATGATCCAAAAATCCAAGCAGTGCTGCAAATCCCTGCACTGGCATATGAAAAATACCTCAGTGTTGCACTGGGATCTACCCAGTGTAACTGGCTTTAGCTACAGTGCTTAAATTCATTATTACTACTCAGGGAATACATTTAGTCATGTGAAGATTCTATTTTGTAAAAAACAGTTTCTTTTTTTATTTGAAAAGGTCACAGGCCTTTAGGCCGGAACAGGCAATAGTCACACACACATAGGTTGAAACTAAGCAGAGATTTGTCACTTATTCATGCTGTCACTGCCTGCTTTGGTTGTGCAGCAGGTCTGCAGATGTCATTTAAAAAGTTCATTCTGTATGTGTTTGGTGGATGAGTACATTCACCTGTCAGACTAAATATGACTCCACTTGAGCTGAGCTCTGTTTATAAGATCAGTGAGCAGCATGTGACGCTGCTGCCTCCATGTGACTGTGGCACAGTGGCACAGTTGTGTGCAGTGGGGCACGAACATGGGCTGCATGGGTCATAAATACAGGAGCACAATCATATTTGGCCAGGATCAGAATAGGTCGAGTTATTTTTATGTTGGCTGATCTGAAGTAACTGCTTTGTGTTGCTACTTGCCAAAAAATGTCAGCTGCTTGAGGCCTGCTCACTGGCCTGAGCATTTCATACCACTTCTGCAAAGTCAGCAATTATGGAATTTAGAAATCAGAATCAAAACCATGCATTTTATGAGTTCTTTCTTGAACGTTTGAAACAGTTCTCTACTCATGTCATTTACTTATTTGAAGAATTTTAACTTGAGTTTTTTGCTTTGTTCAAGTAACTGACTGTGTGTGTCATTTGTCTGGAAACTCTCATCAAAAAACTGCTCACTGAAGTTTTGTATTGGACAGCCTCCACTCTCAATAAACTTCCAACAGAAAGATGATCAAGTCTCCGTTATCTAGCTTTTCTTTGTTGAGCAGTATAATGACGATTTTTTAAATGCCCAGGGTGTTGTCTTCTTTATGAAAAATAGAAGTACAGTGTGTCATGGTAGGCATGTGGAAAATTCCTCATAACTGTGTAAGCCATGAGGTCACAGCCAGAGTAAAAAGGGGAAAAAATATTCAAAGCAGGGATTTCACGCTCACTGATGGAATTTAGACCTGGCACTTTCTTAATGCAGAGCAGTGCAGCACTCGCATGAAAATCAGGGAGCAGTCTTTTGACCATTGTGACAGACACGTAATGGAGCTGAGGGGAAAGGGAGCCTCCAGTCCCAACAGAGTGGCATGAAGAGCACCTATTGAGATATGAAGAGCCCACTCAGCTGTTTCACAATGTAAGTAAACGTTATGACAGAGGGCATGTTGTCACCGAGCCCCAGGCTAATAGCAGCATGCACACTTGTAGAGACACTTCTTAGACATTACAATCAATAGTTTTGTTGCACTGTGTGGAGCTTTTTTGGATAGATATGAGAACTCATAAGAATAAATGTTGGTGGGGATTTTAAATGAACCTAACTATATAACAAATTGAAAAAATCAGATGTGATCATGTTGTGCCACCGTGATGTTATGCGTTAAACTTATCAGGTTTCTGTGAAGCAGATCAAAGCAACGTGAACATGTGAACGAACTCACATATCCTGCAAAGCCAGCTGTGGGAAGGCAGCAGTGTTTTTTTCAGGGCTCTGGTGTTTTAAACAGGGTTGAATCAGTGCACACTCTTTCAGGACCCACCACAACGGGGGGTCGCATGAGAAAAGCCCCAAAATAGCTTCAGAAAAGCATGCACCCCCAAGAATGTCCTCAAAGTGGCCAGTTAGTGTCAGACAGATGTTTGGACAGAGAAGCATCGAAATGGTAATGGGAGGAATGGCTCATTTTTATGTAAGAGTACTGTTTCTATGGCAGAGCAATTTTATGTGTCTGTAAAAGCATCAAATAAACACCCCCAGGCTTGATATGAAAACATGCGGACATGCTGCTCTTTTGTGGATCAAATTGGCAAACCCTGATCTAAAGCAATGACTTCCACGACTGACCACTTTAAACATAAAACACTTATAAATAAATACCTATAATCCTAGCAGCAGATACTAGTTACTCATGATTTTGTTTTTAATTTGTTAGTCAAATCAACAAGAAGAGATGGAAAGTCTTTCTCCATGGCTGGTCCAGGTTAAATAGCGTATGTTTCTTCCAAATGTCAAATGTCACATGTAGCTTTGTCACATAAGGCCCAATAATGTATCATGCAAGTAATACATTAACATGTAGTGATTTTCAAGTGGCAATATAATGTATACCCACATATCACATAAAGCTCTGCTCATTTGCCTGCCACTAACACACTCGGATGCATCTAATCAAGTAATTAATGAGCCCTTCCTGGGTTGAAGTTGGTGTGTTAAGGCAAGAGAAGAAAATACACAAGGCAGGAGAGCCCCGGGAACAGAGTAGGGATGACATAGACTACGCATCTGCCTGCTTTCACTCCCCTTGGAAGTCAAAAGCCCTGGAGCGTAATATTGGTGAGTCAAGGATGATGCCATCTGAATTCACAACATGGCTAAAAACATCCTCCACAGGATTTAAGCCTAGACCAAAAAGAATTACTAGGGTAAATGACCACAGACACTTCAGCTCAGTCTACTGGTTTAATCCAGGTCTGCCCATAATGGACTTGGACTGCGAAATGGAATGCTTTCAGGTTCTGCCATTGGGAGATGTGTAAATACAGCAGACTAAGAGCATTTGTAGCAGGTCAAGGTGGAGCCTTGTGAACCTGAATGCTGCTATGTAGTGGTGTAGAGTTTGATTCTAAGCATTGCTGAGGGTCACAGACAACCAAAGGTCCTCCATTACAAAGACTGACAGGTCCCCATTTCTCCAACTGCACAATCTGCTTCAAATGCCAGCCTTTGTTTTGATACCACTTTTTTAACCAGGGCTGCCCAAAGTATGACCTGTACAGAAATTTTATTGGGCAGTAACCCCACCCCCTCACCCAGTGAGAACATAATTTGTTTAATGCTTTTATATAATATCTTTGGGGGAATAACTTATTTAAGGTGCACAGTTGGACCTTAAGATCATTGTTGTGTGTTTATATTGTTTGATCCTTAATGAATAGTGAAGATTCTTTATTTGTAGGCTGTTCTGCTTTTCAGTGCTTGGCCAAACACACGCATTGCATTTTGGCATCTCCCACCCACAAACTGGGGCAACCATGCTAATCATCGCTAATGTTCCTTCATTCATTTTTGTAATGAATGAATGGGGGCAGTTCACTCTGAGATCAGATGACGTGAGTTAGAATCCCGGGACTGCTAGTGACACCCCTGAGGTACCCTTGAGCAAGTTACCGTCCCCCCACACTACTCCTTGGGTGCCACCTCATTGGTGGCAGCCCCCTGCTTCACTTGGTGAATCGATTAAATGCAGAGAAAGAATTACACATGACTATAAGGGTCTACTTTACTTTAACCCCATAATCCTTACTAGGGTCACGGGTACCCGGGCGTGAGGCCACAAGGGACTGGGCGGGTCGCCAGCCATCCGCAGGGAGCACACACACCCTTCACTTTACCCAGTTCACCTTAAGAGTCTTTGGACTGTGGGAGAAACCCACACCACCATGAGGAGAACATGCAAACTCCACACACACCAGGACCCGGATTTGAACCTCCAGCCTGGGAGGTGTGAGGCAACAGTGCTGCCCACTACACCACTGGGGGCCCCGGTGTAATGTTTCTACACCGGGGCCCCTGAAGTATCTAATATATTTCAGGTCCCATGTCTGAGCAACTTAAATCCCAATAGTCCTAACTTAATGTAAAATGTTCCTGCTATAATCCTATCCAGACCCAATCCCCTGCTGACCTCACAACAAAGAATGAGCCAGTAGTTTTTCCCTTATGCCAATGAGACTACATTTAGAAGCATCTCTTACTAAAAAAAACTCTTAAAAATCTCATGACGAAAGCTGACACTGCAGCTTGGTAGACGCTGCTGAGAACAGATCTTATGGTAGGTCAGCACTGCCAAGACCGTCATTTAGGCTTTGTTCCACAAAACTGTCTGATGATTAAGTACTTTAGAAGTGAAAACCACTGCTGTATTACTGAGGGGATAGGAATTGTGTGTGTGTGTGTGTGTGTATGTGTGTGTGCGCGCATGTGTGTGTGTGTGTGTGTGTGTGTGTGAGTAAGAGTGAACTTAAGAGCCTTAAACAAGTTTGCGGCAATGCTAGTTCAAAGAGCTTGGGATGAACAGAGCTAGAGTTGACCACTGGCTGTTGAAGGCAACACTTCATAATGAAGTTCTGCAAATCTTCATGACAGTTATGTACACACTGCAAGAACTTGATTTATAAAAACTGGATTGAAAATGAGAAAAGATAACCCTTCATTAGGCTCACAAAAGGGAAATTTGCATTGTTACAGCAGCAAAGTGGACAGAACAAGAGAAGAAAGTAGCAGCAGATTTAAATATATAATAGACACAACAGCATGTGGTGGCCTAGTGGGTAGGATACTTGCCTCTGGACCAAGGTCATAGGTTCGAATCCTATCGAAGCATACCACAACTGGGTTCCTGAGCAAGACCCTGAACACCAAGTTGCTCCCGGGAGACTACCCCCTGTGGTTAGGGATGGAAGTGGATAAAAGTGGTTAAAAAGTGGATAAAAGTGTCTGCTAAATGCTGTAAATGTAAGAAAAATATAAGAAGTACACTTTACAAATATTACAAAAATATAGAAATTTGTGTATACAGGGGTCCTCAAGTTACGAGGGTCTCGACATGCGATATTTCGTGTTTACGGCATTCCTGTGGGCGAACTAGTTTAGTGGCATGCAGCGGATTATGCGCTGAATACGCAGTAATGGAGCATATGAGTGAGGGAGGACGCTTATCTAAGAACAAGTGACCTTTATTATGGCCTCTTTTTGGCCTTTATCATGGCTTGTGTTTGGCCTTTATCATGGCTTCTGAACTAGTTATTTTGCACAATTTTTTTGTCATTTTTTCTGTTAAGTACAGTATGTTTATGTTCTTTTCCTTTTTATGTGACTTAGTTGTGTTTTTATTTTCTAGATTTTACAACTGTGTTAGGAACGGATCTCTGTCGTAACCCCCTGTTAGTGTTTATAGTGTTTATAGTGCTTTTTGCGGGGGTTACATTCCAAGAGCACCCACGTACAGTGAATAACCGCATTATTGTGATGTGGTTAAAAAAATGTCTATTTTTATAGTGTAAATCCTGAATATGCCCCCAGATATGCTCCCAAAACACTTTAATTTAATTTTAAACTCATTAGCCTTAAAGAAAATGTAAAGATAAACCTGTATTTGTACTGTACAGTTTACACTGAACTCCCGCCGTGCTAGAATGTAGAATATCGATGTACCCCTGTATAGACTGGACTGTAATGAATACTCGGGCATTTTCTTTGACATGACCTGTCGTTTTCTTTGGTATAAGCAGGTAAATACAGTAATAAATGAATTTAATTTACAGTAATAAAAAAACAGGGCTTTAAGAACAAAATGAAAAAACATGAGAACACTCGAGACGCTCAACAGGGGAAATTCTGGACTGCAGCGTCACAGGGCAGCAGCCAATAAGCAGCATGGAGAAATAAATAACGCTCTCGGATTGGCTACTTTCAAACCTCCGCCAAGTACAGCTGACTGTGACGTCCGGGCCTTGTGCGCCACGCCCTCTCGTCCTCGTGTTGCTTGTTTATGTTTGGGGCAGCCCTAAGCAGCAGCGGTTCATTCTGTTCAGGGTCCTGTTCCATTAAACAGGATTAAAGGAAAGTCTGGTTTATTTCACGGGAAAGTAAGGGAAAGTAAGCCAGACTTTCCCTTAATCCTGTTTCATGGAACAGGACCCAGGTGTCTGATTGGTAACTGCCGTGCCCAAACATAAACAACTCAGCACGAGGACGAAGGGGCGTGCGAGGCCCGGACGTCACAGTCAGCTATACTCAGAGGCGGGAGGTTTGAAAGTAGCCAGTCCGAGATGGACTGAAACCGACTGCTGATCCGTGTGAAAGCGGGTGTTACTCTGTGCATATATATAGAAGAGATCAATGTAGAAGAGATAATGTATCTCAAAGGGACATTCCTGGTAAAATAAAGGATATCCTCAACTATGTACATCCAGTCTCATCAGCATGAAGGAACAGTGAAGGGCCTTTCCAACATGTGACTAACCTCACCCAATGGGAGATCAGGAACAATATCACAGAGCCTCTAACAGAATTAATTAAATATTTATCCAGAGTGGCTTCAACAAATGTTCATGCCTGGGGGTGCCAAAAGACGGCTGAACTCTTGGTGTATGTTTTATGGAAGTGAATGGAATGTATTTTCATTATGGTGTGATATGAAAGTAAACATATGGCTGTTTGGAATGATTAATGATACCGATGGGAAATGAATGGGAAAATAAATAGAGGAAAAGAAGTTTACATTCATCTATAAAATGTCCCAGTCAGGACAGAGGGTGTGAGGGTCAGAGCAGAGGATTGAATGGGTTAATTATTTCATTTATGTTGGTCACTTAAGCTGCTTTATATTTTGTCAAACTGTTGGCTCTAAATTGCAGGCTGAGTTAAGTGAAGAAGTGGCCCCTTGTAGTCATGTGTGAACGCTCCACGGCACAGCACACAGTGTGAACTATGTGAAATGCTTTCTCTGCACTTAAACCATTCACCCAAGTGAGGCAGCGGGCAGCTGCCAGAGCAGGGTGTGGGTACATTTGCAGTCCGGGGATTTGAACCTACGACCTTCTGCTCACAGGGGCAACTCCCTAACCAGTAGGCAACCAGCTGCTCCCAGTGGTGAAGGTCAGTGAAATTTAAAGTGACTAAGTGACAAAAGTGACAAAAGTCTTGTAATTAATTCCAGCTGCAGTGTAGCTAGTAGCAGCTTTTGCTTTGGGTTCCTGAAGGGTTACAAGACTTAGCTGACATTGTTTACGAAACATGGCTGTAAAATAAGGTAGGGTGTGCCAGTCTGATCTGAAAAGCCTTAATTATCATGTCAACTAAACTTTGAGGAACATGTCACACCTGGAGATGTGTCAGGAGACAGAGGTGCTGCAAGTCTCAAATGGCTATGCAGGGATTAAAAAACAGGCTCCTGTATCCAAATAGTGTATAGAGATGAAGACTCAACGGTTGAGCAATGGCTACCTCCATACCTGGGTTTATATACCACGTGATGCGCTCATTTCTGGTCTCTCTTGCATGTCACGTGACACTGTGCTTGTTTGGTATATCAGGCAAAAATGTCAGATACTGTGGCTATCTGGAAAAGAGAATAAAGTTAACTTTTTGCTACTCATTAACAGTATGTTTCAAAAGCAAATTCTTGGTCATTGCCTACACAGATTTGTCTATGTGGGAGGGTAGTGCCCCACTCATTTATTGTTAGAAGATGTAAGTGGGAGTTTTCCCCCGTTGTGGTCTGAGGTATGTGTATGTAAGAAATATGTGTGATATAATGTTCCTGTCCAGAAACCACAAACAATAGCAATATCAAAACATCCTTTGAACACATCTGTGCCAAAAGTGCTCAGGGTGTTCCAGAAGTGCCAAGCTGCCCATCAAATAATGTAACAACTGCACTGATGATTAGAAAAAGACATTTCTGATTTGTCCAGATGCCCTCTATTTTTCCTCTACCCTGATCAGCCAAGAAATTTTATTTAGTTTTGTATTGGAGCTATGAAGCTAATTGCTAACAAGCAAGGTAAACTGAAATCTTAAACCATGCTTACACTGCAGGACATTCTTTGTTGAGCAAAGAACATGTTTTGTATACCCCATAGACCTATTATAACTAAAGTGAGTTTGGCATAATATGTCCCCTTTAAAGCTCATTTTGCTGTCCATAATTACGCACACACAATGTTTTCTGTCAGAAAGATCATCTGGTGATGTCTAGTGGAATTTTGTCACAGATATGTTCCATCTGCCCTCTCGCTGCCAAGAGGTGTGGTAAGTGAAAGCACTATGAATCATGTTTTGAATGCTTCAGTCCACAGTGATCTCACTTTACACCCAGTCACTGCACAGCAATAGCAAGGTATTCATTCCACAGCCAGTGCAGGTTAGTGAACTCATGCGGAAGTGAGAACACCTGTTATTGCTGAATTCTTGTTCAGAGAGTATGAGCATAAGGTAATGTGTGTTAAAGCATAGTTTGCCTATAGAGTTAAACACCAGGGCGTCATTAGGGCTGGGCATGTGAGGCTCTAGCCCTGAATAGTCCACGAATAGCCCTCTCTGTCTTGTATCTCTCTTGGGGACGTGTCAGCAAATGTATGCAAAACTGACCTCCAGCTTCAAAAAGCTTGTACAGATGTGAAATGCCTTGAGCCTGATGCGGAGGTATTAGTTAGATACGCTCAGGCTGTGCTAAGGCATATGCTCAGCAAGGCCATTAATTCCTTTAGTGCACTAAAGAACTTTTATAGACCCTCTGTTTTTTGTCGACTTTCTGCACCTCACAGAGGGCAATCTATGAAGTTCAACTTCTGAACTGTCAAGTTCAAAGTTGGAACTTTCACAGATGCACAAGTGGAAAGATGAAACTGTAAATTCAAACTTCAGCTTGGGCATTACAGAGTAAAACTGGAGATTATTAATAGAAGGGACGCTTTTTCACTCATTCATATGAAACCATGAGCCTTTGTATGGGAGATAAAAAGCATCACATCATGTTTTGGAGCTGTACATCACCTGTGGCACCAGACTGAAGGGAGCCAAGAGAGGAGAATCTTCTGGAAAAGGATGTTGAAAAGGAAAGACTGAAGACTCATAGTAACTCTGTTATTAAAGCAGAAATAAACATCTGTTTTGTTAAGCAATAACAGGCCTGCAATAAAGCGTTATTAAACTTAACAAATACACAGAGCATGCTGTGGTCACATCCACTTTTTCACCCAGCTATTGGGTGACTCTGCGATTGGGTTCATCCTGCACAGCAACACCGACTGGGGCCGCAACGCGCTTCTCATTTGCCTCCTCACTGGGCAGGGCGCTGAGTGGGCCACCGCGGTTGGGATGCCACGCTCCAGACTGCTTTTTACGAGGGACTGGCCCCTTGCTTAAAGGACAAACTCGCCTGATGCCAGCCCCACCGTCAGCTCCAGTTGTGGCTCCACGAACCCAACGGCCATCGGTTCTCCACCTCCATCTGTGGACCACTCCGGAGCTGGTGGGGAACCCATGCAACTAGGGCGCACCTCTCCGAGTCCTAAAGAGAGGGATAGGCACTATTGTGAAGGTCTGTGTGCCTATTGTGCTGCCCTCAAACACCATTGTGCTGTCTGCCCTCTCTGTCCGGGAAACAGACAGACCAGGTAAATGGGGGCTCTCACCTGGTCCACTGGTGATTTCACCCACCCAACCCTCCGTTTCTTGTTTCATTACCCAGGCTCACATTCACCTGGGCCACCAACAGATTGTCTCCGCTGTGTTCGTGGATTCGAGTGCAGTGGTGAATTTTATCATTCAGGCTTTTGCTGCCCAGCTGGGTGTGTGTAACCCTCACCATTGATGAGCATCATGAACAAATTCAATTTCTTGTAACTACGCTCACATCACCTCCCCTTGTACTTGGATTCCCCTGGCTCCCTCACCATAACCTGCTCATTTCCTGGACCCAACAAAGAATTCTTCAGTAGTCAGATCACAGAGAAAACTGATTAAATACATTCCCTCTGACCTCCGTTATACCTCGTCCGGGTCCCCCCAAGGCTGCATGCTGTCTCCTCTGCAGATCCACACAGCCCAGCTGTCATCTGGTGAAGTACGTTGTCGATACAGTCCTCCTGCCCCTCACATAACCATGGACAGGTTCTGCAGGAGTTTGTGGACTGGTGTGACACCTCCTGTCTGGAACTGAACGTCAGCAAAACCAAGGAGATGGTGGTGACTTTCACAAACAAGCAGAGGGACCTGGCTGCAGCAGTTACTGCCTTTATACACGGGAAGCCAGTGGAGCTAGACGAGGAGTATAAATATCTGGGCACCATCTTCGACAACCTTCTGAGATTCTTCTCCAACACAGAGGAGATTCTCAGGAAGTGTCATCAGTGGCAATACCTCCTTAGGAAGCTCAGTTGCTTTGGAGTCAGGAAAGACATTATACTTTTTACTACTCCTTCACAGAGAGTGTCATCTAATTCTCCATCATCTGCTGGTCCCATTCCACCAGCCTGCAGCACAGAAACAATACTGTCAGTGTGTACTCTAAGATTATTGGACTGCCTGTGAGATCCTTATCACACATCTGTGACCAGCAGACACGCAGGTTAGCACTCAAAATCATTTAAGACCCCTCACACCTGCTGAATTCTGCCTATGAGTGGCTCCCCTCCAAACGTCGGCTCCGATGCCCCGGCTGCAGGACACAGAGAAGGAGGGCCACCTTTGTTCCTAAAGCTGTCCTTTTTTTGAACACCCCCGCAAACCCACCATTATCACTTCACACATTCTCACCTTCCCCATCCCCCTCAGACCTCCACAGATTTGAGTCTCTCTCATTTTTCACTTCAAAACATTATGCACCTTACTGCTTCTGTTATTTAAAGTTATTTATCATTGTTCATATTGCAATGCTCAGAATATACATACATATACAGATTATGCAATTTCAATCCAGTTGCACCTTGTGCAAGTCACTATCTCATACCTTGCTTGTTCTCTTTAAAAAAAAGTATGTTAATGTGTGTCATCTGTTGTGTCAAATGTTACAACTGTTATATGTGTGCGCAGCTCCACTATGCTTTTTAAATTGCTCCTCTGGGACAAAGTTTTTAAATAGAATTTAATTGAACTGAATGGCAGCAATTTAGTAATATTTATTTTTAAAGAAGCAGAGCTTGTTGTGAGGTTGAGCCTCCATGAATTGTACAAGTTTGGGCAGCACATCCCACAGGTCCTTGATCAATTAAGATCTGGGGAACTTAGAGGTCAAGTCATGTTCCTCAACCACTCCTGACCAATTTTTTTGCTGTCCCACAGGGCAGATAACAGTCAGTGGGCAGGGGTAAGTATGGGAACTCTGAGCGGTCTGTGATTTCTGTGATTTTCGAACAAGCTGTGATGAACTGTGTATTGTGACACATTTTTATCATAGCCGGCATTCATTTCTTTCAGCAGTTAGTGCTACACTTTACGGTGGCCCTGAAGTGCAAACCACACCAACAAATCACTAAACACAACAACAAATTGAGAAACACAACAAATTGAGAAGCA
>JBBPCX010000154.1:9664090-9708030 GCA_037974365.1 Hydrocynus forskahlii | reverse complement strand
TAATACGTTTGCGCTCAGTCTGATGGCATTTTTCACTCTTTGAAAGCTTTAGGAATGTGTGCATGATTTGATTTGTAAATGTCTGTAATTATAGATTACATACCGGCTTTTGAAAGCAGTGGGCCACCCGCAGAAATAATGACAGCAATCAATTGTCCACGTGACAGGTGAGTGACCACTGTACCTGTCTACAACAAGTGCTAAAGGCTGAGATTGTGCAGGTGTGTCATCATGTGTGTATTCTGGCAGGTACAATACTGTATGGATCATTTTTTTCATCTTGGGCCTGGGAACTCTGCTGCCATGGAACTTCTTCATGACTGCCACCATGGTAATCATTTTTATCAGGGAATTTCTGTCTGAAAATGTATCACATTTTTTCAAACGCAGGAGTCTCGGATTTAGTTTTTCTGTAGTAAAACTATTCCAGATGTCTGTTAATAAGTTTTAATAGGGTGATGTCTTAGCTGTTATGGTATACTGAGAATTGAGTAATATATATGGCACACTTTCTTGGTGGGACACAGTGCTCTGTTGATGCATCTCTTCTCTGCAGTATTTCACCAGTCGGTTAAAAGAACCATCCACAAACGGTGCAGCACTCAATCAGACAGCCAACAGCACAGATGACACACCCAGTGTCCTGGTGTCCAAGTTCAACAATGTAATGACCTTATGTGCCATGGTGCCACTGCTCATCTTTACCTGTCTCAACTCCTTCATCCATCAGAGGTAGGACAAACATTCTTTTGCACTGCACACAAAAGCCCAAGTTAAGCTGGAAATTACATTTTGTGTCCTCTTGCAAAATAGGCAAGATTGGCCATAAATAAAATAATCTGTTTTGGTATAATTAGGAAGGTACCGAACTTAACACCACAAATGTAAAGATAGTTGGACTATGTAATCCAAGTTCCTGACCAACTGCATATTGTACCGCCTATCGCTCAGGAAGAAAACTATGAAGTGTTGTACTTGGGTGCTGCTAAAACTAGAGTTTCCTGGAACTTATATATTAAGCACCACACCTATAAGTATATGCATTTGTGGACAGTGTAACATATATTGCATATTTTTTCCAGTAGAGTAAACTTGGAAAATCACATCTAGTACAATCGCACTTCAACCTCATTTGCCTTCTCAGTCCCTTTTACAGGGCCAGTCCATATAAGTGAGCTCAGAGTTTGCATGAGAGTAGAATGTGGATTTTAAATCGTTCATATAGGTCATGAACTCAGAGGGCATGTTTGTTTTAATTATAAAAGGACGTTGGGAGGGATCCGTCAAACACCCTCTTACTCCCCAAACATAGTATCTCAGGAATGTTGATCTTCTCGTACTTTTTTTTTCTCCTTCCTCCTACCCCTCCCTTCCTCCTTTCTGTAGGATCCCTCAAAAACTGAGAATCACTGGCAGTCTCTCAGTCATCTTCGTGGTGTTTCTGATCACAGCCATATTGGTGAAGGTGGACATGGCACCTCTGCCGTTTTTCACTTTCACCATGATCAAAATCATCTGCATTAACTGTGAGTGCCTTTGCTGGGTGTCTGGACTCTCCAGTCCCCCCCCCACGCCCTTAGATAAACTGTTTCTTTCCTCATGATGCTCAGCAGCAGCATCCAGCTGCTTCAGTCTTAGCAGGTTTTCTGCCTGTTGATTGTCTCCCTCAGGTTACACTGAGTTAGTTTGCTTTGTTCTTTTGAATTATTGTGGGATGGGGTCAACATCATAGACTCACATTCTTTGATGTTATTACTACATACTCGTTTGGAGAATCCAGCTGTGGGGAAAAAAAAACAAAAGGGTGGGAGCAAACTTTAAAATTCCTTGTTGTACGTTCTATCATATGTCAAGCATTCTGTCTCTTTTTTTATAGCATGTTGATAACCATTCCCTATTCACCTCTCTTTCTACACACTTTATCTCTCTTTGTCTATAGCATTTGGTGCAATTCTGCAGGGGAGTCTGTTTGGTCTGGCAGGCATGCTCCCAGCCTCCTATACCACTCCCATAATGAGCGGCCAAGGGCTTGCTGGAACGTTTGCAGCACTCTCAATGATCTGTGCTCTTGCAAGTTTGTATTCATTTTGCACACACACCACTCACAAATCATCTGCAATGCAAGGTTCTTTGAGATTTTTACTTTGTCTGTTATGATTGCCTTATATTGCTGTCAACATGTTTCATGTTCTCATGGAATTCTCTCTTTCTCCCTCTCTCTCTCTTTTCCCTCCAAGCTGGTTCTGAGCTGCAGGACAGTGCCTTTGGCTACTTTATCACTGCCTGTGTTGTCATTCTCTTAGCCATCGCGTCCTACTTTGCCTTGCCAAAAATGGTATGACCCATGCTCATTTGCCTTTTGAATAACATTAGCATATGGAATTAGGAGGTTGTTTTGTTTTATGATTTAGTGTACTGGGGTTGTATCACAAATGTATTTTGTTCAGGGTTTAGTTTCTCAACATAATTCAGCATTGAATTGAGCTGAGCAAAAATAGACTCATTCTACTTTTTATACACTAATTAGTCAATTTATTAGATATAGCTACTTTGTACCTCCACTGATGGACCATTCTCTGACTATACCAAATTCCAGTGGTATGCAGTAAACATGTAAATACCATATTGGAATGACTGCTGTACTGTTCTACTGCATACATAATATATATGGTCAAACTGGTTTTATGATGGTACTTGCCCACTCATGGAAAGGTGAGAGTGGGCTGGTAAATTGTCTTGCAACAGATGGGCAACAATCAATCATTAATTGTAAACCTACAAAGAGCACCTGGTCCATCTGATTAAAGTGACCAGTGTAGGTTCAAGGTAACTCAGTGTAAACCAGCATACCTACATAATGAATTTTGTTTTGTGTTCTAGTCACTAGGTTTTTTTTGTTTTTTGAACACTTTGGTTTTATGGCTTGCAGGAGTTTTTCCAGTATTACTCAGACACCAGTAGCTCCAAAGCTGGCAGTGATGAAGAAAACAAGATGGACCTGTTGAGGAAAGGTAGAACATCTGTTTACCCACAGATATCCAAATGTTAGAATTTGATTTAAAGAACAAGACAGAGCTAGCACACACCCTCTCCCTCCAGGCTTACCCAAAACAGCCAAAGAATGTATTTAATTAAAGTCTACTCTAAACTATCAGGACATATGATGCTATGTGTGTATTTAGTTCTGCTTGCACTGTATTTGTGTTTTTTAGAACGAGCCTACTTTGTCCTTGGCATAGGATATTAAATTGGAAAGAGACAAAGTTTGTATTGTGAATGATTGGTTGATGTTTCCTGAACAGAAAGTGCTGGGGAGAAGAGGCCTGTAGTGAGTCTCACTGATGAGGACACCACAAATACTGTGTCTGTGTTTGCCATCTTTAAAAAGGTACCATTCTTAAGCTTTTCAGTTTTTGAGGTTTCCTAAAATGCGAGTATGCTTGTGTGCTGCTGTGACAGACGTTATGTCAATTTGCCAGTTTTGATCAGCCAATTTTTGTTTATCAGACTAATTGCTAGCCAATAGTCAATAGTAACAAACACTTGCCCTCTTCACACTATGCCAACTATGCATTTCAAGACAAGATGCAGTCGCTGGTGTAGACACTTTCTGTGGTCTCACTGACTCATCATTTCTGATAAGCTTCTGCTGAATACTTTCTTGTTTAATGCCTACTTCATATCACAAAAATGTACATAATGTGGTAGGTTCTACGGCATGTCAGTCAAATGGCCTGTTTCTTTGAGTTCTTGACCACACTGAATAATCTCACCAACGTGTTCATCAAGAGTTATAAAAAAACTTTTAGGATGTTGCATAATTGATTTAAAGTATTCAGTGTCAGTTTGTGTTGTCAGATTGGTGCTATGAAAAAACTAGTTTATCTGTGATGTGTTTTCTCTACATTTTTAGTCTTTCTGGTGAATTTCATGAATGTATGAAACGGTACAAAAAGAAATGTGTGATTGCTGTTAATGAACAGGTGAAGAACTGTTGACCACACTTTGACAGGCATTGCTGTTATTCACTGATCTGCACTTGCTCTCCTGTAGATATGGGTGATGGCTCTTTCTGTGTGCTTTGTCTTCACTATAACTATTGGTACATTCCCTGCTGTGACTGCGGAGGCCAAGTCCAGTGTGGCTGAAGGAAGTGATTGGGGTAATATATAAAAATATTTTCACATGAATATGTTTACATGATACAGCTGTCGTTATACTACTGGGCATTGACTTTCCACCGTACCTTTATTTTCATAGGAATTTACTTCATTCCTGTGTCCTGTTTCTTGCTGTTCAATGTGATGGACTGGGCTGGGCGAAGCTTGACTGCAGTGTGTATGTGGGTAAGTGGTGTCTCATTTACTGGGGTATTGAAAGGACGGAAAAAATACTTAACTGAAAGCAAGTGTGCTATGTAAACAAAAATCTTTCTTAATGAAAAGGGGAAGCATTTTGGTGGTGTATGTATGTAGCATGGGTCACTGATGGACAGCAATAACAAATTAGTATAGTTTTTGGCAGTACTTTCTTACACGGATGTGTCACGAGTAGAGACGAAAATGCTGAGTTTCGAGTTGCCTAGATATAGTGTGATGGAAGAGCCCAATCGCGGATTACACGAGGGAGCTGGTTGATCACGCGGTTACTCTGAGAACGCTCCACAGGAGGAGTAAAGATTCCCACCAAAGGAACCTGCGTTCTCACACACACACAAACACACACACACACACACACAGAGGTAAGTAGAGAGTCGTTAGATGGCCCTGGCTGAGAGGGTACCCGACGACCGTGGTCCTGGATGAGGGATGGATCCAGGATGAAGCGTCCAGGGACCCAGGACCATTCTTCCAGACCGTAGCCTTCCCAGTCGACGAGGTACTGGGTGCCACGGCGTCGCGAGTCCAGGATCCGCCAGACGGTGTACGCAGGAAGGTGACAGGGTTAATCCGCTTGATCTTGTAAGGGCCAATGAAATGGGGTGAGAGCTTCTTGGAGAGATATACCCTGTCACCAGCGTGGAACAATCGTCCCAGAGGGTGCCGGCGGTGATGTTGGGTGTAGCGCGTGTTGGTGCGGAGGATGGACTGTCTGGCGCTGTTCCAAACCTGCCGGCACCTGCGGACCTGCAGATACGTCGACTTCCGGGTTCCTGATGGAAGAACATGGAAGGATAGTACCCACAGCATACCTCGAAAGGGCTCAGTCCGGTGGCGGAGGACTTTTGGAGGTTGTTGGAAAGTTCAGCCCAGACGAGGTAGCGTGCCCAGGAGCGCTGTTGATCCGCCACGAAGCAGTGGAGAAAGCGCTCCAGCTGTTGGTTGGCCCGGTCCGTCTGACCATTTGTCTGAGGATGGTATCCTGATGAGAGACTGGTGGAGACGTTGATCAGACGGCAGAAGGCCTGCCAGAACTTGGCCGTGAGCTGGGGCCCTCTGTTCGAGACGATGTCCTGGGGGAACCCATGCAATTGGACTACGTGCTCGATGACCAAATCAGCGGTGGTTTTAGCTGTGGGGAGTCCGGTTAGGGCCACCAGGTGCACAGAGTTGGAGAAGCAGTCCGTGATGGTGAGGATGGTGTCCTTTCCTAGTGGAAGTCCCTTCCCAGGCAGTCCAGTGACAAAATCCAAGGCGATGTGAGCCCAAGGTCGGTGTGGCATGGGCAAAGTTTGGAGAGTGCCAGGAGGAGGAGAGTTGGACGACTTAGCCTGAACGCATACCTCTTTCGTGTCAGAGGCCATGGATGGCCACCAGAAGGCTCGTTGGAGTGTAGATAGGGTTCAGGCCGTCCCCGGATGTCCGGCCAGGGCGGACGAATGGCCCCACTGAGGGACCTCCTGTCGTACTTCCTGTGGCATGTAAAGACGACCAGGTGGTGTGTTGTCCGGAGGTGGGTCCAAGGTGTGCGCATGGCGGACCCTGTCTTCCAGCCCCCACCGGAGAGGAGCCAAAATGAGTTGTGGAGGTAGGACAGGCATGGGGTCTGCCTGGTGCTGGCGAGAGAGTGCATCAGCCTTGGTATTTTTGGAACCCGGGTGGTATGAATGTTGGAAGTTAAACTGTTCAAAGAACATAGCCCACCGCGCCTGCCTGGGGTTGAGATGTTTAGCTTGCCAGATCGTGAGGAGGTTCTGGTGATCAGTCCAGACCATGAACGGGTCACCGCAACCCTGGAGCCAGTGACGCCATTCCTCTAGGGCCCACTTGATGGCCAACAACTTGCGGTCCCCTACCCCGTATCGTTGAGTGGGAGAGAACTTCCTAAAGAAGAAACAACATGGATGGAGTTTCTGGTCTGGACCTCGCTGTGAGAGGACGGCTCCTACGCCCACATCGGAGGTGTCCATCTCAACAACGAATGGCTTGGTGGGGTCTGGATGGAGAAGGATAGGTGCGCTGGTGAAGAGTTTGCAGAGTTTTGAAGGCTTGGATGGCAGATGAGTTGAGGATGAATCGTCCGGGCTGTGGTTTGGTGAGAGCCGTCAGAGGTGCCGCAGTTGAACTGAAGCCCCGGATGAATCGGCAATAGAAATTGGCAAACCCCAGAAAATGTTACAACTGTTTGAACGTCGTGGGTAGGGGCCAAGATCGCACAGCCTCCAGACTATTACATAAGCTGAAAGGCTTAACCAGGGTCTCATAATGGCCGGTGGGGGTTATGAACGCCGTCTTCTACTCATCACCCTCCCTGATACGGACCAAGTTGTATGTGCCCCGGAGGTCCAACTTAGTGAAGATGGCAGCACCAGAGAGGGCGTCCAGGGCAGTGTTGGTCAGTGGAAGCAGTTGCCGATTCTTGATAGTGATGTTGAGCCCTCAATAGTTGACACGTGGACGGAGTCCCCCGTCCTTCTTCGTGACAAAAAAGAACCCCGCGGCGGCTGGGGAGTTGGAGGGTCGAAGGGTGCCCTGGCAAAGACCCTCCGAGATGTATTCATCCATGGCTTTTTGTTCCCCAGCGGAGAGAGAGTAGAGACTACCGCGGGGTGGTATTGCGCCTGGCTGGAGATTGATGGCTAGATCATACGGACGGTGAGGAGGAAGTTGGGTGGCCTTGGTCTTGCTAAACACCCGGGCCAGGTCGCGGTACGGGACGGGGATGGACTTCAGGTCGACATCGAGGGCCTCGGACTCCCCTGAGCACGTCTCAGCCCTCGCCTCGAGACATAACTCCTGACTGGTCGGTCCCCACTGGAGAATTTTGTGACTGGTCCAGGAGATGATGGGGTCATGCTGAAGTAACCAAGGGTGTCCTAAGATGATGGGAGGAGAGGAGAGACGAGTGATTAGGAACTGGATGACTTCAGAATGTTTTTCGTGGGAGAAAGTGATGGGTCTGGTGCAGTGAGTGATGGGACTGTTGGCTAGGGGACGACCCTCAATGGCGGGGATGTTAACGGGCCGAGATAACCCCTCAGATTCAACTGAGCAGCAAAAGCCTGATCGATGAAATTACCAGCCGCTCCCGAATCAACGAAGGTGGTGGCCACGATCTGTTGGTGGCTCAGTTGGAGACTTACCTGGATGGTGAGTCGGGAAACGGTTGGAAGGCAGGATGTTGCTACCAGCGGACCAGGCGAATGCCTCCCTCACTTCACCTGGTCTGGCCGTTTCCCGGGCGGAGAGGGCAGATAGCGCGGTGGTGGTCAGGGGAGGCGCAGTAGGCGCACAGGCCTTCACGGTAGCGACGTTCTCTCTCTGCCACATTCAGGGAGATGCATCCTATCTGCATGGGTTCCCTGGCTCCGGAGTGGGCCTCTGAGGCAGTAGGAGGTGGTGGTGGTGCAGCCCGTCCCGTGGAGAAGGTGGGCTGGCCGGAGTCGAAGAGTCGGGTCCGGGGGGCTGATTTGGGAACAGAAGCGAGTCGAAGGTCGATCCGGAGACACAGCTCAATCATCCCTTCATACGTGTCCGGGAGTTTGCGTCCTGCTAACTCGGTCTTCATCCGAGAAGACAGCCCCTCGTAATAAGCAGTGCGAAGAGCTCCGTCGCTCCAGGTAGTCTGGGCTGCGAGGGTCCTAAACTCCGCTGTGTATTTCGACGCAGGGCGATCTCCTTGACGGAGGTGATAGAATTTTGAATCCACCACCACCTCGCTCTCAGGATGTTGGAACGTGGCCTTGAGTTGCTTGGTGAATCCGGAATAGGAGTATGCAGCATCGCCACCGGATCTCAAGACCGCGGTAGCCCACTCAGCTGCCTGCCCTGTGAGAAGGGACGTGAGGAGTGCGATGCGGCTCCGATCCATTGGGTAGCGTTGTTTCTGAAACTCAAACAAGAGAGACAGATTTGTGAGGAAAACATCGCACTTAACTCCCGTCCCATCCCACTTATCAGGAAGAGCTATTTTTGGGTATGACTGATGAGATGAAGTAGAAGCTGGAGCAGGAGGAGGAGGAGTTTGGACCGCCGGCTGGGAGAGTTGTTCAGCAGAACCATCCTGGAGAATCTGTCGCAGGGTGGCAACCTCGGTACGGAGGTCCACCACTTCCTGTCTCAGATTCACCATGTTGACCGCCTGCTGATTAACAACCTCCCAGACGTGAGCGAGATCCGCTGGGCTTCCAGAGGACACAGACATTCTGTCACGAGTAGAGACGAAAATGCTGAGTTTTGAGTTGCCCAGATGTAGCGTGACGGAAAAGCCCAATCGCGGATTACACGAGGGAGCTGGTTGATCACATGGTTACTCTGAGAACGCTCCACAGGAGGAGTAAAGATTCCCACCAAAGGAACCTGCGTTCTCACACACACACAGAGATAAGTAGAGAGAGCGACTCGTGCAAGTCAAAGTACTCACGGTACCCAAGGAGAGGGTGACTCGTTCGTTGGGCATGAATTCCAATGTCTGTGCTCTGGTGTGTGACAGGATGTTTGGTTGTGAGTTTTTAATGAGGGGAAAAATCAATTAGCATATGTAGAAGTCAGCTGATTAGCAAGAGGGGAAAAAACGTATGTATGAGAACCTTAAGTGTCAAAGTATGATTTTGTTTAGTTTTTTTTCTCTAGCAAATGTCACAGATCAAGACTGAGGCTTGTTTAAGCTGTTAAACAATACTTAAAATACTCAATGCACATGAATCATATGTAGTCTATATGTATAGTAAGGTTTTCTCTGCTTTCTAAAAGCCACAGGGTAACAATTTATCATTTTTGCTTTGGTCCTGGCACTGAAAGATAAATATAAAAACATACTAATTGCAAATATTGCAAAATAATACCTCGGTATACTGACAAATTGTAATACCTTAGTATTTAGTTTGTTGTGCGCTTGTCAACTGAAAAATGAAAGCAAGCACGTTGTTATAAAAGATATACAGAACATCTGGTCTGTGTGGGGGTTTTTTTGAGTTACATTCTGCAGTTTATATAAACCAGAAACAAACATGGAGTCATTCCAAGGAATTAGACTAGAAAGCACTGCCTTACATAGATGTCGAAAGTGTTCTTGGGGAAAACTTGTAAAAGGAATGTGTCTTTGGTGATTCCTCAAGACACCTGTTAGCAATTTGTGCTCTGGTTGTTACTTAACACTGAGTATTGCTAAATCAGTGAGGAATTTTTAAATCAGTGAGGAAACTGTGACATAGGCCACAATCTATGCAGTTTTTGTACACTTAGTGCCTGCCTCTACTGCTTTATCTAACATAATTTCCCCCTCGTTTTCCCCCATGATTGTCTCGTGACTATACTAGAGCTGTTTTACTTTAAGCTTGAGCTGACCATGGCGGCTCAGCAACTATGAAGGTTTTAATGTAAGACTTAAATGTTCCCAGACTGAGGTGTTTTCAGTGCCCTGAAAATGCCTGCTTACTTTATTTTGATGAAAGTATATTTTGCGTTAATAGCTCAAAATTGTTCAGAATTGTTGTGAATTCCTATGTTAAGATCTACTGGGATATATGTCAATTGTATAAGTTTGTTTAGTTTTTCGAAGCAACATTTGACATTTTACAACACTGTGCTGAGGTGATGACCTTTTGCCCTCAGCAACTTGAGTTAAGCCCTTGAAAACCCATGTTAATCATTCCTACTGCCCAGTCCCAACTCACTGCTTGAATCTGGAACTCTGTTATGTTATTTTACTGGTAATTGGGTGATTTAAATTAATTTATGTTCATAACATGTCAGCAAAGCTATGAGAAAATCCCTATTATTTAAATGGAAACTTTTGTCACCAGACTTGCAACTATCCAAAAATGGCTGTTTAGTAACCAAACTGAATTGCTGACTTTGGGTAGGAAATCACAACTTTTAGAGACAGAAAATCTTTCGCATTAAAACACCCACACACGCATTGGTGTCAGCAGTTCAGGCCTCAGAATTCTCTGTGATGCCACAGCCATCATAGCTGGGAGTCTTAAGAGAGTGTAATTCTATTAAAGCTAGCCAGAATGAAAGTTAGCCTTCAGTTGTCCAGGAATTATGCTTTTGAAGCTTGAAAATATGTGGTGGCTGGTTTGTTGTGTCTTGGAAAAAGCACATGCTAACCTTCACCCTCCCAACTTGGTAGTGTCGTGGTGCGATGGGGGAAACCTAGTAAGTGGATGGAACTGGGCAAGAAAAAAAGGGCAAGATAAATAAGAATCTTGGCTCTAGAGTTAATTATCACCTAGAAGCCACTGATTTAGGTCTAGATTTAATAGAAATACCATCTTTGTTGTAATGGAGATAAAGAGAACACTGCAATAGCATTATGTGCATAGTTCAGCCCTTGTTTTTCTCATTTCTCCACAGCCTGGCAAAGACAGCATCTGGCTGCCTGTGCTGGTAATAGCACGCATAGTGTTTGTCCCTCTCTTCATTCTGTGTAATGTGCAACCCAGGCACTATCTCCCGGTCGTGTTTGCTCATGATGCCTGGTACATCATCTTCATGATCGTCTTCTCATTCAGCAATGGCTACCTGGCTAGCCTCTGCATGTGCTTCGGACCCAAGTGAGTATGCAGTAGTCACATCACATGTACAAACACTGTTCTCAGCTCAGGTGCCTTTGTCAGTGAGGTTCTTAGTGGTTGGATTGTGGATTTTAATGTCTATAATTGATTTTAATTGTTGACTGAAAGTAGTCTGTTACTCCTATGATAGTAGTGTTGCACAATACAAACAGAAAATGTGTGAGATATATTTTGTACGAACCCTGATTTAACCCTTTTTGTTGTGTAATACATTCAACTAATCACTTTTCATAATTGTTTATTTTGTTAGGTGCAAAAGCTTAAACAACTAGCTGTTCAAAACAAAGCTATTCATATCTAGTTAAAATAATTACATTTTTCTGTAATGAGCTACAAGAAGATGTGTGGGCTTTTGAGAAACTTTTTTCCCCCCTGCATCCACTTCTGTTTGCTAATGTAGTGCTGTTTGGTCTATGTCCCACAGGAAAGTGTCCCAGTATGAAGCAGAGACCGCAGGAGCCATTATGGCCTTCTTCCTTTCCCTAGGCCTGGCACTGGGAGCTGTCCTCTCCTTCGGCTTCCGGGCCATGATCTAAAATTTGGTTCTGTGGGTGCTGCACCATAGCGCCCCCTAAGAGGAGTAGAAACATACTGCCAACATTTCCGAAACAAGATGGTTTTAGAATTGGACCGAACTCCTCGAGAACATCCGCTTTGTCTAAAAAGAAAAAAGTTGCTTATTTGGAAAGGCTGCTGAATTAACTTGTATGTGCTCTTAATCTTACTTGTTCACATGAACCAGATCAGTAGGAAACTGGAACAGACACTGGAAAGGGGGTGGGGGGTAATGGTGATGACAGTTTCTCAACTATCCACTCAAAAGCCATTATTTTAAAGTGAAAACCAATTACCTTTTTTTCCTTTTTTCTGAGTTTGTAGGGGTTTAAGGAGTACTTTTCAGTTTTGACTAGTAATAGATGGACCACTAAATCATATGATGAGATTCAGTTTTTTTATGCTTGCTTTTATTGTAGTATTATTTACTATCCCTGTTTTTTATAGTAGTAGTATGTATTGACATTAAAAATATGAACAACAGGGCAGTAGTTATAGTCAGCCGTGCTTTCATGTTCACAAAGCATGGCCTTCAAATCTGTTTACTGGTTTATTCCTTTAAGTACATTTGGTCAGTTCAGGTTACTGAGCAGTTTTGGATTCATTTTAAATGTGTTTTGTGTTCATTTATAAATTGTATACTGTGGTGAATTGTCTTTGGTAAATGAAGAACACGAGGTCTGAGAGCCTTATTTTTATTTTTATTTTATTCTATTTTATTCTATTCTGTACTATGGTTTTCTTAATCTTTGCTGCTCCTAACTTTGTACTGTCCACTTTCTGCCATGAAAAAAGCAAATTTCCCACTTGTGGGACTAATAAAGGTTTATCTTCTCTTATCTTATCTTATCTCTGGCATTGCTGAAGGTTCATTTCAACAGTGTTTGTATTCTGTTTCCATTGCTGCTGTGGTCAAAAAGGGGCAGGGAACAGGTTAACAGGGTGAGCTGAACTTCACTGAACCACAGAGCTGAGCTTTTAACGCCTTGCCAGAAAAAGCTGCCAACTTTCTCTTCAAATGCAGCTGTTAAATGATCGTAATGCTCATGCTGTGAATGGGCTTTCGTAGAAATACAAACTAAAATAAGTGTCCATAATATATAAGGAGTCCTTTCAATGGGGGAGTTTCCTTTGCCTCAGAATGTGTTGATGTGCTAGTTTGCAGAAATTTGAATACTTCCCAAATGGGAATAAACCTTAGGATGAAACAAGTATGTGTTTAAGGGATTAAATGTTACAAAGAACATTGCAAATAAATAGAACATTTGCACTAAATTTGCAGAAAATGTCACATTAAGCATATTAAGGGTATATTATTTCCACTTAAGTCAGCAAAACATGTACTTCAGTTCAGAATATCGTCACTGTCTGGTGGAAACCTCCTAACTCCACTTTTGGTCTTTGTTTTTTTTCATAAATTGATACTATTGGTCAGTCTCCACGTGGATCTGTAAAATTTAGAAATTATTAACCAATGAAAAGTGTTGAAAATAGTTATACCAATTTTGATGACACCGTATTCATTTGTTTGGAATGTTTTTGAGTTTCCTGAAAAATAGCCATTTGGACATATGAGGTTTTGGCCCGACAGATATGGTTGTTAGTTTATATTGAACTCATGGCTGATCTACAGTCAGTTACACTAGTAGATTCACAGTGGATTGGTCGTGGCCTCAGCACAGTCTGAGAATGTTAATGCTGATTTCAGTACTCTATTCTGAGTGTGTGTAGGTCCTGGCTGGAAGTGGTGGCGGCGACATGACAAACTGTTCCGGCAACAGATCCGTTTGATGCCCCCTGGGCCCCAACAGTTTCTAAATCGGGAAGCGAGGAAAGACATCCTTGAAGTGAAAGGCAGGAACTGTGTGAACATAAACTAATTTTTTACTAATAAAAACAGCTTTCATCCTTTCATGAGAGAAGAATGGGGGTTGTTACACAATTCCTGATAGCCCCCATCACTTGTAATTATATAGGACTAAGTTAATGCATCTTAGCCATGCATCTTTTTAGAGCCTAGATCCCATAACAGCCAAAAACGCAACCACAAGAAATGCCTTTCAGCTTATCCTGAGGAAAAAAGTGATTTCTGGCTGTCATCCCAAATCTTATATGCAATGAGTGTTTGGGTTTATTTTTTATATTCACATACTAATGGGGAACTACTTCTCATGGGAATGTTACAATGGGGTATGATGGGAACTGTAGAACTGGATGCCCTGTTTCTCCCTGTTAACTTCACATTTAAAGATCAGAATGTACTCAGACGAGTCAGTAGTGGTTAGTGCAGCACATTATGCTAACAGCATATTAGACTGTTGAACAAATTAAGAACTTCACTTTCAACAAGATTTGTCTGTAGCTTGAGGAAAGACAGGTAAGTGTTTGACCAATTTGCTTGAATGAATTTGAGTTCTTAAAAATTGGCCTCCATCACAAAACACTCTGGGCAGGCTGCCCTAGTCTGCAGTTGCAGGGGTGATTTAAAGTCCATATATATATATATATATTTAAGATCCATGTACCTAGAAAGAGTTCGTTGGAGCAGTGATTTCAATCGCTCCACTTGAACGCCAGAGGACGCTTTAACACTGTTTAACCGGCATCACTCCGTCGTTTCTGTGAGTGTTGATGTATTTACCAACGTCTGAGACAGCCGGTGGGGAGAGAACCTCGTCATTCACTTCATACAGCTCGTCTACAGCCGCTTTGACACCCTGAAAGGTTTACAGACAGAAAAATCAGGCCCAGGAGAGAGCGGGGGTTCACAGAGACCGAAAAACACGTTGAGGAAATGTCTCCCGTTCATTTGTTTTATCGTAAATAAACGTTATTTGCATTTAAAACTGTAGAAGTCTGTTCCTAAGAACGCTCTCCGTTTCTGTTTCTCTCACATGCCGAAAGAGGTATGTTTCCTCCCCCGCGTGTTTCGTGTTGACTGATTGTATGAGGTGCTGAGGGGGATTATCGGACTGACCGGGCTGAAACTAAGCCGGTTATCTTCCAGGCGCGTCCCGGGACAGTATGAGAGCGTCGAGTCTAGGTTTCGTTATCAGTACCTGGAGTAAAAAACTAACTAAAGATGGAAGATAGAAGGTCAGCTTCACCAACGATGCATTTGGATTTGAACAATTTTGACTCTCCTGAGGCAGAACTCAGCAGGTATGTGCTGACCAGTCCGAGGTCACTGGAGTCCTGCGCCAGGGTGGGAGTGAAACCAGCCAACCTGCTCTTCAAGACCATCACTGAGTTTATGGAAGATCACCAGGACACACCGCTGGAAACACTCACAGCGTTATATGAGATTCATGAGAAAGAGCGAAGAGAACGTCTCTGCCTCTGTCGAGAAGAGAGAGACAGGATCATACAGGAGGGAAAGGAGCCTGTGTTGGCCATGAAGCCTTTCTCAGCACTGGAGACGGTGCTGGAGCAGGCCAGCGAGAGCCCAAGCAGTGACTCCAAAGCCATGTGCCATGGTGAACACGTACAAAAGAGTCAGTCCGTAGTTGAGTTTGCTCAGGACTTCTCTAAGCCACCATCACAGTCAAAAATACCACAATCAAGTAATTTATGGCCTTACAGTCACAGCCTGGGTGACCTCCGGCATTCTCCAGCCACTGCGAAGTGCTTGGGGAGGCTCAGGCAGGACATTTGCAGGAGGCTTAGTGTGACTGTCCCAGACAAAGACTGCAAAATCGCTGCTCTGATGCTGGTCAAGCAGGAGAAGGAGCAGGCCCGCTTACTGCAGAGCCAGCTGGAGGAACGGCGGCGAGAGGAGGCAAGGAGAAAGGAGGAGGAGCAGTGGGCCCTCACAGAGCACAGGAGGCGTAAAGAGCTGTTGCGCCGCCTCCGGCAGTGGCAGGAGGACATAGAAGCACGCAGGAGGCAGCGAGAGAATGCGCAGAAGGAGGAGGTGCGGCAGCAGAAGTGGGAGGCGCTGGAGCAGGAGGAACGCTGGAGGAGGCGGGCGAAGGAGCAGGCGGAGCGGCGGCGGGGCAAGCTGGAGATGACACGGAGGGACATGGAGGACCAAAGGCGCCGGCAGGAGAAGCTGCTGGAGGAAGTGCGGAAGAGAGAACAGGCAGAGAGCGAGAAGGAGCTGGAACAGGCAAAGGTTAGGGAGCGTCAGGCCAAGAGAAGCAAGAGCAGTAGGCAGAAAAGGGAACGGCAGAGGTTGAGGGAGGAAAACCAACGAGAACGGCTGCGCCACATCCTTCTGAAGCAAGAAGTAGAGGAGAAGGCCCGGGCCGAGGAGGAGGTGAAGAGGAGTGTGCTAGAGCGGAGGCTGCAGCAGTCAGTGGAGAAACACAGCCGGCTGTTGGAGGCAAGGCTGAGGAAGTTGCAGGAGCAGGCCCAGAGGGAGGAGGCGCAGGCCAGGAGAGCAAGGCTGCGGGCTGGCCGGGAGCAGGAGGAACGTCAGCATGAAAAGGAGCAGCTGGTGCAGCTGAGCCAGAAGAAAATGAATGAGGCGCAATGGTATGTGGAGCAGCAGAGCAGGAGCCGGGCACAGAAGGTCAGGCTGGAGAACCGGGAGAGGGAGGCGAGTCATTGCAGGCTCCGGAAGCGTGTCTTGAAGGAGGAGGATGTACAGCAGGAGCAGAGGAGGGAGGCCGTGGCCTTGAAGGAGCAACGCAGGGAGCAGCTGTGGAGGAACCGCGAGGAGGCACTGGAGAGGAGCCGTAAAGTGGCCCACGCCTCCTCCTGCATGAGGGAGATGGTGCGAGAGCAAAGTCGCGACAGAACATTTTGGCAGATGGCGCTGCAGGCTGAGTTAAGTGCTCGACTGAGCCGCTTGAAGCTGTGAACGCCTCAACTGGTTGGCTTTCAGGTTCTAATTCCACTGTGACAGAAACTACATTTTTAAAAATCTGACTTTAGCAATAATGTACAAGCATTGAAGAACTCAGAATCTGTAAAAGTAGTAATCTGCAGTCCGATTACATTTGCAACTCTGCTCACCAAAAAATCCACAATGATTAACAGTGGGTCGTAAACTTCTTACCCTAGTTTACTGGCAAATACAGAGTTGGTATGTTTCTAAAATGCACATAAAGCACGTCTTTTTCCTGTCCCCACTGCTGTGACTAGACTCTGGCAACCTGGCAGTACCGTTTCTCTGGAATGCCACATTTCACATCAAACAATTTATTTTCTCAACAATATCTTTTTACAGAAATGTAGAACAATTTGTGGATTTCCCCTTTAATGTGCAAACAACCGTTACTCCTTAAAGGGTCAAAAAGTCTGTTTAACTATATATGACGTTTTTGATCTTGGTGAGGATATTTGGAGAAAGTGTACTTCATACTCTGTCAGCTCTTTTGGGTGGGTGTATGTTTTGGCACTGAAGATGTTTGGATGTCAGTTTTTTTGTGGTAAATTTATTTGTGCATTTTACTTTTTTTCAGCACTTTGTCCAAAGTTAAATATAGAAAGACTGTGTCTAGATCAGTGGTTTTCAGTCCTGTAGAACCACTGGCCTGCAGCACATTTTCAGGTATTCTCTGCCTCCAGTATACCTTGATCCAGCTTGTGAAGAGATTTTGTGAGTGGTCAGCTATACGTCTACAAGTTTACTAGAGCTGGTAGAGGTAGCTAACAATCTAAAGCCTAGACAGCAAGAAGTGTTTTACAACTAAAATGAGCTGATAGTGATATTTAGTCAAGCAGTGCTCTTTCCATGTAACTGAAAGCACCAGTGAAAACACTTCCCATTAGGAAGGAGCAGCAGTGTTACAGGGCTTCATCACAACTTGGCTGAGGCAAATCCACCAACCAGCCCACAGAGGTCATAGGGTCAGAGACTGGATGGCTAACAATTGTGCATAAAAAGTTGTTATTGTGTCTAAGCAAAAATACCAGCCAAGTGCACCAGTGAAATATGTGTATCTAATAGGGTATCCCAAGATATCCCAACATCCCATGGCAGCAATGGTCCTATGGTGCTCCCTTCCTGTTGAGGTAGAAAGTGGATAATAAATTGTACAGATGGGTTACAGTTGGCGATTCTAAATTTATAATGGTGATAATTTTTTATCAACCATCTTAAGACACAGCAAATTAATGCCAGCCTTAACATAAAAACCAACTCACTTACTAAAAATGTACTAAAAAAGGCATACTCAGATGACCCTTGCAACCATCGATGTACATAGGCTTTCAAGTAAAAACCCTATCTTGCCTCATGATATGGAGAGGATATGGATTGGAACAGTATTTTTCTTTCTCTATAATTGACTCTATGGTGAACGCCATAGAATTGAACATTGTTTATGGTAGTGTTGTATTTAACATTAATAAAGTGCTATCCTTGGGTAAGCTAACAAAACACCTATTTTTATCAAGCTAAATGACTCATAATGGGGTTAAATTTCATAATTTACTAAATTAAAAAAGGTCTCTCTCTTCTAAGGGTTTTTATCTGAAAACTTCATCAATAAAGATCATTTAATTGCACCTTTGTACTGAAACACATATCCTCTACTGAAGTATGAAAAAACTGAAATATTAATTGAGGGTTAAGGAAATGATATGAATCCTGACATGGGATTCAGGCCACTGATGTTGGTTTATAAGCACCTAACTAGGGATGACTGATCCCACATACTGCTGTTTAAGCTTGTGCACGAAACTCCACCTTTTGAATCATGCAGTATTTGGTTTGGTTCATGACCTGGACCACACAAAAAATACTTTATTGTTTTGTTTGGAATAAGAATGAATTTCAGCAATTTTGTCTGTCAGGTCTGAAATCACAAACAGTGCTTTCCTTAGCAGAACACTGCATAACAAGGCTTTAAGTGTGGGATTTAAACCTCAGCATAATGGACAGTGCACATGTAAATAGACCAGGTTTAATATATAAAAATACAACAACACCACTGACCGCTGATGGTGTTTTAACGACTGGAAAAGTACTGTTAACCAATAGCAAAAACTTCACAAAAAGGAAGTCATAAATTAGCCAGTCACTGTGATGCCTAAAATGCGTTAAAAAATTCAGATCATATTCCAGAAGTCATTTTGGTGAGATAAAAGTCGGTGAGGATAACGTCAGTCATCTGGTAGTCCGAGGGCCAGAAGCACAGGCAGTGCAGCTCCTGTGATAAGTGTAATACTCTCCAGAACACTCAGACCCTCCTGCTGGTAGGGCCCTGGGCCCGCATGGTGGTGGAAATGAGTGGTCCTCTGTTGCCCCCTGCTGTTAATTTCAGGTAGCACGTGCACAGTGGCCACATAAAGGAAAGTTCCAGCAGAGACCAGCATGCCAATCCCTGTGGCACTGAGGCGGTGCTGGGGTGAGCCACCCGTCTGCAGGAAGAAAACAGAGCAGAGTCATTTAATGAAAACAGACTGTTGGACAGTTGGCAAGAGTGCTGATTCTCTGCATCAAATGTATAATGTAGATTTATCAAAACAGCACATTTCAGTCTTTGAAATGAGAGCCGGGGAACATGTCTGCTTTTTAAAACGTGTGATGGCTCAAGCAGGCCAAAGCCATTTAGAATGTTGCAGCCTGCATAAACCAGGCTTTTGTATTGAACTGTAGCTCTGACCCCATAGACCTGTGTATTGTAGCTCTGACCCCATAGACCTGTGTATTGTAAGAAACACATCATAAAGCTGAAACGCATTGTCAAAAGTGAATTTTGTCATCTCAGCTATATACAGTGAGACGAGATGACGTGGCTCCAGACCTTACAGAGTACAGAGGACACGGAGCAAACATATATAAACTATAAACTCTAAACTAGAAGTGAAAATGTGCAATTAAGTACAAGGTCATTTTTAACATTCCAAATAAAATGTGCAAATGTTGCATTAGCAGCCAGCCAAGCAAGCTTTGGACCACTAGGGTTGTCAAGCTTCCATTTTGGGTTGTTTCAATTTTTTTTTTTTTTTTTTACAAACATTTTATAGACAATCATAATTTCTTAGAACTGTCAGGTTTTTTTTTTTTTGCTGTGCTGGAGAAAACACAAGCAATCTGAGCTTGTAAAACACATCATATGTTTTCTCTGAAGTTTGTAGCGGGCTTATTAACATAGCACTTCTAGAGTGACTCTTTCAGTTAAGAGTCCTGACATAGAGCTGCCCTTGTTTACCCTTTGAGAGAAACCCACTGGTTGGACTACTCCTCGTATTCAATTAAGAGTTATATCTAGGACTTCAAGAAGTCTAGATTGATGTTTTCTCTCATGAGATGAGTCCCAGCCAACAGGCATGTCAGGCTTCCAGTCCTATGGTTGAAGGAGTAATAGCGAGACAGATACCACAGAGATCAGTCTCCATTGTTCTATCTACATACTACAGAAAGAAAAATCATGACTGGATCATTTTCTGTTGCACGTACATTGTAAATGTGAAAGTGAACTGACCATTTGTCATATGTGAACACACCACAGCACACACTGTGGACAGCAGGAAATTCTCTCTCTGCATTTAACCCATTCACCAAGGGAAGCAGCGGGCAGCCAGGAACACAGCGCCCATGGAGCAGTGTGTGGAGATGGTATCTTGCTCAAAAGTACCTCAGAGGTGCCATTAGCAGTCCTGGGATTCCAGCTCCCTAACCACCAGACCACCAGCTGCCCCAAATCTTTAGTTTGGTGAGTTTTCACTGTAAGCTGGTTTTATTAGTTATATAATGCAAAATGATGCACGGTTACAACTACCAAGATGGTGATCAAAATAATAGGTATGAGTTCTGTAACACATCCTCACAAATTGTTACTTGAAAAACACTTATGAATGAAAAACAGAAACAGTCTTAATGTTGAATCCTGAGAACCAAGTTAACAAAACAGAAGTGGCTGTGTCTGGGTCTGCTTACCACACTCAGGATAAAGTAGGTGCTAACAGCCAGCAGCGGAGCTGCAGCCGAGAAAGCCAGTAAATGCTTCTGAATTGTGCTCTTCTCCAAGCCTGCATGCATGAGGAAAGAAACAAGACCAAACGCAGCCGGAGCCTGAAAAGACAGAGGGGGTGAATAATGAGTCTTTCTGTTTAAAGCATTTTCCTGCAGAGCGTGTTTGTGCACTGCAAATGTTTTCGTCACTCCATTTCTTTCTTTCTCTTTGTTTCTTTCTTTGCACTTTAAATTGCCAGCTACCCTGTAGTTAACAATATGAAAATGTAGTGCCAGGCTTTGCTACAACTGCAGTGATTTCCTAGTAAGTGGAAGACAGAAAGCCAGACAAGAGGGCCAATCAGGATGATTTCACAAAAAAGAAACAGTTCTTACCTTGTGCAAAATAACAGCGAAGAAGACAATGACCTGAACTGACACTTGGGAGGAAGCCACAGCTGCACCTAGAGCCATGCCGTCAGCTGCAATGACACAGAAATCCAGTAAATAAACATGAAAGTGAACACACCACAGCACACGGTGTGAACAGGACGAAATGCTTCCTCGGCATTTAACTCATTCACCAAGTGAAGCAGCGGGCAGCCAGGAACACAGCACCTGGGGAGCAGTGTGTGGGGACGGTACCTTAGCAGGCTTGGGAATCGAACCCTCGACTTCCTGATCACAGGACAAACGCCCTAACTAGTAGGCTACCAGCTAGTTTGCGGGTAACCTAGTGCACTAGCTATGAGCGGAAACCCTTGAAACCATTCTTCCACTCTTTTAAATCCCTTCTGCAGAATTGAAATGAAAAATATACCGATTGTTTTAAAAGAAATAGCTACACAGTTTACATTTACAGAGGGTTCGCTTCACTGCAGTACTTGAGGTGGAACATCAGTGCAATGCAACTCAACATTTAATAACAGCAATGGGTTTTTGGTTTGCCGCATTTGGCCGTGGTCACAATCACTTTAAGGATTAGATGTTAGTTTAGTTATTTTAAGCAGATTTGTTACTTGTAGTAAACCGTCACATTTTTTGGAGAACATTGTTGCGAGGTAACAGACATCAATATTACGAACGATATTACAGGAAACTCAGTCAGAGTGCCATTATCAGGAGATACTGGCACTCATCAGGTGTGTCTTAGTCAATCACACTGCTGTTCGAAACGAACTGTGAAAACTCGGAGCAAGTCATTCTGTGCCCTAAACCACACTGACAAGTCTGTACAACCTCAGTGAAGTGCTGGATTGTGGGTTGAGTAATATGTTAAAGAAAATTATTTGGGGGACTATTGACTTCTAGTGTTAGCCTTGCAGCTCCAGTTCCAAACAAAGTAAAATTTGGGATCCAAACATGTCTTGGCCGATCAGCGGCATCTGAGGTTAGAGGAAAATGATCTAGATTTTTTTGTTTAACCATTCCTTATAGTTGGCCCTCAAAAAAACAATATCACATGATTAATACACTAATATTAAGAAAGTTAATCAACTCATGCTTCCCGAGTGTTGCTATTTTAGGCTTGCAATCTTTACAACCCTGACAATTGAAATGTTTTGTTCTGTTTTGTTAAAATTCATAATTGAATTTAAATTCTGCTTCTCTTTAACACCAAAACAAATTTGACATTGCATTGTAAACTGTAACCTGGCAACCCATATTTCATGAATGAAGATAATGCAGCTCACTAAATTTGTTATCAATACAGTGTATACAAAGTATGGGCTACAAGCAACTGAATGTATGCTAACTGCTCTCAGTTAGGGTCCATTTATTGTAACAAATCATGAAATGTGCCTTCAGAAATAACAGTTTCTCCTCTGCTAGAAACCAAATACACAATCGCTTTTATTCCAGGTAATACCTTCCCTTGACCTAGACAGTGCAAAAAGGCAGGACTTTAACAAAAGGGATGTGGAATAAAGAACAGGTTCCAGACAGAACAAGTTGTGGCTGGTGGGAGATTTCCAGAGATTGACTTTTGATCCTGATCTCCATTCGTCTGCTTCTTTCTTTGTTGGATATAAACTGAAGAGGTCTTGCCAAAGAGATGTACCATGGTGGGCAACACTTGAAAACCCACACCTGCTACTGACAAGACTAGCAATGCAATCTTTATTTTGTATTATTATTGCAAGGATTACAGTGCATGTTTGAAGTGTAAAACAGGAAATAGAGGAGTTGTAAACTGTACCTGCAGCATGAATGATGAGACCCAGTGTGGCTGTGGCGCCGCCGCTGCTGTATATGTTTGGGCGGGAGGCTAAACAAGGAGCATATGGGAAAATGAGAAAAATGTTCATTTTAAAATGACAATCATTCGTTATTTGCTTTGTTCCTTGTAGGTCTCTTCTGCTTTCTTCAGTATCCCATTCACCCCAGCAGTTATCAACTCTGAGTGGCCTGGGTGAAAAAGATTTGGAGTGAGATGATATTTGGGAGGTGGACCTGTACAGAGTATCACGCAATCCCATGAAATTAAGACACAGGTAGATTCAGTTGAAGATGTTCAACAGGTTTTAACTTTTGAAAATCAGATCTACACCTGTGCCTCTGTCGGCACAGTCAGTGCTAGTTCGTGTTCTCCTCCAAGCATTCTGGCCAGATGTTACGTACTGATGTTTCAATAGTGGACACTTTCGAAAAAATGTAGTGCCGCTTAATGTGTGGAATCATGTATGAACCTACACACTCCCAGTGCTGGTAGTATCGTTTGTCGGGGAAGACCAAGTTTGTGGTATTTGAAATGATAGTATTTTGAATTGTGTGTTATAGTTTCTCATTCAACTGAATGGAATTTTTGTGAACGTAATGAATGACCAATCTTACAAATTTCTGGGCAGAGCACAGTCTTAGATTTAAAAATCCTGAGCTAACACAATTCTCCTAGAGAGACTCTATGACGAATGTATGTGACACATTGGATCATATAACATGGAAGTACTAACCATGTGCAGAGCAGTAGTTGGCTATCTGGTCGACCACAAACATGAGAGTAAAGCCCAGCACTAGAGACACTCCTACAAAGAAGTGTGGCTTCAGGCCTTTCTCTGCAGCTGGCTTCAGAGTCAAGTTTGAGTCTGTGGTGTTCAGCCTAGCTGTGACGCCGGAGCAATACAAATCTGCAAAGAGAGGAAGCAGGAGGTTGAATTACCTTCAGGTACAAACATTCTGAACTACTCTTGAACAAGCAATAAATATGGAACAAATGTGAGTAATCTTAAGATAGGGATAGTAAAGAGAAATTTCACTGGTAGCTTAACATCAAAGTCCAAACCTAAACTATACAAAAGTATTTGGACACCCAACCATCACAACAACAGGGACTTCAATGACAATGCATTCGAATACATAGACTGTAATATGGAGCTGGTCCCCACAGCTATAACAGCTTCCACTCTCCTTGGAAGGCTTTCCACTTGATTTTGGAGTGTGTCTGAGGGATTTTGTGACCATTCATTCTGTAGAGCATTTATTAGTCCAGGCACTGATGTTAGACTAGAAGCCATTGCTGCCAATCTCCGTTCCAGTTCATCTAAAAGGTGTTGGATGGGGCTGAGGTCAGGGTTCTGTGCCAATCAAGTTCTTCCACACTGAACTCACCCAGCTTGGCTGAGGCAAAGTCATGCTGGAATAGAAAAGGTTCTTCCCCAAACTGTGTCCACAAAGTTGGAAGCATGGTGCTATCCAAAATGCCTGGGCATGCTTGATTTTATAAAACTGTGGCAATGGGTATGATTGAAACACCCAGATTTAATACTTATGAGGTGCGTCCCAATATTTTGTCTATATAGTGCATGTCACAGAACTGTTGTGAAATTTCTGTCATTTGTACCAGTAACTGGTAGGTATTTAGTGTACTGGAAGGCTGTGGAGCTTGGACATAGGGAACAGTTGATAAAGCTCCAAAAAGGATTAAATGAATGACAGGAAATGAAGGAAAAGGGTATGAGTGGAATGCTGTCCAAGTACAGTGAATCCATCCCTGTAATAGCGGAAGGACAGAGTGAAGTAGTTGGAAGAGCGAATGCAGAACAGCAGTCATACCTCTCCATGACTCCTCCACTAACTCCACTCCCTCTGGGATGATTATGGCGAGGGCGGTGCCACACAGAAGCCCCGCTCCCAGCACGCTCACAAACTGCAGCTTTTGCTGTGGAGCACAGATTTAGAACCATACCTGGATTCAGTATCATTTTTCAACATTTCAGCAGAATTTAAATCACTAAAGAATGAAGTAAAGAGGACTGTTGTGAAATGGGCCGTCCTAGAGAAATCCTAGAGACATCTGAAGTGTCTAATATCTCTTAAAATGAAGTGACCATTTATCATATGTGAACACACCACAACACACAGTGTGAACAGCACGAAATTCCTCCTCTGCATTTAGCCCATTCACCAAGAGAAGCAACGCTCAGCCAGGAACACAGCGCCCGGGGAGCAGTGTGTGGGGACGGTACCTTGCTCAGGCGTACCTCAGTGGTGCCACTACCAGTCCGGGAATATGAACCCTCGGCCTTCTGATCGCAGGGGAAACCCTCTAACAACTAGATCTCCAGCTGCCCCAGCCCTCTTAACTAAAAATTATAATGTGAAATGGTTACAACTATGAATGCAGATGCTTGAAACACTGTTTCAAATGGTGAGTGGTTAATTTTAAAAAATACATTCGGTAGAGTGGTATGGGCAAGATACTAGAATAAAAACAAAATTTATTTTCTCAAATTTAGTACTTATTCCCATTATCAACATTACATATAAAACGTGTAGGTCAGCTCTGTCGTTTTGGATAGTAAATAAAAGAGGTATATTTGTGTTGTAAACATTGTGCCTTGTTCCCATCACCACCACTGTGAAGAAATCCAGTGTATCAGTTTCTCCCCCACACACCATTAACTCCGTAACTCACTTTAGTTATAATGGGTCTATGGGCTATACAAAACATGTTCATGAAGTTCTTTGCACAAAATCACTCTCACATAAAGCGAAATCACAGTTTCAGGCCCTTTCAAAACTAGCCGTTTGGACGGAGGGCCCCATGTGACGTCAAGTGGGGGCCAATTTGCATAGAACCGCCGAGACCCCACCCACTAGCCGGTTACTTGTCACCGCTTTCAGCGGCCATCTTGGGTCTTTGCAGCTTTATGTATGCTGAATTCAGCCGTGCCTGCCCACTGCAGCGGCAAAGCTCGCTCAAAACACAATAAAACAACCTCTGCTATTGGTTAAGGCAAATAAATGAAAATACACCAATCACGGCGTAAAATGTTTTGTTCCCGTGGACGTATGGTAAGGCGCGCTCCTGCGCTCCAACACCCAATTAGTTAATGTAAAATCAAGACGTTAAACGCGCAGCTTAAACATGGAATGGGTGGGGCGTGGCCAGCAACAACTTATTTGCAAAAAATGGACAGATCCCTGAAACGCTCGTTTTGAAAGGGACTGAAACGGTCAAGAATTAAGCTGACCATATCTCTTTATGTGAGAGTGATTTTGTGCAAATAACTTAATGAACATGTTTTGTATAGCCCATAGACCTATTATAACTTCTTGTTTTTTTTAAGTGAGTTTTGCATAATAGGTCCCCTTTAATTCTATTAAGTTCTAAAATGAATTTATCAGGGGTTTACAATGCTGAGTAAGATATGAGGAAAACAAACAAGCAAAAAAAAATACATTTTGATAAATAAAAAGTGGGTAATTTTAAGAATGCTCATATCCATCACTTCTCGTTTTTATTTTTCTGTTGTGACCGTTAGGGCAATGCCTCTGCACAGACTGAGTGTGGAGTGTAAAAAAAAAACAGCTACGTGACTAAGCCAGACCTTTGCTCTGCATTAACTGCCCAAACTAGTCTGCTTTAGAGACTGCAGTTACACCTCAGTTTCACTTTAACCACTCGCTTCCTTAGTGATTTTTTTAATCCCACACATTTACACTGTCCAACGTTAAAGAAATAAACTCGGGCGGTACCGTTAGATCAGTCCAGAAGTTTCAAAACTTTAACTGAAGTTCAGAACTGATGCCGACAGTGGCGGTGGTTTAAAGATTATAATGGGAAAATCAGGTATATAAAGGGATCATGCCCTTACCTGGGACAGGCCGATGAGCACTGGAATGAGTCCAAGCAGAAAACATCCCACGAACATGAACAGAGAGATCAAGACCACCGCGACGGCCCCGTCCATACCCCTCCCCAGGAGAAACTACTGTCCCCCTTCTCCGGACCTCCCGATTATACACCGAGCACCCGGGACACAGAGACCCTCGGGCTAAAGAGCCACGTCCAGCTTTCCCGAGCTTTCGAGTGAGTTTTTCAACGTGGAGGCGCACAGATCAAACTTTCCACGTCGCAGCGTTCAGCAGCTGGCCGACATCCCTCCACCGGGGCTGAGAGGCTGCAGCAGCAGCGCCTCCTGCTGGCCAAAAAGGAGAACCACAGCCCCGAGGAACTAATGGCCTCGATCGGAGGCTGGGCTGTTTTTCTCTTTCTGTTGCTGCGGGCAGATCATAAGACTCAGCCATGAGACTGTCACAAAAAGGAAAAGTGCAAAGGGTTTTGTTTAACCGTGTGAAAGTTTATTCAGTCCAGCTCGGCCAATCTTATGGGCCCCAGTGCAAAACAAAACCCTGCCTTACAAAAAATGACTTTCAGTTATGGCAAAAGATCATCAGTCCCTGTTATGTATTTAAACAGCCTTCACTCTTAGGGCCTCTCCTCCACTAAATGTTTACATCAGACTGCCTGTTTTAGCACTTTATTTCAACATGTGGAGTGGTCAAATGAAACAGGCTAAAGACTACCTGGACACACGTGCACGATAACTCATCCAACCATGTCTTTATGGACCTTGCTGTGTGCACTGGGGTACAGTCACGCTGGAATAGAAAAGGGCCTTTCCCAAACTGTGTCCACAAAGTTGAAAGCATGGCGCTGTCCAAAATGTCACGATACGCTGACGCATTAAGATTACCCTGGAAGTAAGGAGCCACCGGAATTTTGTAATTTTAAATACTGAGTCAGGGAAATGATCCAAACGTGAAATTAAGTCAAGAAATGATGGAAACAAAAAAGAAGATTTAGTTGTGATGGAGGTGAATAGACACCCCTGAATAAGAACATTTACCAGCTGTTGGGCTTAGTCCATTTCAAGACTTTAATTATGTCACTGATCAAAGGTTTGCTTTCACTGAGTAATACTCAGTGCTGCAGTTTAAGGGCACTCCGTGTGTACACATAAAAATGCCAGTAATTTTGATCAAAATGATTAAGAACCCTTCAGTATCATCATAGAATATATTTAAGCCTGGAGCACTAACTGGCAGGTTTTTGTTGGTCCCTTGCACATTGCATCAGATGTGGACTTTTAACACTCTTCTCATAAAGAGGGGATCCTGAGAGTGACAGGCTACCCTGCTGCACGCACCACTGACTGTGCTTATACTTTAACCAATTAGACACTCCAGTTTTTAGCAGTAGAGGCTACTTTTATTGTTCAAAATGTGTTTTTGAGAAGCAGGGAAAGTTGAGATACAAAACATTTAATGCAGAGTAGCACTGTTATCGTTCCAGAGCTGTGAGAAAGACTTGAATGGACGCTTAGTGTGCTGGATGCCAAAAAAACAGAACATATCCTGTGCATGCTGTGTAATGTTTGAGTTTCAGGTACTTAAATACCAGAGTTTAATGTTCATGAGAGTAGTGCAATGAGTCTATTCACACCAAACAGTTCCAACAGCTACTGTTTTTTTTTTAGGCAAAAACGTCAGTGTAAGCAGCATGGTCCCATCCCAAAAGAAATTGAGCACAAATGAAACAAATAAAGACTTCAATACATTTGGAAACAAATGGAAACAGCGCACTGAGATACACCGTCTTCACATCATATCTCTGAAACATATCTTTGCGAAACATTCCTACATTCATCACTCACAGTATCTAACCTAAGAGTTACAGTGACGAAGTCCTGAAGTCAATAAGGGCAAACTATATTTCTCTAAATGCGGAAACTATTATACCGACGAGGGAACTGACGATCATGCTCATGAGCGTTGTATGCCACAAAAAAACAAAACAAAATCCCAAGGGTTATTACGTTTCTGTGATGAGCAATTAGTAAAATAACAGCTAAAAAACTTTTTAAAAAGTGTCATTGCAGAAAGCTTTCAACCTCGCCACCTACCATTTAGTCTTAGATTCACACACTGCTGACTGCTGCATGAAGACATTAGTGGCAGAAAATAGCAGTCCAGACATTGCACTGTAATTACTGTAAACATGTAAGACACAAACACAAGTAAAAACAAAAAACAAACAAACACACAAACAAACATTTTTAAGCAGGAACGACCAACAGGTACAATTCCAGTTATGGGGAATACAAGTACATTCATACTAACTGTTTACAATAAGTATCTAAGAGTGGTCAGATTTACACTAGTGCCCAAAAATGTGTAATCATTGCTTTCTGTATATAAAAAAAAAAACTTCTTGCATATTCATGTACAAACGTATTCACTACAATCTCATAGATTTCATCTGCTGTAACAGAATGAAGCTATTTTAGGTGGATCCAGAGGGTTTAGTAGATGAATCCTTAATTGTCGAATAAGCCTTAGAGCACTAAAACTGAAGTGATAATATTAAGATCCAGAACATCTGATATTGGTAATTCGAAGTCGTAATCAAATATCAGGCAGAACATTTCAAGAATTTACAACAATTTAGAACGGTCACAATTATAGCAAAATTAATTGATCAAAATTTACACTATCAATGGATAAGTTTAGTGATTACTTCACTGTGTGAATGATAAACGGCATGGCATGTGAAATCACTGCTTCCTGGAGAGGGGAACCTTTAGCTTTGGCTCCATGTGACAAAGTGACTTTTATAACCTCGTAGGCCATCATGCTGATGAACATAATGAACACATATTTGTTATAGTAAGTTAATTTCATTTTCTTGTTACTTATTTTTAATTACAATGACCGATACAATTTTAATTCAATTTTCCTTTTGGTATTAGTTGCACAGCTAATGCTGATTTTTATTCCTTCGTGTTGTTTTCATATTAAAAGGGCGGCACTCACCTGATTTTAAAATCACTTGTTCATGATAAATGACCTGGTTTTAATGATACATTTTTTAAACAGCCATTAAAAAGCCCCTCAATCTGGTATGTGTCAGGAATTGATTTGCTGTTAAAATAATAACAGATGACTTGATTATCTTTCAATATAATCAAAAACAGCCCTAATGTAATTTATCATAGATCATTGAACTTCTAGGGGGCTTATATTAAAACATCTTGAAATGCTTTCCAGTTTCCAGTTTAATAATATTTCAGTCTACACTGTCTACACTGATAACAGCTACTGTTATTATGACAATGATTTCAAACTTTTGAACGCATGATGGATATGTTTATTGCCATTACTGATCCATAACTGTTCTTTTATTTCTCTTTGATCTAAGAGTGTCTGGTTGTAGAGCTCTACTGTATACTGTATATTTGTATACGCTGAGGTTTATCTGTATACATGCAGTTTCATCCAAAAAAGAGTCTACTAACTGCTTAGTTCTGTGTGATCTGTTCTTTCATTTTACTTAACGTGTCGAACGTTAGGTTGTTCCCAACATTGTTTTAATTTACATGGTAAAACAGGTTTGTAGAATGGGTTCTGCAAAACAAAACAAAAGTAGGAAGTTCATGGAAACAATGCTATTTGACTTCATTAGGAAGTCGTGCTTCATCAACAGGACAGTGACAAAAAGTAGCCTCACAAAAAAAAAAAAGTCATATACCCAACGCTCATGCTAGTACGTGCAAGGAACTAACACAGTCTGTCTTTGAGAACCTCCACCTAATTCAAGATTTCATCCTATGTTACAATCAGGTATTAAGGTACAAGGTGAGAAAAGCCCCACCACTAGTATTTTGAATGCAGTCTTTTCAGTAAAGTACAATATATGGAATAGTCCCACTGAAAACGCAGCCTAATTCTTTGTTTACGATATATATATATATATATATATATATATATATAAATATATATCTTTTGAACCGCTGCTGCATGTGGCATATACCCTATTCTACAATAAATTAGTAAGACTGGTACGTGTATGAGAGTTGCGAATTGTTTAGGCCAGCTTCAAATGCTGTATGAAAGAAGTACTTGGTGCTTGCACCTTTAAGTTAGTGTTCATTAACAGTGGAACCCACAGAGAGCTAGTTAAAAAAATGGCTCGAATAATACCAGTTTGCTGCATAATTGCAACAACTTGCATGTGTGCCTTTTAGAGAGAGAAAATAAAAGAAGGGTGGGGGGTGGGAGGGTGTTACATCATGCATTTCCAAACACCATTTTTGGAGTGTTTTAAAGTAAACCCTAACCCTTTAGTCATAAAAGAAAAAACTTCAAGAAGGTATTTGTTTTGAGCCCACTGTACAACAGTTACCGCCGATTAAAAACCCTGAAAGTAGAACACAGTTTCAAAAAGTAGGACGTTAATGTATAAATACCACAGTCAAAAGGATTGCATGACTCCTTTGTCCCAAAGCAAAAACAAAAACTTCAAACGCATTAATGATTCTAAAGTCAAGAATTGTGGACTCAAGAAATTCCCCGTCATCATCCATTTGAGATGCGACTGGTTTCTAGCAGGATCATTAGTTTGGGTGACCATGATGCAGTAATATGGGACCAACAAGTGGGCTGTCATGAAGCAGCAAAGTTCCCTGGTGGAAGGTTAGTCTGTTTTTTGAGTTAGTGTGAGACAGCATGAGTGGCCTTTTTTGTCTCCCATTGTCAGGAGACGAAATGTTAGTGTTTTGTAGTTGTTCTCCAGGCCCAATAGAAGGAACATATCCAACTGTGAGAAGATAGCACAAGGGTCCTGGAGCACAGCTTCAGCCCAACTTGGTATGGTCCGTTTGGTTTTCTATACAGTCTGCCTAGTTTTATTCACTGAGCGCATCACATGGTGCGCTCCTTGAGGGGTCAGTGGTGCACCTCATTGTCGATAAGGCTGTCTTCTCCTGACTGGAAATCTGCCTCGTTGACTGTTGAGCCTCGGCCAAGGATCTCCTCATCCTGTGAGGATCCCTGACAGTCATCTTCACCGCTGCCTGAGACCATCTCCTCCGAGGTCTGTTCCTGCAGGACTTGAGCGATGTACTTTTGCTGAAGAGGAGAAAGAAGACGTGTTAAGTAATAATCAATTAGACCTATTTATCTGGCATACATTCTTTGTATTTTTATTTGTTTTAATTTATGCTTTGTAATGAAAATGTCTAGTGTTAAAACCATTTCAGACAAACCGTTATGTTCTTAGTAAGTACCATAAAATTGAGGACCCTGCCAAATCTGGCAACACTGCACAGCTTGTATGGAAAATGGCATAATTTTAACAGTTGTCTTAAAAAAAACCCCAAAAACCTCACCTCATCACTGAATGACCAGAGCACATGACAACAGATATTCTGTTCTGTGAATTATGGGAATTATGACTTATGTGTGAGAGTATGAAATTTTTTGGTCAAAAAAAGTCCCTTTCCTATAATAATCCCGTTCTTAGAATAAGAAGAAAAAAAAAAAACTCACTGCAGACTTTGCAGGTGGGGAAGTGCCTGGCGGCTGACCATTTTCTGCACCGTCCACATCCTGGGTGTCAATCTATAAATTGCACAGTGAAACACAAGTTCTCAGAGAGGTGCTGGAAAAAAGCCTAAGTCATTCAAACAGTCCAAACAATGATCTACATAGTGTCACATCACAATCTCACCTTGTAATTGTGTGCGCTTAAGTACTTGAAATGGCCAAACACAACATGAGAGAGGCAGACTATGATGGTGATGATCAGAACCACAAATGTGAACAATGAGGTAGCTGCAGTGAATCCTGGGTAGAATAAAGAAAAGAGGTAAAATAATGTTACAACAAAAAGAGCAAGTGGCATTTGATACTAAAAGTCATTCAATGCATCCAGCAGAAAAAAAAATACAATTACATGTGTTTCCTCCTGAAATGTCAACGACAATGACAGACCTTAGATTTGACACGTGTTAAATTTGTGCACTACACTTCTATACGTTTGAGCATGGCACCACCAGTACTACTGCCTAGAAGGTAAAAAAAGGAATGAAAATAAATCTGAAGAAGAGCATTGCTTCAAAGGCAGCTTACCTGCACGGACAGTGGAGAAGAAAAGTAGCCAAAAGAGGCACAGAATGGGCGCGGCCACTACCTGGTTTACAGCCCCAGAGTGAATCTTCTTATCCAGTTTAGAGGGCAGGTAGGCATAGTACATGTTATACCTGTCCACCAAATGCTTTAGCAGCATGTACATCAGACCTAAATGGCATGGAGAGCAGGAGTGAGAGAAATGGTTCATACAGTTCGGTAACTTTCAAGAACTCCAATCTGATGTGTGCAGTGTTTGAAACTATTTAAATGATCCTATGAAGATATGGTACACTAGTTCACTGGGGAAGCTACAAAATAAATATTGGACAAACAACAATCAAAGAAAACACTGGGATTGCTCTGTTCATTCTTAGCATATAACTAAAATAAGGTCATCATTGCCCACTAAACACATTTAATGCACTTCATATATCTTGAATGGCATTTCCTGCCAGCATCATAAACGTAATTGATTTGCTGTGTATATAACACATTTGCTCAAACAACATAAATTGCATCCCTTAGAGCTTTTCTGTTTTTTTGGGTGGATTTGAGAAGCTCACCGAAAGGAACGATGATCGGACACGTGATACTGTAGGTCATGACTACCGTGAAGACATTCATCAGCCAGGCATAGGCTGCCCCAAACTGGAACTCGTATGCTTGATGCTGCATATCAGGACAACACATCACACAATAATTTACAACCACTGACTGTGCTTTCTACCATACGCATGTTTAAAAGTGGATCATTCTTGTTAGCTAATAATTAATCAGAAAAAAAGTCTTTTGGAATACATTGCTCCAAAGTTGGAAGCAACGTTTTCCAATTTTTTTTTGCTTTAAGTGCTCTAAGTACTTATAACACATCTGCCTATGAGCTGAGCCTTATTTTAACTGTACGGTACATCAAGACTTTGTGCAGCAAAAGCTTTACACCTGGATCACCATACTATGTGTATAATTGCATTTATTTTTTTATTATATTTGTTTGTGCTATTTTTTGTGCTTGTATGCAAGGACTGTGTTGCATGTTATGTAGTATTACGCCGTTCTTGTTTTTTGTAAGCACTGTGTCCTGTCACCCTAACTGTTTGTGAACCATAGGAGCCACTGTATAACGGACCAAATTCCTTGTATGCTATGCATACCTGGCCAGTGATTCTAATGACAGTGCGATGTTTAAAGCCTCAGAGTTCTTCACTACTGTTAATGTTCAACTGCTCTGATTGCACGGCTATGTGTTTCATTTTTAGCACAGTGAATCACATGAGACTAATAATTATTAGGATTGTCCATGTAGCATATATGAACATAATACTAGCAACTGGGAATTTGGTACCTTTTTGACATTACGCCTCTCGGCTGCAGAACGAGCCAGGCAAAGTCGAATCATGTACATGAGCAGGCCTGGAATGCGTAACAGGTCCATGGCATTACCGATGAAGGCTGAGGCAATGACGTAGTTCACAAAGAAAGCTCCGTTGTCTGGGAGGAATACACATCTGAAATAGTGTAGACACACAGTGTTAAAAACAATAATGGTTTCAGATAACACATGCAAGATGGGTAATCCTCCCCTGCAAAACTCTCACTCATAGTGGGACAATAACCCTCTCAGAGCATGAGGTGTGCCTATTACAAGACCTCTTAGGGTGCAGTTGACAAGATTATTGTACATGTTTGAGAAGAGAAAACAACATCAGACAACTGAAAATCTGATATGAGGCACTGCCTAATTCAGAAGAATCTAAATAATCCCTAACCAGCAGTCCAATGTCTCCATTAGCCATAACCCGCCTTTGACCAAACTTACTCAAATCTCACTGTAGCATTATCCAGGAATGTCTTGTCAAAAAGCCAGCGAAAGAACAAATCCAAACTACAACAGGAAAGACAGAATACATTTTAAAAGTGACAAACACACATATATTTCAAATTCCAAAGACAGGCAAACTTTTCATTAAAAAAGAAACAACTGGCATTTGCACTTTAAATAATTTGAAAATGTTCCTTCATAGTTGTAAGTAATGGTTGTAAGTACTCTATGAAAGATTTAAATACAACAACAGATATTCAAACGTTTACAGACTGTACTTCGTTATTCCTCCAGTCATTGTGGAGTTGTATCTGAAGCAGGCATACCTGCTGAGTCCTAGAGATGGCAGCAGAAGGACCATGAAGATGAGAAAGGTATAGCACTTGTGCATGGTGGTCCTGTTCTCTCCAGAACTGTGTAAGACGCAAGTCCCAGAAACAGAGTCACAAAGCAGTCTGCAGCTCAGAGTGTGAGAATAATGTATGGACTCTATAGCATAACTAGGAGATACAAGAGATAATATAATAAAAGAGAAGGGAGGCAAGTGTGTGCACAGACCCATGTGATTGGCCACAGTGTGTAGCAGGTATCTTCACTATGTATTTATTATTTTACGTATATCAGCATCTTCAGATAATAAGCAGAGCCAGCTGATTTCAACATCAGATATAAATGAATATATCTGGACTTAGTCTTGAAGTTTGTGGAAGAGGAATTCACAAACTCCAAGCATGGCAGACTGCAGATTAAAATGGACCACTGAGGACCACTGTGTGTGTGTGTGTGTGTGTATGAGAGAGATTGAAGAAGCGAGTGTGTACCGTGTCCAGTGGGCCTCGAAGAATGCAGAGTAGTAGACGATGGTGGGTAACAGGGCCGAAAAGGACCACAACAGCAGGGTTGGGAAGAACTGGGTGATTATGGGATTCTGGAGGTCCACACCCAAGCAGGACAGTGGAGGGGAAGGACAAAGTGAGGAAAGGAGTAACAAGGGTCATCTGGACTATGAGTATATAGAGGTCAATTCAGTTCATTATGTCCAATTTCATAATGAACACCTTTAACTGAGAGTATTAACACATTTTACTAACCCAAAACAGACAATACATTACTTCTAAAAGTTCTTGTTCAGGGGATGTCAAACTTGGATCCTAGAAGGCTACCATCCTCCTCTAGCACACCAAAATTAACTCGCAAATGCCTAGCTGCAGAGGTAAATTAACTATTTAAATAAGTGAAACAGGGTGGAGGGGTCTGCCAGAATAGCTCTGGAACTCTCCTGTTCTAACTAGTTTCTTTGGCAGCCAACAACTGACCCCTGTATTGTCCTTACATTCAGGTACTCCACAGGCTTGGTTACATTGAATTTGTCCATGGTGGAGATGATGATGGCAGGTGTGGTGAGGAAGAAGAGCAGAAGGAAGAGAAACGTGTTGATGATGAAGCAGCGAATCCACCAGGAAGCACCACCTAAGGACAAGTGCTCCCTGTAAGAGAAGGAGCAGCATTTATAGATGAAAAGTACTTAATAGGCTCTGGAATCAAGGAAATATCCTAGAATTTGGCTTGAGTGTTTGGTTATGGGATGTCTAGAGATTTCTCATAGAAAGGCTTTGAAAATAACTGTTTTGTGTGCTGACTTTGATTAAGGATGGGTTGAAAGTACTCACCAGTAGACATTCTGTGGGTCAGGAGCATAGGTGACGGTCCAGTTGAATGTTTGGAGGATGCTGCTGAAGGGTGAGGATTTGGGTTCACGGCGACAGTGACAGCCTTGACACTGGCATGCATTAAAGTCCTTCAGAATACTAGAGACAGGAACGTTAAATGAAGAAATAAGAAATGAAAGTAACAATGAATGAAGTAAAAGAAACAATAAAACTCAATGAAGTGAACAAAGATCTTGCTACAATTTAAGTTTCGCACACATTAAATGGTGCACACACACCACATGCATCTGAAGACGGCTTGAGCCAGTGTTAAAATCCACTTTCTCAAGTTTCTGTGACTGCTGCTCCCCCTTCATGATACTGGGACAACAGCATTACTGATTCTGGTAGTGTGACAAGCTACCGAGGCGATCCAATCCATTCATAACACATTCATGAAACTTACGTTGCAGTCATGGCTTCATTCTGAAAGGTGACGAAGGCCATGTCCAAAGGTTTAGTATTGACTTTTTCTCTCTCTTTCTTGTAGTCCTCCCTCAGTCTGGCCTCAAGCTTAGTGTAGTAGCTCACCGCCTCCTCCTGCACAACACAATCACATAAGACTTTGGCTACACCAATGATGTGAACCGGGGGTCAGCAGTTTCAGTCCTGGAAGGTCACAGTGTAACACAGTTTAGTGATTTCCCTGCTCACATATAACTATTTCAACTCTAGTCCTCTAGGGGCCAGTACTGATTACTCCGATGCAGATTTGGACTAACTGTCACCTAGGGCGGCCACTACAGAATATATTAGTAATCAAGAAATTGAGTAATTATTTTTATGATTGGGTAATTATACACACAATTTACAACAGAAAATAATTTTACATCATTCACCTGAAATTGGTAACTGAACAAACATGAATATATCAGTTCCGGATGATGAAGCAAATATAAGCATGTGTGTGCTAATTGCTCTTGTGAGAGTGTTCAGACTGGACACAGCATTATGATGACTTGCATATGCCTCTGTTTTAATTGACTGTGTAGTCAAGAAATTGTGCTTTATTCAAGTCATTGATAGATATAAATACATCAAACACTTTTAAATAACATTGCACCCACTTCGAAATGCAAGTCCATATACTTAATGTTACTCACAGTAAACAAGAAAACAAAATGAACAATCAGTTTTCTCCATTTAGCTTAGCAAAGCAGAAGTCACAGGGCTCCCAATACAGGATTACAAATGCAATGGCACAGACTGAGAGAAGATTTTTTCCCCCCTTATATTACTATCGATAGTATGTTTACATTGTACACATAATGTAAACATACTATCGATATGCCTGCTGTATGTGCAACTCTGACATGGTTGCTGGTCATGTGGATAGCTAAAAGCTCCTGGTATTGTAGTAAGCTATAAAGCTATTGCCTTCTATTGTGGAGGAACTGTACATTATTTTGGGTGTTGGAATATAATCAGATCCTATGTACCTGCTTCTTGGTCTTCCAGATGATCATTTAATTGTTATCAAACAGTTGCTCTTTTAGATCAAGGATGTCACAAAAAAAAACATATAAATGAGTGAGTTCCCAATGAATACATCTCATGTGTGTTGCGCTCCTCAGTGGATGTCCTCTATAAAGTTTGTAACCCTTACTTAGGATAAACTGGACCTACAGCGTCATCTTCCATATTACATGGGGTTACTAAACCAACCCAGCCTTTCTCTGTACTGTTTTTACTTCAAAACCAGTTTTACTGTAACCCTGCTATTTGTGTACATATTTCTTTATTTGACGTTGCCTTTCTCCGCACCACAGGACCCAGTCAGTCATTTTGTCATACCATGTCTGAGCTATTTATGAAAATTTTTTAAAAGATCTTCTTAAAAAAAAAAAGAAAAAACAACATTATAGTATGTAACACAGTCAAATAGCAACAATTCAGCAGGGATGCATGTCACAGAGGAGTGGGTGGCGTGGTAAAGAGTGCAGAGCTAATGAGGTCACTAGGGGGCTTGCTGACTGAAGCAGTTTAAGCTGTTCAACATAGCTGACTGCAGCTGAGAACATATCCTCCATCAGCAAGACAAATAAATTCAACAGAGCCTGTCGGCATGAAAAATGTGATGTCTCTAAGAGATCAAAGTTTTGTCACGAGTTAGTAAAAATGTACATTTGGAGGAAAACAGGTTCTAAAGGCAGCAACTAAGATGAGAAACAAACTTTACACATGTCAATAAACGCAAGTGTTCGGAGCTATTCACAGTTTCAAGCATTACTGTGTTCTAAAACGACACATTCATTGCAAAAGCCGTCTTGTACCCCTGGTGTGCTTTCTTCTGGTCAACCGTCAGGACAGATCAGGGGCCTGCCTGACTTTAAGCCACTTATGCTGCAAACCTTAACTTAACTCTAACTCAGGGTAAATTTGAGATTAAGTTTGAGTTCTTGTACCAGTAATATCCAAGATACTGAAATTAGTCTCAGCCTTCTGACATGTTTGGAAAATTTGTGGTGTCAATCACATGGAAAACATTGCCTTTCAATGGATAAAACAAATAATAGTACAGGATATATGTATATGATTTCTTGAAATAAGGAAAAATATCTAAAAACAACCTTAATATACTATATAAGAGCAAAAAAATGTGTCTTTGTCCCTTTTGTCTCTTATAGAACATGTCTCTTAGTATGCATGTCTTGGGTGTGAATGATAGACAGCCCGCTCTTTGTGTCAGATAGGCTACATCTGCAAATGTACGTCAGGCCTTGCTAAGAAGATATGCAGACATACAGTGAGAGACATTGACAGGGGAGGGGGAAGTTACAGGTGTGAAACATCCAGCTAATGAACATGAATGAATATGGATGTGAAAGAGAAGAGAAAAAGTAGGTAGTCTTACTTTTTCACAAATTGTAGTAAAACTACATAACATTTCCGAATGCTCTCCTTACCTTTTTGTAGCCAAGACATACGTTTACAAGGTTCAAGCTTCAAAAGTCTTGCTCAGACATATTTAGGGTTTTTTTACTTTGTTTGAAGACCTCTGAAAATAGTTTGTTGGGTCATGTTTCCACAAAAAAAAAAAAAAACTAATTACATTACGTTCACTTTACTCACATATTATTATAGCTGAGGTTTTCCAGAATATAACCATACATGCCACCTTCTCCTTAGATGTTTTTAGTCAGATTAAATACTTAAAAATGTAAAGGTGCAGCAAACTGCCTCAAAGTGCCAGCAAGGCCACAGACCTCAGAGGGTTAAGTGTAAGTATATAAGTTAGGGCATCCTTGATCAAATTATGTGTTTGTTGATTTCAAAGTGAAAAGACTAGTTAACACATCTGCATGGAACAAACTTAAAATCAACACCTTTACGAATATGAATACATGCTGATGATTTATTTGCTACTTACATTGAAAGGAAACAAATAAACAAACAAAAAACCTCAAAATGTGGCATGTGCATATTTCAGCACTCTTTTAGCCGATCAGTCCTGGGCTCAGTAACTGACTGAGCATATGTAACTAAAAACATTTTTAAAAAGACAAAGTCAGTCTCTTACAAAGCAAGAGAAGCTTGTAAAAGACATCCAGACAATTTCTGCTTGGAATTTCCACTGTCTGAAGTGTCATTAAAAAAGGGAGTAAAGGGAAATGTTGAGGCCAAAACAAGTTCTGAACCAAGAAAAATCTAAACAAAGAACCGACTCTGACAAAACAGCTCATGGGTATGCAAAGCAAAACCCTTACATTGCTGCTAAGAAGCTAGAGGAAGATCTGAATGGCACAGGAATGGTGATGCACTGGACCACTGGCACAGACATGATCTACATGGAAGGGTATAGGAAACTTCCAAATCCTAAAAGTTAAAGTCTAAGGTATGCAACACAACACAAAGCCACATTTTGGCATTTTGGAGAACTATGGTCTATAATGACCAATTATGTTTGGGGAAAAAGAAAAGCATTCCAATAGAAGAGCACTTTGCAAGTGGTGGAGCTGTTGTACTTTGGAATCTTGTAGTAGCCAGAGGCATAGTTCATGTTGAAGGTCAGAAAGAACCGATTCTACTAAATATCAACAAATCCTGAAAGCTAAGATACTACAGTTAGTGAAGAAACTAAAACATTTATCAAAATTAATCTTGAAATACTTGAAAGAATCCAAAAATCAAAAACTTCATTAAACTAGAACTAGTGGAAGTGGACAGTTGAAATGGAAAGTTAATCAGGAAGAGAAAACGAACTTTAGCCCATGTTTCTTTTGACCAAGGGTCCCAACATTTTTGCATACAACATTCTTATTCTGTCTCTGAAAAAAATAAGCTGCTTCACTGTTCATGTTTCAAGCATTTGGCTGTTTGTCATAAATTCATGTGTACTTTCACGTGTACATGCACAAGGATTATTTATAGTATGTAAACCATAGTTAACAGAGAAAGTGGATAGTGTTAACCGCAATCGTGAAACAAGTTGACCACTGGTGCATTTGTTTAGTTTAGTGACCTTGTAACTTATTCAGAAGCTCTATGTTGAAAATGCTTTGTGAGACATGACCCTGCAGTTCAATGAGTCTCTTGCAGTATTTGCCTGCACAAAATGTATGTACATATATATATGTATGTTGCTGCCTCTTAAATCCAATAGAACCAGTATGGCAGCATACAGTTCTCTACTGTCAACATGTTTAATTGCTGTGGCTGTTGGAACAACAGAAGATCCAGTTCACTGACTGACTGAGTTCACCGGCTGTTCAAACCGCCACGATAATGAGAAGGCATGAGGAGTTTTCAATATAGGACAGTACGTTTATATTGCATTGGGCACGTGTTGCCATTTGCAAATTTGGTTTGTGTATGTGTTCGTGTAGCACTCGTGTAGTTCTAACCCAGTCTCACCTGCTCACAGCCCTTAATGATGCAGCAGCAGAGGTGGCCACAGGGTTTTGGGTTGATCATAGTGGGCATGTGCTCCTTGGCCATCAGATCTGTGTAAAACTTCTTGCTGCGCTCTGTCTTTTTCCTATAGCAAGTAGCACAGCAGAAATCTTAAAGGTTACTAATCCATATAACATACAACAGTCTAAACAATTTAACAAAAATGGTTCCACATGGCTAATGGCAAAGGAAAGCATTCACCTTTCAGAGTCCAAATACATCAGTTTGGCCACATCGTAACAAATGCGAGCTTCCAATACAACACAGTTTTCGTATGCTTGCCTGTGTGAAAAGCAAAGATAAGACATGAGAGCAGAAAAAGGAGAGTAGAGAACAGAGAGAACAGAAGGGAAAGGTCAAAAGAAAGAAGGGAATAGAAAGAGAAGAGAGAAGAACAAAAGAGTAAGAAGAAATCAGAAGGAGAAATCAAAGGGGCAAGAGAGGGAGAAGAGAGACCAAAAACAAAGGCGAACACAAGAAGAAACTGAATAGTGCAGGAAGAGGCACAAGCAGAAATAGAAGAGCAGAGAATCAAAACAGAGTGATTCTCTTACCTTACTTGAAAATTTAGCATTAGGACACTAATTCAAATAAATAAATACTGTTCACATAATTTGAAACCCTGTCTAGTTTGTCAAAATCTTTGAGCAATCAAATCTGCCACAGGACAGTTATAAATATGCCAGTTTCTCTTCTTTTTCCAGATTCATTTATCCTTTAAAAAACCCTAGCACATGCCTGTCTCTTAACTATTTGTAATGTCTCAGACTTAGATCCTCCCTTCTCTCTTTCTCTCAGTGCTGCTCTCTTATCTGTTCCTCGTTGTCATGTCCTGGCATTCTCCTCCTATGAGTGAGTGGAGGACAGCGTTTTTAGTAACAAAAATCTCATCCCTCTAGAAAAGTAAAATATACTGAGGACAACTGAGCTAGTGGACACATACAACCAATTACAGTACAAAAACTGCCCTTGTACTAAATTGGAGTTCTGCACGGAAGAAACCAGAGTGGCAGGTAAGTCTTGAACAAAACTGAACTACAGTAAAACAGTTTGAGGGAGCATCATTGTCTAAGCTTCACTAGACTTCACAGTAAGAGATTACACAAGGGTGCAGAAAAATATAACTTACTCAAAGTGCTGCTTTATCTGGCTCTCTTCTGCGTATTTGTTGATGCCATTTATGAATAAAGTGCGTTTTACCTGGTAAGGGGAAAAAAAAACAACTCAAAACTGCAAATGACCACAAAAAACATCTGATTCATGTATGAATCAATTATGAAGTATCTAATTTGCACTACATTTACATTTTCCAATACGGCTTTACTGTAAAATTGCCAGAGTGACAGGTTTAGGGGTTCAGGAGACGTGCAGCCTACTGACCAAGTCATCTTCCTTGTAATGCATCTTGGAGGTGTGTCGCCTCATGCTGTACACAGTCAGTAACAGGTAAAGGAATGCAAAGGTAGTGTGCAGCCATAGAAGATTATTCCTATGTAAAAGCAAAGTAAAATTTCAATCAATTATATTTCAACAACACCACATTATACTGAAATACAAAGAAGGAAAAAAAAAGGCACTCTACTCAGACTTCAAGTTGGCTATTGTTGTTCGGCCAAAACTGTAAGCATTATCATCTGTGGGGAGAACAGAAAGAAACTGTAATGGGTCTGCCTTAACTCCCTAATACCCACACTGAAGCTATCAATTCTATTTTACTAGGAAATTAAACTTATAGGGTTGTATTAAAACGTGTGACATTAATGCAGGCTGATTCCAAACGAGAAAGGGAGATGTTTTGCAACTCCCACTGATTCTTTAAGATAGCAAAAAACAAATACTCCCACTGATTTTACTGAAAATGATTCATAAATGAAACTTTTTCAAAAAACAATTTTAAAAAGTATATGGTCAACATGTCAAAGTCTACATAAAAAAGTATAAAATATATATTTATATATATATATATATTTCACCCCACCCACCAACCCCAAGTACTGGCCACTACCTTTTTCCATTGTTGGCCTAGTTTATGATTTTTTTTTAAAAGTAGTTATATCTTATGGCTAACATTTAGTTTTAAAATGAAACCCCTTACTTGTAATAAAAAGCTTATTTTTTACACACTTTATTCCTAAGGAACAAAGGTCACTTCATAGTTGGGTTTTATTCCTTCCTTATTTGAGGATGAGCTTTAGGATAATTGAGCGTTTCACTTGCAACAGTGCTTCTGCTCCCAACTCACCTAAAAGGTCTCCTGAGAAGTTGACAGGCAAGATGATGCCCACTGAGAGCACACCCACCACCACCAGCAGCCCAATGATGTGGCGCTGAAAGGAGAGGTAGTGCACTGCGTCCTCACCACATTTCTCCCTGATCTCATCATCTCTGAGAAGTGGGAGGGAGAGACATGCTTATTGTATATCAGTGCACATCTCTCACACACAGACGCACAAACACACACACACACACAAAAAACTGCCAAAAAACTCTGGTACACAATCCGCTTAGTTTGCATCCTAGCACACATTCACAAAGACTCAATAAGCAGCCTTATAAAATGCTTTGAGAGCGTCTGAAAAGCACTGAGGACTCACTTTATCCTGAAGATGGCCGTTAGCCAGGAACAGAACCCCTGCAACAGAGACACAGTTCACACTAATGTCCATCTGCCAATCACATTCAAGCAATATCAACTTAAAAATTGCTTAGTCCTTAATGCATTTTTACAATGTTCCATGTCTGGCTGCAATTCTGTGCACTAGATCACAAAACCAACTTATGTAACAAGACCCCTCTCTTGGTGGAACAAGTCAACCTGTTGGCTGAGCAATTACGAAACGAGCAGGTGTGTGTGTTTAAGGCCAGTCCAAAGACTGACAAAGAGGCGTGTGTATGTGTGTGTGTGTGTGTGTGTGTGTGTGTGTGTGTGTGTGTGTGTGTGTGTGTGTGTGTGTGTGTGTG